>ML661378.1:1812369-2225433 GCA_007570785.1 Antilocapra americana
TTGGCCTCCTCCTTCACAGGGGACTTGGCCTTCTCTGGGGACTTGGCCTCCTCCTTCTCTGGGGATGCGGCCTCTTCTGCTGGGGGAGACTTTACTGCTTCTCCTTCTTCCTCTTTGGCCTCTTTCTCTTCTTCTTCAGTCACTTCTTCAGTCACTTGGACCTCCTCTGTCTGTTCTTCCACAATCACAGTTTCCTTCTCTGACTTTTCTACCATCTTGATCTTCTCTTCACTTTTGACTTTGATGTGAGTGGACACGGAGGGGATCTTGGGGAGTCCTTCTGGAAGGAGGAAAGGACTCGGGCCAAAGCCAATCCGACACTCCTCACCCTCCAGGAGTTTTCTGCAGAATGGATAATGGAACACGTTACTATTAACTCAAAGTCGATCACTGAGGTAGGGGGCTTCATGAGTTACTCCGAAGACCCCCTATGTGTAGTGATACATAGTTTGGTGGAAGAAGGGATGTGAATGGTGGGCACTTAGACTGGAGAAGGTCACTAGCAGTTCATCCCGAGGACTACCAGAATCTCTACCCCAATGGCATTGCTCTTGTTTTAATTAAGCTAAGGTTACCACTTATAAAACTTTTTTCCTCAGAAAAATGGCCTTCAAGAGAAAATGCCTATATTAACAAAATTTACATGTATTGTCCCTCAAAATGTTGTTTAAAAGAAAGGTGGGAGTATGAGGAAGAAATTCCACATTTATAAACCTGGGCTTTAAAGGTATTAGAATGTCCTATTTGAATTTCAAGGGTCTTTGTTATATTTTTATCCTTTGAATTCTAGGAATAGAGTAGGGGCAGAGTTTCTCCTCTTTCCTACCTACTAGAAGTGTAACCTTATTAGCAAAGCCATTCAAACTCTTCAAGCCTCATCCTCCTCATTGGTAAAAACAGGGTCATTAAGAGTTTCTACCTCAGAGGGTGGTTTCAATGAAATAATGAATGAAAAGAATCTCTTTAAGAGGTAGAGTTGTAAAGGTCCTTGACAACTCAAGTTCCTCCTTTCTCTCTCAAGACAGGCCTCTTGCTGGCTGAATCTGAGAAGAGGGTGGGGAGCTTTAACCCTCTAAATCACTATCAGACCCTGTAAGTCACTCTCAAGATATTTGCTTCTCAGAAGATAGAACAATGGTGGCCAAGACTTGGGGGAAGGAGGGGAAGGGATCAGGGAGCTATTGTTTAATAAGCACCGAATTTCAGTGTGGGAAGACGAAAAGTGTTCTGTTAGTAGATGACAGTGATGACTGGACAGCAATGTAAATAGTTTTAATGCCACTGAACCATGTACTTTAAAATGGCTAAATGGTAAATTTTATGCTGGGTACATTTCACGACAGTAAGGGGAAAAAAATCTTTTTTTTATCTCTAAGACAGCAGGCTACCTCACTGTGGAGCTTAAAATCCAAGACTTCTCCTTCTGAGAACACAAGGGCTCCCACCACCCAAGGCCCCCCAGCCCCCTCACCTGTAAGCAGCGATCTCAATATCCAGAGCCATCTTGACATTGAGCAGGTCCTGGTACTCTCGGAGCTGGGCTGCCATCTCCCACTTGGTGTTCCTCAGCTCTGCATCCAGCTGCTGGATGGCCTCCTGGGGAGGAGAAGTCACATGTGCGTCACCGTCAGTCAGCATGGACCCTCAGCACCAGCATGGCTGGGGCAGGCTCTGCAAACCCAACGCGGTCCGGGCCGACCCCCACCTTGCGAAAGCTTTGGGACCTCATTCATGGACCTGGAACAAACATCCTACTGTGTGTATAACCTCAGCCTGGGGAGTATTCTGGAATGAAACACGCCAGACACCGACCACGGCTATCACAGGTCAGTGGGATGACGGGTGAATTTTTACAGATCTGAAGCTCAGACAGGGCTCAGCGGGAGCAGGCCCTTGTCTGCTCTGGCTCCCTGTTGTCTGCCCAGTGCTCCAAAGCACCTGCATATTAACGGCTCCGGAGGCAACTGTTGCTGACGACTTAGCCGATACACAGAGCCGAGGCTTCTCCCCGACCTCAAGCCCACCGAGCCACTGCTTAAAGTAAACCATCATGGCTGATTAAAAATCAACCTCTTTTCTACAGTAACCACACACTGCTTGTATAATAAGTTCTCTAAAAGAATTTTTAGACACTTTCTTTCAGTCATTGTCTTTAGTGGGAGGTATCTGCTGAGGCCTTCCCATGCTGTCCTCACTCAGTCACTGGTTACTGGTTACTGAACACCCACCACAACTGACTTTGCTGTCTCACTCATCTCATGAGAAGTTCATTTCTCTCTTTAATCTTCATAGCTCTGCAAAGGAGGCTTTTTTTGTTTTAATTGCATTGAGAGAATTCAGAGTGAGAGAGAGAGGCAGATAACTTTCTTAGGGTCACACAGCTAGAAAGACATAGCCCTGGCATGTCTGACTCTAAGGCCCATGCTCTCCACTCAAAGAGGGACAGTGACTTGTCCAGGGTCACCCAGCCAGGTGAGGTGGTCTGGCTTTCTGCCCCACCCCTGCCCACCTGGTAGGATGCAATGTCAGCCTGGTGACGGTCCTCCAGCTCA
Source organism: Antilocapra americana (assembly GCA_007570785.1). Classification (NCBI taxonomy): domain Eukaryota; kingdom Metazoa; phylum Chordata; class Mammalia; order Artiodactyla; family Antilocapridae; genus Antilocapra; species Antilocapra americana. Next base: position 1,814,922 of record ML661378.1, read on the forward strand.
GAGCGCTGCCTCTCCAGGGAGTCTTTGGTGCTTTTGAGCGTTTCCAGCTCTGTGGTCCTGGCCTGCAGCTGGCGCCGGTACTCAGATATCTCCTCCTGTGCTGAGCGCATGGCGTCTGTGTTCACCTTGGCTGCCTCTGACAGGCGGTCCAGCCTCACTGAGGGAGAGAGGGGCAGGGCACAGGGTTAGACACAACTGGACTTGGAAGGGGCCACACATGGGTTAAGGACCTCCTGAGTGCCACGTGCTATTGTGGATGCTTGACTCACCCTTGGTGACAGGCAGATGACACTGCCCAAGGCCAGTAGGCCAGTTTGAGCAGCAGAACTGGGGTTCAAATCTAGTGTATATCTAGCTCCAAAGATCACACCCTGACTCCCCAAACGCAGGCCTCAGGTCCTGCAAAGCTATAGAAGCCCCTGTTTCCTCTGGTCCTTCTGGTTCAGCTCCCCAGCAAAGGCTGGCTCGCGTTCTCTAGCACAGAAGCCCCTGAGCCCATGGCAGCCACACCCTGGCCCCTGTGAGCAACAGGCTGCAGGTTCCCAGAAGGCTTCAGGGGCCAGAGGGGGTCTGGAGACTAGTGTGAACCTCCTGACTGTGAGCATCCTGAATCCTGAGATAATGATACTCAGGACCTGAGTCTTGGGAGTCGGGGAGGAAGAAGAGTGATCCAGAAGTCCCGGGATGGTCTGCCAGGGTGAAGGGCAAAGTCCAAGAGGGCAGGGAGGTTTGCTCTGGGAGGAGCCTTGCTGCTGCAGAGATGGGGGAGGGGTGGCTCTGCTTCCGCAGAGCAGAGGCAGGAACTGGAAAAGCCGTGCACCCAAACCCCAGCTTTTTTGGTTTTCTCTCCTAGTGCGTCCAGAGACTTACAGACCATCCAAATGGGTGAGGATTCTCACCCATTGTGGGTCACAGACTTCTCTGAAAATCACTGAAGCCTCTGTGCCCTCTCCCAAGAACAATGCAGAAGTTTTAAGGAGGATGGAGCTCCCCAGGGTAAGAAGCTCAGTTGGCCCATCCCCCTTCTAACCCCAAAAGGAATGAAGACCAGAGAGGGCGAGTAGGGGTCAAAGTCACCCTGAGCGTGGGTGTTGGACACAGCTTCAGAGCTGCGGCAGCTGCACCCTAGCTGACTCAGGGTGGCGTGGAGGTGGGGGAGGGGGATGGATTTGGGAGGCTCCCAGCTTTTCTGAAGGGGAGAGAGGACATTCAAGGGCCCCCTGGCCACTTCAGCCTCACACACCAATTGGTTGTAATGATGGCCTTCCTGGGGAGAGAGAATGTGAGAATGACTCACCCTCTCCGACTGTAGCGGGGAGGGGCCTGATAGGTGTCAGGAGAATGGAGTCCCCTGCAGTGTGCAGAAGAGGGGGATGGGCAGCACTGGACAGGGAAGGGATGTTAGTTTGAAGGGCAAAGAGGGACCTGCCTGCCCCCGACGACTAGAAGCCGCACTGCTTTGGAGCGGTAGAGGGAACCTGTTGGAAGGAGGACTCACAGTGGGGGTTACCCTGACTTGGGAGAAGGAGCAGATAGGACCAAGAATTGAGGACAGATATAAGGGCCCTGGAGAAGGTCAAAGGAGGACCTAGAGTGGGGAGGAGGAGGCCGGGAGTGTCCCACAAGAGACCCAGAGTAAAACTGCCTTTTAGCTAAGGGGCGTGCCCTTTGCTGGGGGAACCTGAGCAACCTCCCCGGACTCCACCGCCCCGCTAGGTCACACCACCCTGCCTCTCGCTGTTCGACCACCAGAGGGCGCCCCTCCTCCCTGCCTCCCGCGCCTGCAAACCTCGGAACCACTCCTCGGACTGGAGCGTGCTCTGCACCGTGTGGCCTTCAAGCTGCGCGCGGATCTCGCGCAGGGCCGACGTCACGTCGCACTTGAGGGCGTCGCGCGCCTCGGCCTGCGTCTGCGCGGCGCTGCTGCTCTGGATCTGGCCGAGCAGCTCGCCCACCTCCTCCTGGTGGTGACGCCGCAGGTAGCCGCACTCTTCCTGCAGGGCTTGCGCCTTCTTCTGCAGCTCGACGCGCGCCGCCTCGGCCTCCTGTGCAAAGCGGGCCAGTGCGCGCGTCGCTGCCTCGGCCTCCTCGCGCTGCCGGGCCTCGTCGTCCAGGCGCTGGCGCACGTGCGCGATGTCCTCCAGCAGGTGCTCCTGCTCCAGGCGCAGCTGTCCGCGCGCCGCGCCCAAGCGCAGCACCGCGCCGCGCATCTCGCGCACCTCACGCTCATACAGCTCGCCCATGGCGGCGCGGCCCGCCTGCTGCTGCCGCAGCGCCGCCGCCTCGCCCTCCAGGCTGCGGTTATGGGCCTCGAGCTGCCGCACCTTGTCGATGTAGCCTGCGAAGCGGTCGTTCAGCGCCTGCAGCTGCTCCTTCTCGCTGCGCGCCACCACCACGCAGCCCTCCGGTCCGTTGCTCAGGGTGTCTAGCGAGTCGGTGCTGGAGGCGGTCCCGGCGCCTCGGAAGCGGCTCGGGGAGGCCGACACGGAGCTCACGGAGGTCCGCGCCCATGAGTGGAATCCGCTGGAGGAGCCGGCTGCAGAGCGCGCGCCGCCCTTGCGAGCCAGCGCGTAGTGCAAGCTGCCGCCTCCGTGAAGCGGCGCGAAGGCGCCCAGCAGCGCGTCGGCGCCGCTGAAGCTCATCGTGGCCGGAGCGGGTGCGGCCACCGGCGGAGAGAAAACCCTGAGGCCGGGAAGAGGCGGGCGACACTGCGGCACCTCCGGGCCGGCCGGCCCTTTTATAGCAGCCCGGCGGGGTCCAGCCCCTCAGCAGTTCGGGGGGGGAGCGGGGGAGGAGGGCCCCGCCCTCTCCACCTCCTCCCCCGGCGGCCCCGGGGCCGGCCGGCTCCGCCGCAGTGAGAGGGGCGGGGCAGGGGAACCTAGGAGTGAAGGGGAATCGACAACGCAGCGTCAGAGGAGACCCCCCACCCCCACCCCCCTGAGGGCGTCAGGCGCTAGAGGACTCCCGGAGTGGACCCCCGGGGACCCCCCCGGGTGCGGGTGGCTAGACCCTACTACTATGTTCGGAAAAGAGAGAAGGCGCCCGAAATGGGGGAGCGAGGGCAAGGAGACCAGATGGGAATGGGGCAAGATGCCCTCGGGATGGGGCGGTGGAAGACACAGTAGGATGAGGACCCCGAGTGATAGGGGGCACAGGATTTTCCTGATAGTTAGACCCTCAGGAGAGGGAGCTCAGAGTGTCTGCAGCCGGCCGGGAGTAGGGGAGGACAAAAGTACTCCTGAATGGAGCCATGGTGGGCGCTACAGAGAGTAGAGATAGAAGACCCCTGAATGGAGGTAACTGTTCCCCTAACTGCTAGAGAGGCCACCAGAAGAGGGCTCAAGAACTCTGCAACCGGCCCGAAATAGGGGAGGGGGACCTGGAGTTGGGGAGGGGCGGCAAGGCTGCCCTGAATTGGGGGTGGGAGACACTGCAGAGGCTAGAGAAGGGAAGCCCGGATTGGGGGTGGGCGCAGTGTTCTCCTCAGGATAGGAGGCGGGAGACCCTGAAACCGGCCTCAGCACGAAGGACCCTCAGTGAAGTGGGCAGAGGGTCCCCTGTAAAGGCAGAGTGTGCAAGGGTCAAAGAACCAAGAGTGAGGGTGCTGTAGGGAACTGGGCATAAAGTTGGGAGAGCTGGTGTGAGTTGGGTGTGGGGTTGGGGGAAGTGACAGGTGTGCTAGGAGTCACTCAGGCCAGGGTCTGCACACTGAGGACAGCTCCACAATTGCTGGCAAATGACCTTGAGCAAGTTGTTCCCCACCCCCACTCGGTTTTCCCATCGGTACAAAGAACAGACCTTGCTCTAGGTCAGGCTGCAACTTGAGACCCCTAGAGACTTGGGAAGTCTCCGGCATCAGTAGAGGAGAGGAATGAATACTTCTACTGCCTGTGGATGTAGCAGCCACTTCCCCACAACTCGGAAGTCTTTCTTTCTTCCTCTCCCCTCTCCATCTCTTCGGCTTCAACTTGTCATCTCTCCCCACACCCACAAGAGACAAGTGGGTGTCATGACTGGGCTCCCTTCTCACACTCAGAGAAGCGGTGAAAAGCTTCCAGGGTACCAGACAAGCCTTCATTCAGGTAGAAAAGAGGGCCTTTGTATTTGGGGGGCCTGCACTGCTGGTGATATTTAGCTTTGTCTTGGGTTTGACTTGGGAGTGGGGGCGGTGCTGCGGCTGATCCTTCAGCACCAAGGACAGGACCTACTCTTTGTTGGGGAGAAAGGGGTTAATTAGCCTCTGCCTTCCCATTGAGGGATGGGAGGGAGGAATTATATCTCCCCGTCGTCTGATCCCTGTGCTATGCAGATGGGGGATTGAGAAGGGATGGATGGGTAATCCAGTGGGGTCACCCTAGCAGCCAGAGACCCCAGCCCCTTGACCTTCTATTGGAGGCCCAGTTCCCTCTATTCTGTGATATTCTCCCACATACAAATCTGTCTTGCCCTTCCATTGGAGCTGAAGGGCAGTTGCGGTGGGGAAGGGGGGAGCCTTGAGACCCCCTAGTCACTGAAGGCTTCCATCCCAGACCTGAGCCTCACTCAGGCAGTTAATTCAACCCACACTACATTTCCAGTCTGCACGGTTTTCCTTCTGTAGGCTCCCCAGAATGGGGACAGACAAATACCCTAGGAAAGACCTCTATCTGTCCTTTTCTCTCTGCACTCCACCTCCCCCCAGGCCCCTGATTCTAAGCAGACCCTCAGAGATGGGGATGTGATTGTACTGTCCCTTTAACCAGGTTTTACTGGGAGGAGAGTGCGCTGGGGAGGAGGAGGGAGGGGGAAGGGAGTTTCTGGTTTTTCATGGAGAAGCAGAACATGATGAAGCATTTTCCCCCTGTTTAAAGATCCAGCCATGCTCCAGTTTGCAGGGGGCAGAAGGGCAGGTGTACATTTGGTGCTGGGAGCATGGAGGTGAGTGTCTGGCCTGAGGCTTCTGAGAATGGCATTTGGGGGGCTTGCAGAGGGCTCCCCATTGACTTGTCATTCTGGTTGGAATCTTGCCATTAGCTCTGTTCCTTTGGGTCTTTTCAGTCATCTGCATAATGCAGATGCATCCTCTGGGTGTGGGGAGGCTGACAAGCAGCTGACAGCAAAGGGGAGTGGGAGCAGGGGCTGGGTAAAAGAGAGGAGGGGGCCAAGATGGATTCTGTCAAGCTTGGGGGCCCACAACCCCCTAAGCCAGAAGTCCCTAGTGTGATTCATGTGGCTGGAAAAATGACATGAGGGTGGGAATCCTGGGGTCAGTCCCCTCGAAGGGCCCTTCAGGCTCACGTCCTGGAAGTCATTCCCTTTTACCCTCATGTGTAGTCAGTTATCCCCTCCATGGTCCCCAGTGCTAATCCACCACATCACACTTAACACTCCCGAGTTGTCATCGGGTGAATGAATGGATGGATGAATAAATTCCAGCAGTTCTTCAGCCAAACTTGTGGTCTAAAGGGGACTAAAATTGATTCTGCTCTGAGTCCTTGAGTCTCAAACCACTTTGATCTTGCTCCCCTCAATTTTACCATTTGAATCTGAGAAGAACAACAGTGCCACGCATCCATTCTTCACATGTTTACTGAGTGCCTGCTATGTGATAGGCGTGCACAAAACACTGACGTTCAGAACCCCAGAAACTTCTAGAATTGTCTCCCTGGGACAAGGATTCTCAAGTACTTCCCAAACCCCAGTGCAGCATTTCTCAGGGCAACTTCTTGAGGATTATGATAAGCATTCCTCCAAAAATGAGGGGAAACAGGAGTTTGACAGCTAAAGGAAGTTAACAGGGCTCCTGGTGCGAGTCTTAGAACCTGTATATGGTGATGAGCATTGGGATTCTCCCAGAGGTGCCAAGTTCCCCCAAACTTATTTGACAACAGTGGCTTCTGATCCCCCCAAGTGTCACCCAAAGTGGCTCAGACTGCTGGAGCCACTCAGGCATGGGCCTCAGGCTCTGTTCCCTCTGGGCTCTCCTTCAGGGTTACTGCTCTTCAGGAACAGGGCTGCAGAGTGAAGGATGAGGGTGAAACACGGCTTTCAGTGAACACTGGCCAAGCATTGCTGCCACTCACTTCATTCATTCAGGGTCTAGAGGGTTAGACCCTGGGGTAAGCCCTGGGGACTCTGAAGTATGATACCCCAGTGAGGGGGAATACCCCATGTGTGCAGCAGACAGAACTCAGCCCCCACTTTCTCCTTGGTACCTCCTCAAACATGGCAAGAATCCCTAGGCAAGGGTCATTGTTCCTTTTATAGATGTGTAAACAAAGGCCAGAGTAAGGAAGTGACTTGCCCAAGTTGACCCAGTGACAGGGTCTCAAATCATCCAAGCTTAAGCTGGTGCTGTATACAGAATGTGGAAACCCATTTCTCTGGCACTGAGGGGCCCAGATGACCTGAGGTTGGAGGAATGAGAGGCCCCCAGAGAAAGAACAGGCAGCTGGCTGGAACTGGAGTCTGGCCCCCGACAGGTCGCCCAGCTGAGTCCCTGTGACCTGTGACCCAGTATCAGCACGTCCTTTATATAGGGGCTCACTCCCAGCCCTGGCATCCTACAGCACTGTGTCACCTCGCTGTGACGACTGTTTGGGAGTGTATTTGCTAAGCTTATTCTCTTCCTACTTTATGTCTCTCCATAGAACTTGACCTTTTCTAATATGGACAGTTGTTCTATCTTATCTTATCTCCTCTCATAGAATGTAAGCTTCATAAAATGAAGGTCTTTTGCCTGTCTTATTCAATGGTGCTTTCCTCAGCCCTTGAAACAGTGGTTGGCATGCAGCAGAGCTTAACAAATAGTCGAATGGCTGAAGAAGTCCTCTTTGAGAAGCTTGTGAGTACCTGGGCGTTTCAGCACCAGGCATCCGGACAGCTCCCGGCTGGCTGAGCCATTGGAGGGCGGCCACTGCCGGCTAGGAGCCTTCCAGCCAGCCTGATCTGCGTGCGGTCACCTTCGCTGGGACTCAGACCCTACCTACTACATTGCTTGCAAACTCTCCTCAGTAATACCTTTTCCTTTTTTGAATTCAGCTGTTATTTTTATGTATCTGTGAAGTGTCCAGCATTTCTCTTTCTCCTTATCTCTCTTTGACGTTCATCACGCCCCATACACTCTCTCTCCTTCCATTCCTCTATTCCTTCTCCTTCTATCACTCTCTTCCATCTCTCTCCCATCTCCAGTTTCTCTGTCCTCCTTATACTTTTCTTCTTCCCTCTTCCTCCCCTGGCTCCTTACAGGTGTCCTATTTTTGCAGGCTTTGATTTATAGTAAAGAGGAGGCAGCCTCCCTCCCCCTACTCCCTTTATGAAGCAGAGAGCAGAAAACTGAACTATGTGCAGTTTTGCATAAGCCTCCCCCTCCTAGTATCCACCTGCGGTTGTAACCACAGGGGACTGGCCCAAAACTGATGAAAGCCTGCAGTAGGTCTGCCTGCCCACCCACCCGTCTGCCGCCCTGGGAGGACACTGGGTGGGAGGCTAAATTCTGCCGAAAAGGTCAGAAGCTGGTGGGTGGATTTACAGATCCGCCCCATCACCCCGCTCTTCCAGTTCCCTTTGTGAGCAATTACAGATGAATGATTCTCCGGCTGTGGTTCCTGAGTCTGAGAGTGAGACGGTTCATTGGTCTTTCCTAAGGGACCAGTTCTAGCAGTTGGATGAGGCTTGTGGATTCACACATGCCCTAGGACTGTTATATTCCTGTTACCCAGGGCAAGAGGCTAAGCAACAAGAGGACTCAAGGATCTGCTAAGAAGAGGAAGAGGTACCTTTGCTTTCACACCTGGCCTCTCTCATTCTAGCAACTGTATGAGATAAATACTCTGACTATTCCCACTTCATGGTTTGGGAAATGGAGGCTCAGAGGAGGTTGGGTAACTTGCCTCAGGTCACAGCTAGTAAATGGCATAGCTGGGGTTCAGATCCAGGTCTGCTGGTCTCTATAGCAGATACGCTCAACTGTAAGACTGTGCTACCACCTTTCATGTTCATGGGAAGGCCCAGCTGGTTCCCGTAGGACAACTGCTTTAGACCTGGACCCAGCACTTTCCTGGTCCTGCCACACTGTATGGAGCTTTGCTCTGGGAGTTCCCTCCAGCATCTGGTGGAAGCTAGCAGGAGTGGAGAACCAGCATTGTCTTGGGGAAGGTGGCATCCCAGGCAGTACAGTCAGAAATGACCACCGACGGCTCTCCGGATGGCCTAGCCTGAGGGGACAGATAAGTAGACAGTAGTCATGGAACCATGCTTGATATTCACAGTGTAGATCTTGAATCATCAAGAAAACAATTCTGGCAACCTCTGTGTGCAGGCCACCTAAATATGTGGTATTCGCAGCAGTCGCCCTAGGTCTGCAGGGTCATCTCCCAATATGGGCAAGGTTGTCTAGGTCAGAGAAAGAAAGTGACCTGCCAAGGTCACTGAGCAAGGTGGCTAAGGGGCTGTGGCTCACATCAGGGCCTCCTGTACTTCTCAAGATGCAGTCACTCTCAGAAAAATATATTTAAGCGATGCTTCCTCTCTTTATTCTGGAAGAGAAGGCTATCCATAGTACATTTGAGAAAGATTCTATACCAATGAGTTTAAATTGGGGTATTGAGTCTTGGTGGAAGAACTATCAGTTGGATAAAAGTTCATTTCGGTTGGCAGGTAAATGCAGCATTACTGGGCATTAAAAGAGCCCCGGAAAACAGGCTCAGAGGATGTGAAGCTTGCTTCACTGAGGGGCAGCCACATCCTAGCCCCTGTCCCTCTAAGGTCAGACTGCATGAGGACACACAGGGCCTGGAAGCAGCCTGGCACCACCCAGAAATAAATGCCAGCAGAGGAGAGACATGCCAGGAAAATTTCTGAAACCTCTTCCTCGGCCCTGAGCCAGGCACCTGCCCTGGACAGAAGACTGTAGGAGTCGAGAGCAGACCTGGGTTGGGGACTCGGTCACACATGCAGGTAAAAAAACTCTGCTGGACACGTGAACTGTGTTCTGGCTTCCGGGGAGGTTAGCAGTGAAGGAAGGAGGAGACAGAACTGACCTTGAGATCTTTGCGGTCTTGGAGGGAGTTGGTGGAGAAAATGTGCTTTTCATTAAAATTTTTAAAAATCATGCCTCAATGCTGGTCACCAAAGTGAACCTCTGAGCCCTCCCGGATCCTTTGAGTCAGAGTCTCTCGTGGAGGGGCCTGGGGATGTACATGCTGAGCCAGTGTCCCTACAGCAGAACAGCATGTATTGATCTGGCCTTGACCAACCTTCTAAGTTCGCTGATTAAGCCCCTGCTGTAAGTCTTTTGCATACATTATCTCCTTTAGGCATCGAATCTACTCTAAGAAGCTTTGGTGAGGAAATTGAGACCTGGAAAGGTTAAATCACTTGCCAAGCACAAAACTTGGCTCTAGAACACAGCCACCCGGCCCCACCCACTGTGTTTGCTCAGGACATCCCTCTCTTCCAGAATCTCTTCTGCTTCCGACCCACCTCTGAGAAATTCTTGATTCTGCCATATTTTCTTGTACCCATACCCAGAGCTTCTTGTCTGAAATTTTTTTCCCCTGCCCCCATTTTCACATAACTTCTCTTTACCCTTCACCTTCAAGGAGCCTTCCCTAAACCCCAAGGTATGGGCTCTTATGACCCCCTGCCTTGCCCTCATTCCAGCCTAACCCTATATTCTAAAGGGCTGTTTGTCACCTAACCCAACTTTGGGCAAGGGCAAGAGGCATCTCTTCCTTAATGTTGCTTCCCTAGGACCTGGTACCAGAATGTTAGCTCAGTGAAGTTTGTGGAAAGAGTAAATGTCAATCAGTGGTGACTTCCTATAGACCCTCCTCCACCTTATCCATCCATAAATAGAAGCTGTCTTGCACTGCAGGGCTCAAGGGCCTTAGGGACCCTCAGTTATACCGATGAGGAAACCAAAGCCCAGGGGGTCAGTGGCAGGTCTGACCATCAGCCAGTGCTTTCAGTACAGCTCACACCTGCCTTGTCTTTGGCTCTGCAGCTGAAGGGGAAGCACGAACTGACATGTGGACTTTATTTCCTGTCTTGAGGGGAGCCTTTCGCCCATTAGCACAGTCATTACCTTTTATTGGGTGCTTACAAGGTGCCAGGCTCTATTTTTTTTTTATTTAATCTTATTTATTTGGCTGAGCCAGATCTTAGTTGCAGCAAGTGGGATCTAGTTTCCTGGCCAGGGATCGAACCCTGGTCCCTTGCATTGGAACTCGGAGTCTCAGCCACTGGACCACCAAGCAGGTCCCCCAGGCCCTTTCTATGTGTCTTACCCTCAGTTTTCAATTCTCACAATTTACCCAGGGATGGAAGGTATAATGACCTCTAATTACAGATGAACAAACTGAGGCAAGTAGCATGCATATGTATCAATGTGCCTTCCCCAGTTCATCTCACAAACTTATTCGGGCCCTACTGGAGTCTCACAAGACTTGTCATCAAGTCCATTTTCCAGAGGAAGAAACCGAGGCTCCAAGGTTACAGAACCTGTTTCTGCGCTTCCTAATACGTTGGCCGGCTCTCCGGCTTGACGGGCTCGCGCTGGCAGCAGCGCCCTCTACAGGCGGAGGCGGATACGCCGGCATTACGGTCAGCCCCGCCCCTCGGCACCGGAAATGCCCGAGCGTTCCCTCCGGCCTCCGAAGATTGTCGAGCGCTCCTCTGAGGCTTGGGCTCGGAGATGCGGACAGCGAGCGCTACCTACAGTTGGGGCCGAGCTTTCCGGCAGCCCTGGAGACTGCAGAAAGGTGGCAGCGGCCTCGGTTGCCATCGCTTTCTTCGTCGTAACAGGACAGGACAGACCCCAGGACAGACGGCCTCGCCAGGACAGACGCCGAGATGCCACCGGGAGGACTGACCGCACAGCTTTGAACCGAGGAGGTGGAACTCTGGGATGGGCGCTCTTCCTCCGGGGCGGGGGCTCCTGGGGAAAGGGACCGTTCCCGGGCTACCATGCCACAAGCTAGGGCACAGGGGCGTCCGTGAGTCTGTGGACAGCAACCTTCCTTTCCCCAGACCTCAGTTTCTGCGCCCGAAAGGGGGGCTCCTCCAGGACACTTCCACTTGCAAAAACCGGAATTTTGTCTGGCATTTCCGGAATCCCAGCCTCCAGGCTGGCGCTGAGAAAGCAGAGCCCCGTCCCTGTGCCTCCAGACAATTAACAGTAACTAATGCTTCAGAATCCACCCCTGAAGTCAGACCAATCCAAGAATGAATGCCTACACTCCCTCTGGGGCATCTCAGACAAGTGACCTCTGCTTTCTGGGGCCCAGTTTCCACATCTGTAGAATGGTGTGTAATAGGACCAACTTCTTTTGAGGTTTGGTGGGAAAACATGCAAAAAGCCCAACACCATTTCTGGCTTAGAAAACCCTTAATAAACACAACTGTGATCAGTTGTCACAGTTCTGGGCACTGGGAGGGTTCCTGAGCCTTGGACACTGCCTGTCTTCTGCCCTCTGTGACCAAAATAGTGTTAGGGGTGAGGAAAGACAGGCAGGGTCCTGCTGAGTCATCAGGGGACCCAGATGTGGGGTGCAGGCAGCCCCTGCCCCGGAGACAGGAGGCGCAGAGCTCTGAGATCGCCTTGCCTTCCTGCATTGCCCTCCTAACACTGCGCCAGGCGCCCTGCAGCCTGGGATGGGACAGACGTGCAATGTGGCCATGAAAGTAGTGGGAGTGGTAGCTCAAATACCTTGAGCACCTCATATAGGTCTGGCTTTGCGTGAAGCCTATCACATGTATTACATCCAGCCCCCAAAAGTCCTGTCTAGTAGGCCCGTTCCTGCCATCCCATTTTCTGATGAGACATTTGAAGCCTAGAGTCACAAACTAGTAACCAGTCTGAGGTCACCCAGCTACCAAGTGACTGAAGCAGCAGTCCACAGTCTTACCCGCTGTACTGTGCCCAGAAACATTTGGCCTGGAAGGCAGATGGCAGAGGGGAAATGACAAGGGCCTACCAGTGTTAATAATATATACTACAGATGGAGCCCTTAGTGAGTGTTGGGTGCTGGCCAGCATCATTTATATTCCTGAGGGTGAGCCTGTACTATAGGTTCTGTTGTTGCCACTTTACCAATGAAAGGTTATCCCATCTGTCTGGTCACACTACTAGCACAAAACTCGGTCTTTGGGGACCATCAGTGGTACACTTTGCCTTAGGAAGACCCCACTCTTCTCTGAGTCTCAGTTTCCTCTTTTGTAAAATAAGAGGCTTGCACCGGAAGGCCCTGAGTGTTGCTTCCTGAGCTCGCAGTGTTTGATCTTAGGGAGCATTGACATGATGTCTGGAGTCCCAGATTTCTTCCTAATTATCTGTGACCTGGGGACGCCTTGGCCGAGACCATTGCACCTCTGGGCCTCAGTCTTCGCTTTCATAAAATGTGGAAACTGGACAACCCCAATGACCAGGGCACCTTTCAGCTTTAATATTTTATGAGTGCAAATGAAGAGACAAGCTGGAGTTCAGCAAACTCTGCATCCTCTGAGAAATTCTAATAAATGTGAATCTGCCACGTCACTCAGAACGTTCGTTCCTAGAGCTGGGCTTCCAAGGACAGATACTGCACAGCTGAAGGTGAGCCGCCACCTCCAGACAATCACCAGTAGCTAATGGTTCAGAATCCACCACCCCTGAAGTCAGACCAACCCAAGAATGAATGCCTACACTCCCTCTAGGACATCTCGGACAAGTGACCACTGCCTTCTGGGGCTCAGTTTCCACATCTGTAGAATGGTGTGTAACAGGACCAGCTTCATTTGAGGTTTGGTGGAAAAACATATGCAGAAAACCTAACACTGTTTCTGGCTTAGAAAACCCTTAATAAACACAACTGCGACCGGGTGTGTCTGCAGCGCCATTCTGGGCACTGGGAGGGTTCCTGAGCCTTGGATCCTGCCCATCCTCGGCCCTCTGTGACCAAGATGGTGTTGGGGTGGGGAAAGAGAGGCAGGGTCCTGCTGAGTCATCTGGGGACCCAGATGTGGGGTGCAGGCAGTCCCTGCCCTGGAGGCTGCGGGCGCAGTCTGCCTCACCTGATGGCAGCTGAAGCAACATTAACGAGCATTCCAGCACGTCCCTGGCCAGTAGCCGCCCCTGGGGAGAGGCAGCGGGCCATGTGAGGACGGAGGAGGTGGAGGATCGGGGTCAGAACTGCCACTTCGTGCGCCAGGGGCTGCAGCTCGGTGCGAGATCGCGGTTGAGACAGCCGAAGTGCGTGCTGGGCTTCAGGCTCTGGTGAAGTGCATTCACGTCTGTCATCCTCGGGACAGGGCTGTGTGACCTGTACGGCATTCTCAACCTGCAGTACAGAGACTTGACTCCTGGGGGACCTGTGGGTGAGCTGCAGGGGGCCAGGAGCCCTCAAAACTCAGTGCAGGATTGTGTGGGTGATTCCCCAAGAGGCATAAGACCCCCTAAAGGTCAAAAGAATTGTAGATTTAGGAGTCAAAAGAGTTGGTGTAAGACCCCGTAATTCTAGCAAATGGCATCCTGTGATTCTGAGCAGGTGGTTGAACTGCCCTCACCACCCCCACCCACCCATCCCTCCCTTTTCTTGTTTCATCATCCATTCAACAAATGTTTCCTGAGACCCGGGCTTCCTTGTTGGCTCAGACAGTGAAGAATCTGTCCCCAGTGCAGGAGACCAGGTTTGATCCCTGGGTTGAGAAGATCCCCTGGAGAAGGGAATGACATCCCGCTCCAGTCCTCTTGCCTGGAGAATCCCATGGACAGAGGAGCCTGGTGGGCTGCAGTCCATGGGGTCACAGAGTCAGACATGACTGAGCGACTAACACTTTCTCTTTTCCTGAGACCTGTTCCAGGCCGGGGACTACACCGGGGATACACACAGGCACAAAGAAGACAGGGATCCCAGCTCCCCTGGTCACCAACAAGTAAGGAGCCCATTTCATGAGGGTGGATAGAGGGGCAAGTTGAGGAGCCATGGGAGCCACAAACTGGGGCCCCTGACCCAGCGCGTCAGGTCGGGGAGGCTGGAAATCAGCAGGTGAGTCCTGGCTCGGTGCCTGTGGCTTTGGGCAGATCGCTGGCTTTGCTGAGCCTCAGTTTCCCCCTCTTTCCAGGGGGCCTGAGGACAATGTAAGGATAGGATGGAGGTGGAGGAGATGAGGGCTTCCTGTCTGGAAGAGCATTGGTGTGGGAGTTGAAGGCTTGGCCCAGGTCCCCATTCTGCCTGGTCTCACTGGGTGACCCCAGACACCTCCCCACGGCCTCAGTTTCCCAACCACAGAGAGGGAGCCAGGCTGCCCCATCTTCTGTGGGCGAAGGCACACGAGCAGTGGAAGTGCTGAGAAAGGGGAGCAGTCAGGAGGAGCTTTCCAAGGGAGTGGCAGAGCTGAGGCCTGAAGCACAGAGAGCAGGGGTCACGCGAGAACTGGGTGCAGTCCCAGGGCCTGGGGCTTCCCTGGCAGAAGCCCTGGGTGTGATGGAGGAATTTGGGGGTGAAGGGAGAGGAGGAATGGGTGGCTCAGTGAGGCCCTAGGCTTCCTCACCTCGGGGAGGATGCAGGGCCTCTGGGGTCAGGTGGGCCTGGGTTCCGACCCTGCTCGTCCCTGCTTCACCAAGGGCCTTTGGTAAGGTTTTCACCTGCCCAAGCCTCAGTCATGTTCATCTGGGAAACGGGAGCAATATTAACACCCCATTCGAAAGGTTGTTTAATATTATATGATTCCATCTATATGAAATATCCACAATAGCTGTATCTATAGGAAGGAAAGTAGACTGGTGGTTGCCTGGAGCTGGAGGAATGAGGGGGTTGAGGGATGATAGTTAAAAGAGTACTGGGCTCCTTTTTGGGGTGATAAAAATGGTCTCAAATTGATTTTGTGTGGTAACAGTTGCATAGCTCTGAAAACACTAAAACCCATTGACTTGTTACACTTTAAATGGGTGAATCGTATGGTATGTGAATTCTATCTCAATAAACTGTCACCAAAACCCCAAAATGTTGTTGAGAGAACTAGATGAGATGCTAGATACCAGACCCATTCTAAGCTATACCCCTGGCATCGTTTACCCCTGGCAGCAAGCCCACCCTCCCTCAGAGAGAGCTGACAGGCACCAGGAGAAGGGAGAGAGGCTTGCCCACCGCTGCCAGCCTGGCCAGGGACCTGAGCCAGGCACACAGCCTCCCTGAGGCTCCCATCAGTCAGTTGGAGGGGATTTTCCCGCCTCAGCTCAGACCGTGGGTTTTGCCAAACATAGATGCAGGGTTGGACATATGTCCACTTACGTGGAGAAGGTGGGGAGAGGGTGTGACCCCCGCCCCTCACAGATCTGCATTCACTCGTCTTGTGTCCTGGTGCAGAGTGGGTTGAAGGGTCAGCAAGGACCACACAGACAGAGCCTCGGCCACCTGCAGCTCAGAGCCCAGAAGAAGGGGCCCACGGGAGTCTATGGAGCCAGGATGGAGTGAGCCAGCTGTGCAGGCCATCCTGAAGGCATTCTGGGCCTCAGTCACCTCGTCTGTAAAAGGGGGGGAAAGTACTGTCTCCCTCACAGGGCTTTGCTGAGCCTCATGGTGACTGGTCCAGCATCTGCATTTAATATTCAGGAAGCATTATTGCTTCCCTAGTGGCTCAGACGGTAAAGAATCCGCCTGCAGTGCCAGAGACCTGGGTTTGATCCCTGGGTTGGGAAGACCCCCTGGAGGAGGGCATGACAACCCACTCCAGTATTCTTGCCTGGAGAATCCCCAGGGACAGAGGAGCCTGGCGGGCTACAGTCCGTGGGGTCACACAGAGTTGGACACAACTGAGCAACTGAGCACAGCACAGCACATTGCCATGATTAATGTCACCATCTTCCACCAAGTGGCTTTTTTCCATCCCGCCTCAGCATTCCATCTCCCCTGTCCCTGCCCCAGAGTGTCACTCAACTCCCCAGGGCAGGGCCTGGCTGTCCCCTACCCTGGCCCTGCTCTTTAAAGACCCAGCGCATCCTGGGGCCTGCAGAGGCTTCTCTGCACAGTCTCGGGCCCCCTTCTTGCCATCTCTCTTCAGACCCAGCCACTAAAGGCAGGACCCCCTGGGCCTGCAGGCCTGACCAGGCAGGGAAAGGAAGTCCCTCTCCTGGCCCTCTTTCTGCACAGCTGTAGGGTAGGGTCTCCAGGCAGACCCTCCCAGGGGCCTTTCGGGGCATTCTGGAGCTGGAGCAGCCGAGCCCTGCTCTGTGTCTCCTCCCACACTGCTCCCTCTGCCGAGCTGCACCCGGGCGGGGACTGAGCCAGGACTGCAGCAGCCCCATTGCAGTGGTGACAGAGCGGCCGGTTCTTGGGGGGAGTGGTGCTTGCTCTCCTGGGCGCTAGTCCCGCTCTGGACCAGCAGCTGCAGCTCCAGTTTTAGGGCTCCCCCAGGGCTCTCTGCAACAAAACTGCCTGTAAACCACTACCTCTCTCCCCTTCTTTTCTGGTTCCCATTTGCAGACCATCAGGTCATTTCAGGCCACTGCCTGCCGGGCCTCCCTGGGCACCTGGGAGCAGGCGGCAGGTCCCATTTCAGCCCTGTGTGGATGGGCTGGTCAGCCTGATATGGCTTATGGACTTTTTCTGGGCCTCAGTTTCCCCTTTTGTACAGTGTGAGTGATCACTGGCATCCTACTTCTTACTTCCCCTCACCTCCCCCAACAATGAATCTCTCACCTTGGAACTGAGTCTCCTCTGTGTCTGAGCAGGGACCTCGGGCCTGCAGAGGCCGAGGAGACGGGAGAGAGAAAGAACAGGGTGAGTGAGTGGGTGGTGGGGAAGCCCAGCTCTGGGCAGGGCTCGCCCTCCCTCCAGGTGGGTGCTCGTCACCCCCCACCCCCACCCCCAGAGCCTCAGTCTTCCTCATACACAGCAATGGGAGAGTCAGGCCTGGAGGTGGATCCCTGTGTCAGACATGGTACTAGCAGGTGACAATAAGCAAGGGCCTCCTTCCCCTTTGAGGCACAGCCCAGCCCCCTCAGCCTGGGGTGGTCAAGTCCAGGCCCCTGTAAACGGTGGCAGAGGTGGGGGATGGGCTGGCAGTGGGCACGTTCTTGCCAAGGTGGTTTCTGGGGGGACAAAGGGGCATCACTGAGCCTCCAGGTGATCTGTGATCCTGCTCAGTGGTCAGGAAATGGGGAGGCCAGAGTAGGCCCCCAACTACGGGTGTGGGCAAGGGGGCCATGGGACTGTCCAGCAGTCTGACAGCCTGTTTGCTCATTTGGTCATCCTCTCGGCAAATAGTTAAGCACCATCCTATCCCTGAGGCCACTGCATGACCGGGCCTGCAGAAGACATGGCAGAAAAGGGCTGTGTGCCAGCCCCCGTCCTAAGCACCTTACATGAATTAACTCACTTTTATCCTCACAACAACAGTGAGGGGTAAAACATTGTTCCCCTAATTTGGCACAGAGAAGTTAAGGAACTTGCCCAAGGTCACACAGCTAAGTAGAGCTGGGCTCTGAAACCAGGTACTCCTTGAAGTTCAATGACGAAAGCCTTTCCTCTGCCTCCCCCTGCCCTCAGCACCAAGCCTTCTTCTTGCTTGTTTGGGAACAACCCATTGGGTCTTCTACCCCCAGCCCTGTTCTTACTGCTTCTCCTGCCTGCGGTGCCTTTTCTGACCCCCTTCCTCCTTGAACTGACTGGTCATCCTTCAGTGCTCAGCAGTGACAACACCTCCTCCAGGAAGGCTTCCTTGTTGTCCTTGTTCCTTCCTGTCCCCAGGCTGGGTTAGGCGCCCCCGGCTGGCGTCCCAGTTCTGTTTCCATCATTCACCACTTCTCTCTCTTGTAAGCATCTGTTAATGTATCTGCCTTCCTGCCCCAGCAGGCTGTGAGCCCCTCCCCGTCGCCTTCACCCTGACACCCTGTGCCTTGCACCATGTGATACAGCGACAGCTGGGAAATGTGAAATTGATGGTTAGTAGTCTTGTGGGTAGTGGGCAAGTTCTAGTGTCTCTGCTTCACAGGGGAGGAAACCGAGGCACAGGAAGGTGACACGATCTGCTCAGGTCACAGAGCTCGCAGTGACGGAGCTGGCGTTTGCTGGAATGGCCTCCTTCTTGAGGATGAGGTCCTGGAAGTTGACAGAGGACTATAGCAGAAGCCCTTGCCTGGGGTCTCTCAGGCAAATGGCTAATAATAATAATAATAATAATAACAGCAGTCACATTCTAGGAGCTCTCTCTTCTGGTGTGTCAGGTGTCACGCTAAACTCTTTGCATACTTTTTTTATGCTTTACCTGACTCCCCTGGTGGCTCAGATGGTAAAGAATCTGCTTGCAGTGCAGGAGACCCAGGTTCTATCCCTGGGTCAGGAAGACCCTCTGGAGAAGGGAATGGCCATCCACTCCAATATTCCTGCCTGGAGAATCTCATGGACTGAGGAGCCCGGCGGGCCATAGTCCGTGGGGTCACAAAGAGTCAGACACGACTGAGTAACTAACACTTTCACTTACCCTGTGGAGTAAGCTCTGTGGATGGATGAACGGCGTGTATTCTCAGCCTTGTCATTTCCTGCTCCAGGGGACCTTCCTGACCCAGGGAACCTTCCTGACCCAGGGACCGAACCTGAGTCCACTGTGTCTCCTGCTTTGACAGGCGGATTCTTTACCACTGCACTACCTGGGAAACCCCATGGAGTAATGGGGCCCAAGTTTGATCCCTGGTCAGTGAACTAGGTTCCGCATGCTGCAACTAAGACTCGCATGCTGTAACCAAGGATACTGTGTGCTGCAAACGAGTACAGCCAAATAAATAAAATACATAAAAATTTTGAAAATAAAATAAATAGACAATTTAAATCCTGGATTGATAAGTCACTGTGTGACCCGGAGTAAGTCACCTGGCCTCTCTGGGCCTCTATTTCCCCAACTGTAAAATAGCATTAATTAGTGGAGTAAGCACCTTAGGTAACACTATTTTACAGTTGGGGAAATAGAGGCTCAGAGAGGTTAGGTGGCTTACTCAGGGTCACAGAGTGATTTGCCAACCCAGGATTTAAATTATTTATTTATTTTTAAAATATTTATGTATTTATTTGGTGCGCCGGGTCTTAGTTACAGCACACGGGATCTTTAGCTGTGGCATGTGAAACTCTTAGTTGCAGGATATGGGATCTAGTTCCCAACCAGGGACTGAACCTGGGCCACCTGCATTGGGGACATGGAGTCAACCACTGGAGCACCAGGGAAGTCCCTGTAATTTTTAAATTGTTTATTAATGGTTCGAAAGTGCAAGAGTCCAAAGGGTAGAAGACAGTGGAAAGTCTGCCTCCCCTGCCTCTGCCCGCAGTCTCCCAGGTCCTCCCCTGGAGGCTGTGAGAGTGATTCTCAGGGGTCATTCAGGGCAGGAGTGTGTGTTCACAAACAAACCTGAGGGTGTGTTGTTCAGAGCCACGTTTAGACCCAGGCTGGTGAGTGACTCAGCGCTTGCCCTGGTGGGGATGCGGGGTCCCTGGAGGCCTCTGTCCCCCGGCCCTGGCCCTTCTCTCCACGGTCACTGTGTGCCTGCCCTCCCCACCCCCCAGCAGTTGGCAGAGCCTCCTGCCTGGCTCTGCTCCTCTGGCTGCAGCAGCGCCTACCTGGCTGGTCACTGGGAAGGGCTGCACAGGCTTGGGGAGACCCCTTCACCCCAGTGTGACCCCTCATGGAGGTGGCCCAGTGTTGGGGAACCACCAGTGCAAAGAAGGGGAGGCCAAACGAGCACAGGGAGCATGTCAGGACCACCTCTGACAGGTCTTTGGGGACTAAACTGGCTTGGGTGTGGGTCCCTGTTCTGGCTGCACCCTTTCCTGCTGTGGAACCCCGCCTCCCTAAGGAACCTGGAACCTCTGGGTTCTCATCCCTGAGGATTACGAAACAAAGGACCTCAGACCCCGCAAATGTAATAGGCTCTTGATGAGGAGTAGTTGGGCTTTTTTTTTCTTTTTCAATTTTTAAATTATGAAAATATGATAAAAAAGGAGAACGCATTTTTAATTTATTTTGAATTGGAGGATAATTGGGTAGTTTTAGTTATGGAAGCCTCTGCTCTGAGCTTTTCCACCACCCCTTGCTTCTGTCTGACCCCTGGAAAACACAGATACGAGACCCTCAGAGCTCTTACTTCCTGCCCACTTGCAGAAGGAACTGAGTGTGAATAAATATTAGATGGTATTATTGTTGTTATTATTACTTACTCTTATTTGGTGCCCAGTTTTGTGATGTCCTTGGGTATGCAGACCCCAAGGGCTTCCACGTCCACCCAACTGTGGGATGAGGCTTCTAGGGGGAACTCAGTGGCAGGAGTTTACACCTGGTGGGGGGCAGGGGAGCAGGGTGTGTGCACACAGGTTTGGAGAGTGGGGGGCGGGGTGCTAACAGGAAGCAGGGAGGGGGGTGGCTGGGGAGCAGGACAGAGCACAGGGCTTGGAGTCTGGGGTCTTGGTCGGGAGCCTTGACCTGCCTGAGCCCCAGTTATCTCATCTGTGAAATAGGGGTCCTCTGCCCTCCCCAGGTAACCTCAGGGGCTTTGGGATGCTCAGGTGGGAGAGTTCACCAGAGGGTATTTGCCACCTGCAAAGCGAAGGTCGTACCGGCCAATGTAGGCTGCAAACCAGCTTGGTTCAGCCCTCAGGGTATTACAAAACTTTAATTTGGAAATGGATAATCAGCATGATGGTTGTCCAACTTTGTGAATGTAATTAAGGCCACTGAACTGTACGCTTAAAAATAATTAAAACAGTAAATTTTATGTCGTATATTTTTTTTACCACATTTTTGTTAAAGTAGGGGGAGAAAAGAGGGTTTGAATTACTGTATCAGTCTGGAAAACAGAGCCCATTTTGGAGGTTCCATAGGGCCAATTTTGAAAAGTTAATCAGGAAATGGGGTGGGTATGGCCTGGTATGATGGAGAATGGGTTGCCGGTGAGGGGGTGGAGCAGTGGAGCTTCCAAGGAGACCCTGCACCTGCAGAGAGAAGGGGGAAATGGCCTGGCCTCGGCCCACCCCACCAGACCCCCTTCAGTGCGTCCCATTGGCTGAACCCAGTGAGGGCCAGTTGGCAAAGGGACTTGGAAAATGTAGTTCACAGGATGCCAAGCAGAGCTGGGGAAGGGCAGGTTTGAGATCACATAGCAAAGGACCAGTCCTCTTGTCTACATTGAACAACCGGGTGATTTACCATAAAAATATGAATTCACAGCTTCTGAGATACCCTTGGGCCCACTTTCCCAGTAATCACCCCAAAGAAAGTGGGTAAGGAAAGTAAGATGGGCTGGGGGGTAATGAGGCCCAGGCCTGCCTAGTCATGCTGAGGCACTGGCCTTGGGGGGCCCTGCTGAGGAGTCCTGAGAAGCCTGTGGGTCCTCAGTGTTCTGATTTGTGCCCAGTGAGGCCTGAGGGGACCCCAGGTCCTCTAGAGCGGAGTAGAAGTGAGGAGAGCCTGAGGCCCCTGAGCCAGGTGGACTAAGTGGACAGCTGGGGGCAGGGGTGGGGGCGGCGGGGCAGGACTGGCCCCAGAAAGGGCACGTCAGGTGTCTTCCTGTCTCTGTTCTTAGAGACTCTTTGGGTCGTGAGGATTCTCTTTTTCGATCTGGTTGCTGTTTGTCTTTCTGAGGCTGTGAGGCTATGTTCAAATCAAATCTTCCAGCAAAGCCCAACATGTAAACTTATGGCAGAGCTAACCTGGAGGAAGAGGTTGGGTGGCCTGGGGTTTTCCTCTGAAAATCCAGAGGATTTGGGGGGTGGGTACAGAAGCACCCAGGAAGGATCCCAGACCTGCCCAAACTTGCGCATGGTGTTTGAAGAGAGGTATGTGTAGGCCAGAGCTTCCCAGGTAACGCCAGAGGTAAAGAAGCCGCCTGCCAAAGCAGGAGACATAAGAGAAGTGGGCTCAGTCCCTGGGTCGGGAAGATGCCCTGGAGGAGGGCTTGGCAACCTACTCCAGTATTCTTGACTAGAGAATCCCATGGACAGAAGAACCTGGCGGCTACAGTCCATGAGGTCGCAAAGAGCCAGACTCAGCTGAACTGACTCAGCATGCACGCAGGCTTGCTTAGGCCTCAGGCCTCGTGGCTTCCAGGGAGGAGCCCACTGCTTGGGAGTCGGCAGACTGGGGGCAAACCCTGGGTGTAGCTCAGTGACCTGTTCACCTGAACAAGCCTGTTCACCTCTTATTTATAGTAGAGGCTCCCAGTTCCTCTTTCACACAGTGTGGGGAGGGGTAGAGGGGCTTACGCTTGTCCGGTGCCCACACGGTACCCAGGGGCAGGGTTGTCATGGTTACCAAGGGGCCAGTCCTGACCCCCCCACCCCCCAGTTGGGGAGATCCCTTCCTCCGTTCTTCCTGCTCCCTCCCGGGCTGCGCAGCTGGCAGCAATTTGTCCTCTGTGGGGATGTACAGGGAGAAAGTCTCCTTTTTTGATGAAACAGCGATGAGGTGATGTCTGGGTTTTTTATATCCCCATTCTGAATGAGTGCCAGACACGAGTCCAGGCCAGATTCTGTTAGCCACATTTGTCCTCTGGGTTCCTGGGACCTTCTGGGGGTCCAGCCTGAGACCCAACACGTGGGAAAGAGTTGGGAGGGACAATGAAAATGGTACCAAGAGCTAGAACCTCCCTTGGGGACCCAGGCAGAGTCTAACAACCTGCCTCCATCAAGAATCTTTTATTTAAAATGTATTACTTTTAAATTATATATATTACATTGTATATAGTAACAGTGTCTGACCCTTTGCGACTCCATGGGCTATAGCCCACCAGGCTCCTTTGTCCATGGGATTCTCCAGGCAAGAACACTAGAGTGGGTAGCCATTCCCTTTTCCAGGGGATCATCCCTATCCAGAGATCGAACCCAGGTCTCCTGCACTGCAGGTGAATTCCTTATCATCTGAGCCACCAGGGAAACCCAACTATAATTTTTAAAATGTATATATTACTTTTCCTCCTTACCAAAGTGAGAAACCCTATGAGGCATAAGCTGAGGGTAAATCCTGATTTGGAGGGAAACCTGGGGCCTGGATAGGTTAATTACCTTGCCCATTGATTCTTAGTAGAAACCAAATATTAGTTGTCTGGTCATGGTCCTAATTCTATTGATCCCTTGCCCATCACACTTGAGAAGAGTCTCATTACCATCTGGGTCTCTGGTTGATGCAATGAGCTCAAAGAAAGAATCGATGGCCTGGTAAACTTGAGGTTGTGGGTGTTACTATTGTATTATAGAATCATATTTTAAATACGAATAAAATAAATCTCTACAAATGGCACACACATTACAAAAATATTCAGTGCCAAAAATGTCTGAGGTACACAGTAAAAGCCCCCAAAGCCCCAACCGCTAGAGACAAGTTCTGGAACCTTTTTTTTTTTTTTGAACCATTTCTTATATATATTCCTCTGGATTTTCCATTGCGTCTACAAGTAAATGTTAATCTTTGTGTTTTTACACTTTTAGTTATTGGTTTATTCTTTTGTTTTTAGTGATGCTGGGTCTTTGTTGCCGCACACAGGCTTTCTCTAGTTGTGCTGCGTGGGGTCAACGCTGTAGTCTTCATTCGTGGGCTTCTCCTTGCAGTGACTTCTCTTGTAGAGAATGGGCTCTAGAGTGTGGGCTTCAGTGTGGGCTTCACGGGCTTAGTGACCTCGAGACATGGGCGATCCTGGATTAGGGATTGCACCCGTGTCTCCTGCATTGGCAGGCGGATTCTTTACCACTGAGCCACCCAGGGAAACCCAGGATTTGGGCTTTTAAAAGATGCCATGATACATTCTGTTTTGCAACACGCCTGTTGGAAGTAACAGCAGCTCTGGAGACGCAGAGGTTCCTAAGCAGGCAGAGTCATGGCCGATCTGGTGGGGGAGGTGGCTGACAAAGTTTGATGCGAAATCGGGTGTCATGCGCGTGAGCACTTTTTAGAGACAGTGATTAGGACTCTCACTGGGATCTTAAAAAAACAAAGATTCAGACCCAAGCCTCTTGTTTTTCAGATGGAGAAAGCGAGGCTGAGGGGGCCGGATGAGGTGAGTAGGGAGTCCAGCCACCTCTCCCTGCCCCGCCTGGGGATGCCTGGAAGGATGCAGGCAAGAGAGAAAGCCGCAGTCGCCTGGCTCTGGGCATGGTGCCCGGGCCCTGCAGAGCGGGGAGGAGTGGGGCGAGGAGTTAGTTCTGCCCCAGTGCCAGGCAGGAGGCGCCTCTGCAGTCCCTGCGGGGAGGAGATTTACAGCCTCCAGGAGTTGGGAGACTACAGAGAAAAAGCCTGGTGCCGCACTTCCAAAGGATGCTGCCTGCAGCACCCGAGGTGGGCCGGCTTCTGGGTGGGCCCGGCTCCCCCAGGCTCAAAAAAGTCCTCCAAGGGGCAGCTGTGGGGGCAGGTGAGGGGCAGGGGTCAGAGGGTGCTGTTGAGATCAGAACCACCCCCTCTGCCGGCAGCACACACACACAGCTGGTGCAGGGACCCAGGCCCTCGGGAGGGCTCTTGTTACTGCACTGTGTTATCTGTGAGCTTGGGCTTCTCCAGGACTTGCCCAGCAGCCCCCCCGGGGGTCTGATGTCACCGGAAAAGATGGCCACCATCCGTCGAGCATGTCTCCTTTGCGGGCCTGTGTACTGCAGCCTTCTGCACCCGCAATGAGCCCCTCCCAGGGCAGAGTTCTGTTATTCCCCCTACTTCACAGTAGCTCAGGGAGGCCGTGGGGTCAGTGCTGGCACCATGCAGATTTGAGCCTCATATGCCCAGATGAATGCCCGAGTCCCTGCCTTCCACCAGAGCCACTTTCTCCCTGTGTGACTTGGGTTGGTTGCTCAGCCTCTCTGAGCTACCGTTTTCTCACTCATCGTCATTGTCTGGGGCCACGTGCCTTGTTTCTACTCCTTCCCATGCCGTGTTTCAATCTTAGCCTCCCCGCCGGATGTCAGCACATCACTATGATGAGCAGACACGAGCCACTGGCACGACTTCGCCCCTCAGAGCAGACGTCTGGGCAGCACGCGGCTGCCTCACACCGCGCTCTGTGTCCACATCTTGTGCAGTGGGTGGGGCGGCTCTGTGCGCATCTCCACTGTGCAGCTGAGGAAACAGAGGCTCAGAGAAGGCACGGGACTCGCCCCAGATCACACAGGCGGGCCGGGTCACCTGGCCTCTGACATCCTGCTGCCAGCGAGTGGCCCAGGAAAGTGCCCTCTTGCTGGCCGCCTCATCGTGGCTTGGCAGGTGGGCATCAACCTGGCGCTTCACCAGCATCACAGCGGCCACATCCGTTCCTGGGGGACCCGCCGAGCGAGGCCCTGTGCTGAGGCTCCACATTTGTTATAAGGCAAATCCTCTCAGCGGCTTCCAAAGGGAAACATTTTACCCTCACTTTATAAGGGACAGAAAGGAGGTACCCACCAGCAGGGTGAGACACTCACCCAAGACCACATGGCTGGAGCCAACACTAGAGCCCAGGTCCTGTTTCTCTTCTTACAAAATTGAGATACAGCTCACATACCATAACAGTTACCGTTTTTTTTTTAAAGTATGAAAGAAGCAATTTTATTAAATGAACTCATTTACCTGGCACGTGGAATTAGGCAAAGAAAAATATATGCACTGCATAAAAAGAATCATATCCTCGGACTTCCCTGGTGGGTTGGTGGTTAAGAATCTGCCTGCTAACGCAAAGGACACCAGTTTGATCCCCGGGGCTGGGAAAGTTCCACACGCCCCAGGGCAGCTGAACCCGTGAGCCACGGATACGGAGCCGAGAGCTCTAGAGCCCGTGCTCCCCAACAAGAGGAACCATGGCAAAGCTTCAGGTTCCAACCTGACTGGTCCAGGACTAAGCATCCTCTGCACGTCCCCAGACCTCTCCCAGGTCTTCTTCACTCTCTAAACTCCCAACCCGTGCTGGCAGTCCGGGAGCAGCAGCTCTGGGTCAGGGGGTCTGGTCACAGGGCTCTCCCAGGACCTGGTGAAGTCGGGTGCTAGCTGGGTCTGGCAGGGGGACTGAGAGAGTCTGGTGAGCTCCTGGGGGCGGAGGCTGGCTTGGAGCCTGTCAAGAAGGGCAGGCCCGATGAGCAGCTGTGGCGGCCATCTGAGCCTGACTTGAAATGGGAATTCTCCACCCAGGCGGCCATCTCACCTCCAGCCTCTGCAGGGCTTTACTCAGAGGGTGGAGGGCCAGGGCTGTGGGATCCAATGAACTGTGGTTCAACCCCAAGCACAGATGACGAGGCATTTAGTCTGGAACAAGGATGGATGTCCACCTTGTGCTCCCTGGACACCAGGCACGGAACGTGACCTCCTTTGGTCCTCGTGGCTGTGCTGTGGAGTGGGTATCAGAAGAGACCGGCACGGAGAGGGCTAGTGATTTGCTCAGGGTCACACAGACAGAAGCGGCAGAATCTGGGTCCAAGCTCAGGTCCATGTGATTCTGGGCTGTGAAGGTTATTGACTGCTTGGCTCTGTGATACTTTACTTGTGACAAGGACACGGTATTGCTTAGGAAACAAACGTTCGGTCACCAAATGGGAACGGTGGGTAAAGGGGATAAATTACGAGGAAGGGATTAATTTGTAGCTACAAATACATGAAAAATAAACAATCAGTAAGGGCCTACTTTAGCAAGAGGGGTGTACTAAACACTCTAATAACCAATATGTGAAAAAAAGATGAATAGATATATGTATGGGAATAACTGAATAAGATTCTGTACACCAAATATAACAAACACAAGATTATAAGACAGCTTTACTTCTTAAAAGATAAACGTTGGAGTTTCCCTGGTGGCTCAGGGGTAAAGAATCTGCCTGCCAATGCAGGAGACAAGGGTTCAAACCCGGGTCCTGGAAGATCCCACATGCTGCAGAGCAGCTAAGCCCTGCACGTCAGCTAGCGAGCCTGTGCTCTAGAGCCCGGAGCCGCAACTACTGAGCCCACTGCCCTAGAGCCTGTGCTCCGCAGCAGGAGAAGCTGGGACAGTGAGAAACCCAAGAGCCACAGCTAGAGAGGAGCCCCTGCTCGCCGAACCAGAGGAAAGCCCGGCAGCAACGAAGACTCAGCACAACCACATAAATACATTAAAAAAAAAAAAAAAAAAACATTAGTTCAAAAGAAGAAAAACCAAGAAGTAATGAGACACTTCCCAAATTTCCACTCTTAATTTACAACCAGGAAATAGGAGGACTAAGCCTAAGGATCCAGTTACCATGAGTTAGGCATGAGGATATCCTGCCATCTTGTGGCCATTTCCCGCAACAGCAACCTTAAAAATATTGCCGATGAGCACCTCACATTCCCAAGGACTGCTGGGGTGTAAAGGATACCCGCCCTTAAAAATTTTACGTAAGTAATCACAAATAATTAGAAACTGGGAAAACTATCAGGGACAAAATCTCAACAGTAAATTCTACGCACACTGTTGACAAAACAAGGCATGAAAAAATCACGAATTATTATAGAAAAGCATATCAGAACCACAGTGAGGGGTCAACTCTGAATCAGTGCGAAAGGCATCATCAAAAATCTGCAAGCAATAAATGGCGGAAAAGGCATGAAGAAAAGGGAACGCTTTTATGGTGCTAGTGGTGTGTGCATGGTAAAATCGGTGTAGAGAGGAGTATGGAACTGTCTTTAAGAGAGAAAAAGGGAGCTACCCTGAGGTCCTGCAGACCCACTCTGAAGAGTATTTGAGGGGAAAAATAGACTTTGAAAAGGAACATGAATCCAAGTGTTCACTGGACTAGAATCTACAACAGCCAACAAATGGAAGCCAACAACATGTTTATAGAGAGATGAATGAATAAAGAAGTGACATGTGTACACAATACAATGTGACTCAGCTAGGAAAAACAGTTTTAAAAATGTGATTTTCAGGAATACAGATAAAACTATCAATAATCAAGCTAAGTGGAGAAAGTCAGAATCAAAAAAAGACAAGTATCATAACACTTATAAGTAGAATCTAAAAATACACACCAATGAATTAATTGAGAAAATGTAAGCAGACTCAGAGACGTAAAAAACACACTTCCGATTACTAAAGGAGAATGAAGGGAGCAAAGATAAATTCAACAGTTTAGATTTAACATATGTCATTCCATATAAGAGATAGTCAACAAGGACCTAGGTATACCAAGGGAGTTCAACACGCTTGTAATAAACGATATGGGAAAAATATTCGAATGTGAACGGATATATATATATATATATATATATATATATATATGTAAAATTGAAAACATAGTTACTACATAAGGAATAAAAATAATTTAATAAAAAAGAGGGATGCAGACACAAGCTTTGGGGGTACTTATTGTGGTACATGCCACTCTAATTTTACAATCCCAAATCAGGACTAAGGTTTGCGATGCTGAAATAACCGTAGTTAGGCACGAGGAAATTCTGCCACCTTGTGGCCATTCATCGAAACAGCAACCTGAAAATGAATGCTTATAGGCACTTAATAGTCACACTGTGTGGTATTGGAGAAGACTCTTGAGAGTCCCTTGGACTGCAAGGAGATCCAACCAGTCCATCCTAAAGGAGATCAGTCCTGGATGTTCATTGGAAGGACTGATGTTGAAGCTGAAACTCCAATACTTAGGCCACCTGATGCGAAGAGCTGACTCATTGGAAAGATTGAGGGCAGAAGGAGAAGGGGACAACAGAGGATGAGATGGTTGGATGCCATCACCCACTCAATGGAAGTTTGAGCAAGCTCAGGGTGTTGGTGATGGACAGAGAAGCCTGGTATGCTGCAGTCCCTGGGGTCTCAAAGAGTCGGACACGACTGAGCGACTGAATTGAACTGAATATTCACAAAAATTGCTAGGCTCCAAATTATACCTGCCTTCAAACAAATTCTAGGGTTAAGTAATAAAAAATAGAATACTGAATATTAGCACAAACTGTCAAGAATAAGATATCCATAGGTAAATACAATTCATAATGTTTTTTAAAAGCGCATACTAAGTTGCTCAATATAGAAAATTAATAGATGAAAATCAAAAGTATAATGAGATATCACTTTCAAGAAGTCAAAAATGCCATTATGAAAATATCTACACTCAAGAAAAGCTAGAGTGGGCTTAAGAAAAGGAACTGTTTCGTGGTGCTGGTGGGATGTAATTGGTAACAGATATAAGAGGCAAGAGACTCAGGTTCGATTCCTGGGTGGGGAAGTTCCCCTGGAGATGGAAATGGAAACCCATTCCAGTATTCTTCCTGGGAAATCCCATGGACAGAGAAGCTTAGCAGGCTGCAGTTCATGGGGCTGCAAAGAGTCAGACACGACTGAGCACACACGCGTTATCAGGATCAGTGAATTAATTCAGAAAACATAATCAGAGACTTAAAATACAAACTTTCTGGTGAAGAAAGAAGGGGACAAAAGAGAAATAAGGAGGTGGGAATAAGCAAACACAAACTATTCCATGTTAAATAGATAAGAAACAGAGACCTACGTAAACCAAGGAATATATGAATATATTAACATAATAATACTATATTATAATAATTATGTGTAATAATTATTATATGTTATATATAATATACAATAATTATATATAATCGTAATAATATAATATTTATATTATATGCTTATTTATATTTATACATAATAATATAATATAATAATATGTAAAGTAAAGTAAAGGTTAAGTCGCTCAGTCGTGTCAGACTCTTAGCGATCCCATGGACTGCAGCCCACCAGGCTCTTCTCTCCATGGGGTTTTCCAGGCAAGAGTACTTATAATATATTATATAATAATTGTTTATATTATAGATAAATATTATATTTATAATAAATACAATTAATTTATTATCTATTGATATAAATAATATATGATATATAAATTATATAAATATTGATGTATGTTATATATAAATATAAATACATTTATAGTTATATAAAGTATGTATATATAAATATAAATATATAAATAATAAATAAGCAAATGAGATCTATATTTTATATATATTTTATATATGTTTATATATATTATATATATTATATTTATATGCTTATAAAATATATTTATATATAAACATATAAATATAATGTTATATTTATATAATATCATATATTTAATAATTATATCGATAATATAATTATTAAATTTAAATACCAATTATTATAATAATATGCCAATTATTAACATATATGTTAATTGTTTGTATTAATTAAATATGTGTGTATATAATATATAAAATATATTATATATGAATATATGATGCAATATAAATATATAAGTATAATGTATATTATATGATAATTATCATATGATTATATATTATAATTACAATACATGTTATATTATATGTATACATATACACACATAATATTATAAATAAATGTATTACATATTTTATAATTACATATAAGATAAATAAATATAATATATTTATATGTAAATAAATATAATATTATACATTTTATACTATTAAAAACTAGTGAGAAAGTGCACAACTTAGGGGACTGTTTCTGAGAACAGTGGTGCCATCCATACTGTGGAATTCCATGCAGATATTGGAAAACATCAAATAGAAATGTTTTGGGAAACTTTTACCAATATCTTGGTGAATTAAAAATGCTGAATGGATATATCGAGTCTGGAAGGAGATTCACCAAAGTGTTAAAAATTATTGTCTCAGGGCGGCAGGATTGCAGGGTTTTTTAAATCTCCTTTTGCTTACTTGTATATTTCCATATTGCAAATATTATTTTAAATGTTTTTAAGAGGATGATCAGAAATTATCTGGAAGGAGGAGAAAGTTAATAGTACCAGAGCTGGGAGTGAGATACCAGTAGCAACCCTGGCCTGGCCGACCCAGCAAAAGGGGAAATGGAAAGTTAGGAAGTTCTCCCTGGAGGGTGTGAGGTTTTCCTGAGGACCCGGAATTTCCCGAAGGGTTGCTTCAAGCGTTTACAGCTCTAGTTTAACTCTTCTCTCCACAGGTAAGTGATCTTGAGCCACACCGGCGCCTCTCGGAGACTGAGTTTTCCGTTTTGTAACACAGAAGGGAAGCCGACCTCAAAACAGAGGAAAACTAGACCTCAAAGTCTCTACGATCTTCTCCGTCTCCATCACGTTACATAGACTCAGTTCAGCTCAGCTCAGTCGCTCAGTCCTGTCCGACGCTTTGCGACCCCGTGGGCTGCCAGGCCTCCCTGTCCATCACCAACTCCCGGAGTTTGCTCAAACTCACGTCCATTGAGTCGGTGATGCGGTCTAACCATCTCGTGGTTTTTTTTTTTTTTGCTCGGCTGAGCAGCAACGTGTCGGGGACGGAGTTAACTCCGACGCCCCGCCCCTGGCCCCGCCTCACTGCCACCGCCCCGCCAGGGTTGTACCCCTGACCCCGCCCCCAGCCTGTGCGTCCACCGGAAGTGCCCGCGCGCGGGCAGCTCACTTCCGCCTGGCAGGTGACAGCCGCGGGGCTCCGAGCGTCCGGCGGCGCGGGCGCACCGGGAGAGCGGGAGGACAAGGCCGCGGACATTTTCCTGCCGCGTCGAGCCGCGCCGTGGCGTCAGGAGCCGTTCGGACCTGTGGGTGAGGAAGCGGGGAGCCCGGGGAGGCCAGAGAAGAAGTGGGGCGGGGAGTCGGGAGTCTGAGGTGAGGGGTTTCTGGGGTCAAAGGTCACGGAGAGGACGGGGCGCTGGAGGGTCTAGGGTGGCTTCCCAGGCCGGGACAAGGCGGAAGGGCTGCGGGTTCATTCATTCGCGCCCCCTGGGCCGCCGGCGTGCACCCCAGCCGTCCCAGGTCCGCAGTCCCTGCCGGGGCGCCCTCCCGTTGAGACGCCTAGCCTTAGGCCCCGGGGGGCTTGCGCCTGGCCTGACAGGAAACTTCTCTTCGGGTCTTGGTTCCCGCTGCACACTCACCGCCGTGGCTGTCCTGAGGCCTCCTCGTCGTTAAGGGCCTTATCTCTTTGCCAAGGTTCAAAAAAAGAAAAAAAATTATGAAACGGCCTGGCGCCACCGCCTCTAGGGTGGGGTTGGACAGGTCTGGTCTATCCGTAGGCGCCTCACAGAGGAGGTAACCGGGGACCCCTGTAATAGTGCCAGAACTACTGATGGGAATGCTAGCTGCTGGTTATTAAGCTGCTACTGTGTGCAGGCACCGTGCTTACACTGCCGCATTTAAACTTCCCAGCAATCTTTGTGAGGTAGCTACTATTATTATCCCCATTTTATCCACGAGGAAACAGGTGCAGAAAAGTTATAGCACACCTGGAAGGTCAATTGAATAGTATGGATGAGAGCCAGGGTTCCTACCTGGGCCCGCAGGGACCTGCAGCATACTGAGACTGAAGCAAGATTGGTGTTTAGGGGCTGTTTAATATTTTTAGTCGCCATTAAATTTATTTGTATCTATATGAAGATATATTCCCTGGAGAAGGAAATGGCAACCCACTCCAGTTTTCTTGCCTGGAGAATCCCATGGACAGGGGAGCCTGGTGGGCTACAGTCCGTGGGGTCGCAGAGTCGGACATGACTGGGCAACCGAACAGCAACATATACAGATACAGCTTTCTTGCTTCTCATCTAAGCTTCCTAATGAACATTTGATTCACTTTCTTTAGGATGAAATGGTCTTGCAGGCCATTGCTATAACTGATTACTGTTCAGGGCAAGAAGGGACGCTTTTTCTGACTGTTAAGAACTGTGAGACATAAAACAGACTAGCCATGCAATGAATTTAAGAATATGCTGAACCTCTCTTGAGAGTGGTCGAGCTGCATTCTTTTTCAAGTAAGGGAAGGAACCACATGATCCCTAGGGTATCTTTTGGCCCTAGGTTCTTGAAGAGCATTCCCAAGGCAAGGGCCTGAGTCTCTGAGAAAAGTGCAGGTCCCATGGCTTCTTGGCTGGGGAATGCACATCTTGCCTAGGAGACAGTGAGGTGGTTTCATGGCCAGAGGATTAGGTCTTGTGAGTCTGAGCCTTACTCAGTTGTAGACATTCACTTGCTGCAGTTCTGCCTCAGTTTCCCTGATAGCAGCACAGACCTGCTGACTTCCTGCCCACTCCTGGGTTTTACAAGCGTTAATGAACCCGTGAGGGTTTCCGCACACTTCTAAAGAAAGCTGGGGTATAAATATTACTGTGCAGTGCCTGTTTTTAAACTCCACTCTCTGTTTTCCTAGTTGCATTGAATTCACAGAAACTTAATATTGTCACCTGATCCCCATCCTCCCATGGGAGGATTTGAGATGAATTCTCTCGCCATAGACGGTAGGAACATGAGCAGCACTCAGAGTGTCTGGCTCCCTGTCCTGAGCTGAGCCCTCCGGGCTCCTTCGACCCCTCAGGGCAGCTTCATGAAGAGTGGCTTCACTGGTGTTCAAAGACTCAGATCCCTCAGATGCTGTATAAAGTTTAGCTGTTAAGTGTGGTTTGAGAAGAGGCTTCACCTGAGCAACTTGAAGAGCTCGGCGGTGTGGTGGAAAGAGCCTTCCTTGTCCCCCCATCTGTCAGCCGTGGATTCTCCTCCCAGTTCAGCAGCTTCTTGGTAGCCTGACCCAGAGCCACCTTTACCTCAGCTCTACAATAATACCACCACCTTCCCCTCCCCACCAGCACTGGCTCATGGGGAAGCTGGACCGGGACGTTTGAGTAGAGTCTGTTGTGGCGAGTGCCTCGACCCTAGGCAGTTGATGTTTCCTGGGGGCCTGGTTTCAGGGGGTATTACTTCTCTCTGCAGAGACCTTTGTGTACACAGGACTTCTCCCATCCTTCTTGTTTCACTTCCTTAAAGTGTTTCAGAACAAGTTCAGTCTGTTGGTCCTGCTGGCTCTGGCCTTGGACTTTCATCTTTTTCTAGTTATCCTCGAAGCTGTTGCATGACTTGCTTGCTCACTTCCCGAAAACCCCCATGCTTGGCACCAAAGTGTGATGTGCTAATGGTGAGCCAGCATGGCTTGGTTATGAGTTTGTGCTCCAGTGTAGTTCCAAAAGCTAAAGGGGCTTCTGTTACTTGTAGGTATTTCTTTTTCTGAACAGGTCTTTTTGCCTAGATAGATCACTGATAAATTTTCACAGCCCAGGAATGATTTTTGTGTCCTTTTTCTCTTCACACATAGAGGAATGAACAGTTCCAGAGAGAAAATATTAATTAAGCAAGTGGGGAATCTTTTTAAAATAATTCTATTTGAGGGGACTTCCGTGGTGGCCTAGTGGTTAAGAATTTGCCTTGCAATACAGGGGACTTGGGTTCGATCCCTGGTCAGGCAACTAAGTCCACACGCCCCAACTAGAGACTCCATGGATCGCAATGAAAGATCCCACATGCCGCAGCTAAGACCCAATACAACTGAATAAATACATATTTTTTAGACAATTCTACTTGAATAGCCATCCATGGACCCTCCTTGCTCTTGGCTGAAACTCACAGTCCTTAGCTGAAACTCCCATTTCTTGGCCTGGCCTTCAAGGTCTTTTGAGCTCTAACCCCTGCTGGGTTCTCCTGCCTCATCTCTCCAACTCCTCACTTCCAGCCTCTTCTCAAGTTCCAATCAAAGTCAGCTGCTTTGGACTTCTGCCAGCCCAGTTGCTTACCTGTGTGTCTTTGCTCTGTGCTGGTCCCACCACCTGAACACAGGTTCCTGTCACACATGCCCCTTTTTTCTAGACCACTGCTTGGTGCTTCCCATCTGATCATCTCCCCTCCCTCCCCCCGCCCCCCAACCGCCTGCAAGCCTGAAGTGGATGTCTTGAGGCATTGACCACACTGGGTTGTCATTGTCTGTGTACTTGGCTGTCTTCTAAGTAAGCAGCTCTTAATCCTTGGAGAGGACTTGTCTGAACTGTCTGTGTCTCTAGCACCTCATGAAATACCTGGCACATAGTAGGTGCTCAGTAAATGAATGAGTAAGTGGATATTGCACTGGACTTTTAGGATTCCTGAGGAACTCAAAACACTTCCCAGATGATCTCCCACCCTTCCTCATATCATCCCAGGAGGGTAGGGAGAATCTGCCCTGTGGTGGGATTAACTAGACTCCAGCTGCTCCTGCTACCTGAGTGCTTCAGGGCCTCCAGAGACCTGGGGGTTGGGGAGCAGCAGGGAGGAGCCAGTGGTAACGGCTCTCCCTGTGTAGGAATAAAAGTGGCTAGCGTTTATCACGGAGAAGGCACTGGCACCCCACTCCAGTACTCTTGCCTGGAAAATCCCATGGATGGAGGAGCCTGGTAGACTGCAGTCCGTGGGGTCGCGAAGAGTTGGACACAACTGAGCGACTTCACTTTCACTTTTCACTTTCATGCATTGGAGAAGGAAATGGCAACCCACTCCAGTGTTCTTGCCTAGAGAATACCAGGGATGGCAGAGCCTGGTGGGCTGCCGTCTGTGGGGTCACAGAGTCGGACACAACTGAAGCGACTTAGCAGCAGCAGCAGTGTTTATCAAGTTCTTGGTGGGCTGGACACTGTTGAGGCCTTTGTATGTATTCACTTGCCTTAGCCTCACTTACCCCTTAAGCATGTGACATAGTAATTCTCGTCAGCTGTGGTATGGTTGTGCCTGTTAGCCTATGCAGACCCCTCAAGTGCCTGGGTTGTACCTGCTGGGGCCGCCTTACCTTTCCCAATCTCTTGTTCTTGAATTGTCTCCTGTTTTTAATAGAGCTGAGGAAGGGCTTGGCCGTGGTTCTTCTCCCAAGCCTTATGCTTTTTGGGTTCTTCAGCCTTGGGCTTGACCTCTGACCTCTACTAAGAGGGTCTCCCTGAAGTTGGGAGGCCTTCTCTAGTTACAATTACAGTATGGCTGGTTGACTACAGAGTGCCTAGAGTTCATCAGCCAGGGTGTCTTAGTCACTCCGAGGATCAGAAAGCCTCCGTCTCCTCTGTGAACTTGGCCACAAGCTGGTAGATTTGGAAGTCAGGTCTTGAAAGCTTTAAAACCAAGCCTTCAGTATTGGTTTTCAGCACTGAAGACATTTGTTACAGCTGAGCTCTGTAGAGTACTCCACTTGCGCAGCACATGCTTTTTATCACACCCTAATTCCTTTTAGGGTCCTAAGCTTCTTTAGAGTAGAATGGCAAAATTTCATTATAGCCAGGTATAAGAGGAGTCTCTCTGTGGTCTTCACTCTCCGATCTCTAAGGGCTGGGTGGCTGGGTGTTGAGACACTGAGGTCAGAGCCTTTGTATGTCTTAACAACCACTCGTTCCATCAGTATTTATTGAGCCCTACTGTGTGCTTGGCACTGGGCTAAATATGGTGACAGGTAAACAAGCCACACAGCTTCTGCCCTTGGGTTGCTTACCACATTGCGATGGGGGAGAGACCAAGAAGAAATAGAGAACAAATGTAATAATGACAAAAACGGGTAAGTCACAGGGAAGCTAGGCATGGCCGCTTGCTCTGGTTAAAGCATAAGCCAGCTCTCAGGACTCTTGTTTAAAACCCTCCAGGGACTCAGCTCATTCAGAGTAAAAGCCAGAGCCCTGACCTTGACCTGTAAGGCCCCCTCCATCCTCCCGTGACCTCATAACCCACTGCCCTCATAGCTCCCTCTGTTCAGGCCATACCGCATCCCTGCTCTTCCTCAAACAGGCCGGGCACACCCCCACCTTTGCATTATTTTTGTGCCTGGAAGGCTCTTCCCCAGGCAGTGTCACCTGTCACCTTCTCCAGGGGGTCTTTTGTGGCTGCCCTGGTTAAATGTCAACCCTGCTCCCCCTTGCCCACATCCCCCTCCTCCCCGGTTTCCCTTTTCTCCACAGCACTTTTCACTGTCTGAGGTACCGTATGTATATTACTTACTTATCTTGCTTATCGTTCCAGTCTGCCGTTGGGATGTGCACTCTGTGAGGGGAAGGGTTTTTTGTTTCATTCACTGCTTCATCCCCAGCATATAGACCTGTTTATGACTCAGTGAATGTGTGAACAGGAGTAGTGGACCACGAGGACAGAAAAATACCTACTTAGGACGAGGACAGAAAAATACCTACTTAGGACGTGTGAGGTGGTGACTTTGAAGTGACGTTGCCTCCGCTGAGATTTGAAGGATAGGTCTAGTCCAGGCGGAAGGATCAGCAAGTACAAGGCAGTGAAGAGCTTGGCGACTAGGGGGAACCGGGAAGAAGGCCTATGGGCCAGGAGGGCTGCAGGCGGAGTGGAGGGCCTGCCAAGCTCGGCCCCTCCGCCCACCCTCCCCGGCGTTTGCTCCCCCGGCTCTGGTCCGCTCTGAGCTGTGCCCGGAGCAGGGGATGGTGATCTGAGGGAAGTGGCCTGAACATTTCTCCCGTTGGAGATGCTGCGACCCGATCTTGTGCCCTTTGCCCTTTCTGCTCTCTCTTACCGTGTATTTATTTACCTTCCATTTAGTGGCTGAAAATGAACCAGCGTGTTTGGCCGTCTCAATTTCAATTTTGTCAAAATAGCTTGACAGCCAGAACAGATGGAGCTGCGACCCTGGCACACCCCATGAAACGAACGTTGGGAGGCTGCTCTTTCGCTGAAGTTGGCTTACATGAAATTTCCCCAAGAGAAGTGAGCCCTAGTCATTTGCATATTGACTGAACACCTACTTGTCCCATACCAGTCTAGGAACTAGGAACAGCAGTGAACAGAATGGACAAAATCCTTGTCCTTACAGAATTTCATTATGAAGGGGGAAAAACAGATAATATAAATATGCTTTTATAACAAAGGCTAGACTGTGGGGTAGGAGGGAGAGCAGAGAGCATAGCATGGCATCCTCGAACCCAGAGAATAGAGTGTTTCAAGGAGGAGGGTGTGACCAGTGGCGTCCAGTGCTTGTTAGCATGAGACCTGGTATTTGATAAGATTACCACATCTGCTGGCAGGTCCGGCTGACCCTGGAGTCCAGGGCTGTCTTCAAGTCTCATCCTTGCCTGCCCAGCCTCCTCTGCTCCTTTCCCTGCCAAGGCCCTGCCTTCAGACTCCTAAGCTTGTACACTTCTTTTAGCCCTGGATGTGTCCCTCCTCTGTCAGCATCTGTAATCCTCATGTTTAAAGGGGTTGCTGGAGAATTAAATGACGGGGACCGTAAATTAGCATAGAGCCCATGTCCCAGCCAGTGTTTGTGTTGGTTTAGTGATTCTCAGTTCACTGTTCGTATTGCTGGCATCTTGTGGGTCTTCTCCATATCACCTTCACCCCTCCCTTTCCAAATCTGATAAATCTTTTCCTGTCCAGCCAAGCCCCTGTCAATCCAAGAGGGCTTCCTTTGAGGCCCCACCCCTTTCAAAGTCTCCTCCCCTGAGCTTTGGTGGGTCTTATCTGGAGGGCATGACTTCTTGGCTGTTCCCCTGAAGTCCATCCCCTGCCCTTGGAATCTGAAAGAGCCAGCAGGGAAAAACTGCTTTGTCTGCTGTGTGTGTGTGTGTGTGTGTGTGCGCCCTCCTTGGTGGGGCACAGTCCCAGGCTATATCCAAAATGAGACAGATTTTCGAAAAGTGTTCCCAGTGTATAGGTGGAAAACCAAGGTCTCAGGAGCCTGGTTCTGTAGTCTCTGGCCCCTTTCTTCTAATCTTCATTAATTTAAAGACTGTTTAGAAGCAACCCCTATTATTTTGTGTTTAGGAAACTTTTCTTTTACTCGGCAGCAGATCTTTCCAAGCATTGCTGCTTGCTTGGAGGTTTGTTGAGAACCAGCCCTTGCTGCTGGAAGTCAGTCCTGGAGACTCAGTGCTGATAGAACCTCTGCATGTGCCGTCTGCCTGCCTGTGGTTCCTTTTCATTTTGAGACTTCAGTTGCTAGTGGGTCTCAGAAGATTGACTTCAACTAATCAGATCCCAGGAGGCCCGTGACTCGGTGAGCTCACCCAGACGGGCTTTTGGTGGGCACATTACCAAGCTTGATGATTAGGGCCAGCTGGATGGGCTGGCCCTAAAACAACCTGTAATTCAACCTTCGAGGCACTTGGCAGGGATGTGTGGCAACATATTTCACGTACCATTTAGCTCGGTGTGTGTGTGTTTCTGCCAGGGCTGCGTCAGAGAGGAGGAGTTGCCTCTCTGGACATGGTGGGACACGTGTGACCTCATCGTGGGGCACAGGTGGAGAGTCTCAGTGCTACCATTTTCCAGCTGTGTGACTCCAGACAAATGCCTTGACTCCTCTGGGCTGTAGTTTCCCCATCTATAAACTTGGGATATTATCAGTACCTTCTCCGCAGATCACTGTGAGGATTACGTATAAAACCCTATGTCATTTCTGGCCCACAGCGCATGACAGGTGGCTGTCATTACCGTTGCCACCGCCACCTGTGTTTCAAATCTTGTTCCAAACCCAAAGGAGAGTACAGCTTACTTTCCCGTAGCAGTTGAGCCGGCTCGAAAGAGCCCATCTGAGCTTGGTGACCACATTGTCTCAGAGAGAAAGTCAGAAATCTGGTTTCTCTACCGCTGACTCACCTGTTAATTTTCAAGGTGGCCTTCCCTGTCTCCCTGTCAGTAATGTGAACTTTAGTACTCACCTGTGAGAATCTTTTCCTTCTTCAAAGGGGACTGTCAGACAGGCAAGGAGCGATGAATAGAATTACTGGGTAGTGAGTAGAATCGTTGTCTCTGTTAAACATCATCTGTATTAAATGGGGTAATGGACACAAACCTTAGTTGTTTGTGTCCAGACTTGACATGAGATGGCAGGAGTTGGGGGATATCGTGAAATGAATCAACTTCTGCCCTTGAGACAGAACTGAAACAGCAAAACATGGTTTGGTTAAAGTTTGGCTTTTCTGCTCCAAGAGACGGTGGCACTCCCCTGGCCCCTTCTGTCCACTCCCCTAGCTGAGTCTTGACTGTCCTTGAGCTGACACTTGCCTCAGAGCCGGCTTCTGACAGTTTCAGCACTGAAGCTGGAAGCTAGCAACCCAAACTTCAAGGAATTGGTTTTCCCTGCCTCGATATTTTTGAACTCAGAGGTGGGTCTTGAGAGCTGGCTCAGACCTTGTCAGATGTCTCTTTCCCCATTTCCTTTCCTGAGCTTCTCTGGCTGCTCCCACTGACAGACTCTTGACTGTCTCCCAGCTCCGTCCTGGGTGCTGACGGTGTGCTATGCTGGCATTGCCAGCTTCACGCTTCTTGGCTGACGGCAGAGTGGGAGTTGCTCAGACATGAATCATTGCTCTGAGACTAGGAAAGTCCTCCTCCTGGCCGTTGGCCGGCCGTTCGGGGAACTGCTTGGCCTGTTAGTGTTCTGTCTCCTACTGAAGACCTAATGAGGCCTGCTGGCCCTGCTGCATTCTGAAGTTGGTTTCTTTTTGGTCCCCTTGGAAATGTTTTCTGTCATGTTCTGTGAATGATCGTGCTCAGTTTCTCTTGTTTGATACCCAGGAAGACTGGTGAGGAAGTGGGTTTCTCCTCTAGCAGGGGATCCTAGAACATGAGATGCTGGAGGGACTTTGCCATTTAAACTTTGTTTTCAAACTTTTCTGTGGAACGGTGGAGTGTCTGAAGGGCCCCAGGTGAGGAGGGTGAGAGGTGGGCATAGTGGAACAAGCCAGGCTCTGGGCCCTCACCCTCCTTTCAGTCAGAGCAGGTCCACTTTTATTTTAAACAATTTAAAAATGGGATGGTGGGGGATGGGGTGGGGACTGCAGCTTGAAAGGCCAAGGATCTGGTTGAATTCTCCCTTGACACCTGGAGAAAGTAAGGCCCAGAGGTGGGGGAGTCTGCCCAGGGTCACTCAGCTGTGGGTAGCAAGGCTAGAGTTCCTGGCCAGCCATCTCAGCTTTGGATCAGTCTTGCCGTGTTTGCAGAAAGTTAACTGCAAAGCCTCATGTTCCTGGTTTGCCCAGTCATCACCGTCTGGCGCTCATCAAGGAGTCCTGTTGTTTGGATCTGTTGCGGGCCCTTGGTTTTCTAGCTGCTCTGGAAACCTGTCTTTTCATTTTGCCTACAGACATTTGGTGAACTCTGGAATGTGCTGGATGTTGTGCCAGTCACTGGGTTGACCGCATCAGACAGGAGAGATCCTGAGTAAGAGCTGTGGAGGAGGGCTGTGGGGAAGTCCGCAGGGTGACAGTGAGACGTCGAGCAGGCTTCTGCCCGTCTGGCTCTGGAGGGCTCCTCTGGGCAGACTGAAGGGGGAGCTGGGGGTGGGTAGTGCTTTGTATTATATGTGCCACAGTTTTCTAAACTGCATTATACTGAAAGGAGATGATCCGTGCACAGAATATAAGACTCCCACGGCAGACAGAGGTGAGCAGTGAGAGGTCAGTCTCTTGCTCATCCAGCTTGCTTTCTTGCGGAAACCTCTGTCAGCTTTTTTTTTTTTTAATTGATGGTCATAGTCACTTAAAAATTATGTTTATTTATTATTTTGGCAGTCCTGGGTCCTCATTGCTGGGCAGGCTTTTTCCAGTTACAGTGAGCAGGGGCAGCTCTCTAGTTGTGACACATGAACTTCTCATCGTGGTATCTTTTCTCGTTGTGGAGCACGGGTTCTGGAGCACTCAGGCTTCAGTCGTTGAGACACTGGGGCTCCGTGGTTGCAGCTCGTGGGCCCTGGAGCGCAGGCTCAATAGTCGTGGCACATGGACTTACTTGCTACTCAGCATATGAGGTCTTCCTGGAGCAGGGATTGAACCTGTGTCCCCTGCATTTGCAGGTGGATTCTTCACTACCAAGCCACCAGGGAAGCCCTCAACTTTCCTTATTTACCCTCAAGGATTGTCTTTGCATTTGCAAACACTTGCATATTTCTGTTTTATTGATATTTTAATTTTTAATAGAAATTGTAGTACACTACATATAGTTTTGTGTCTTGCTCTTTTTCACTTAATAGCTTAGAGAGTATTGCATTTAGGTATGTGTAGCACTGCCTCATTCTTTTTCATGATTCCTCGGTATTCCCCAATTCTGTACCTAGTGTTATAATCTTTGAAACTAGCCACTTTCAACTGAAGTTAACCTCAGCTCAGTTAATTACTCTTAGTAAATTTGAGACCTTGGAGAAAATATAGTCAACAGTTTCTTAAAACACTTTTTTGGCTGTAGTAGTAGGATCTCAGTTCCCCGACTAGGGATCGAATCCATGCCCACTGCACTGGGAACTTGAAGTCTTAACCGCTGGGCCACCAGGGAAGTCCCATAATGTGGTCCAGGAGAGCCCTTTAATGTATTAGTTTAAAACACAGAAAGATATTTTTAGTCTCCTGTTCATAAAATTATATTTAGATTTGCGATGATGACTCAAAAATTTGAAAGGTGTTGAGGACTTTTTTCTTAAACCCAGCCCTAACTCCAGTGGCTAAAATTCAAAGTCTTTAGCTAGTCTTTCCTTTTTTCCCTCTTAAATTACGTCTTTGTTCCTAGCCAGCGTGTCAGTGATTCTCAGGAAGAACTTCTTTATAGTTTTAGAAAATGTAAAAGAAAACTACTGTGTTTCAGGCTTTGTTACTCAGTTCCTTTCTTTAAGCCTAGTGGCAGGATAAGCAGCCATCAATAGAATTAAAAAAAAACAAAAAAGGAAGTGAAATTACCAGGACCTGGCCCTAGGATTGTGGCATCAAAATCGTCTTCTGAGAACGGGTGTGGGGAGGGAGGACAAAGGTGGGGACGGCAGCAGCATCCTCGGGGACAAACTGGTCCTTCCAGGCCTGCCCTGCTTTGAATTTGGACTGCGCCGTCCCCTGGAGGCATCCCTTGGCCTGTAATGCTGAGATTAAGGGGTACCCAGCCTAGAACGCCATACCCCTAGCAGAAGTGACTCATCACACTGGCCGTAGCAGGGTCTGAAACAGAAAGTCCCTCCAGTTGCTGCTTGTT
This sequence comes from Antilocapra americana, assembly GCA_007570785.1. Lineage (NCBI taxonomy): Eukaryota > Metazoa > Chordata > Mammalia > Artiodactyla > Antilocapridae > Antilocapra > Antilocapra americana. The sequence goes on from ML661378.1 coordinate 1,857,611, forward strand.
CTAATGCGCCTTGCCACTTCCAAAGATGGAATCCAAACCCTCAGCATTTTCTTGCCTAAACTGGCTGCTTGCTTTCCGTCATGGCTCATGTACACGGTCAGAGCCTTGGCCCCCGTGGCCTGCATTCGTTCGTTAGGGACGCAGTGCCTGGCAACAGCTGAGCGGGGCCAAGAAAAGCACCAGCGTTTCCTGAGCTCAGAGTCTGACTGAACCTTGGGGATTTTTCCACTCCTGCAGAGAGGATGAAGAATGTCTCTTGCGCTGGCATCCTAGAGGCACCTGTGGTGAGATGACATAAGCAGGTCGCCGCCCTCAGTAGACCCCACGGCGGGTGCAGGGGGTCTTACACGGTGAGGGGAGGGTTTTTAATCGGAGCTCTGGACGGCTTTGCAACAGCATTTTCATTTCTCCCCGTCTTCCCCTTCCTCCCTCGCTTTAATTCCCTGTATGTGGAATGACTTCAGAGGCATAAGGTTTCTGCATCCCCAGTCCCACCGGGCCCTCTGCAGAGGGATAGGCAAAATAGATCCTGCAGAGGGAAGAGGCCGCCAGCGCCAGCCAGCGCGCGGGGTGTCGGCTTAAGTTTGCGGGGCGCTGCTCAGCACCTGTGACGGGACACGTGTCTCCGAGAGCCCCACTGGCCGACCCTGCAGCCTTCCTTAGTTTCCCCGAAGAGGACCTATCCCACCTGTCCTCTACCTGGGTGGTTGCATCCCCCACAGACCTGTCAGGGGATCCAGGGCCCCCGGATGTTGTGTGGTGCCTGCAGATGAGGGGCCAGCCCTGACAGCCCCTCTGCCCAAGAAGGAAGTTTCTAGGCTATGCCCAAGTGAGCCGTCGCAGGTAGTCTTCACTTTGTTCACTTTGACTTCTCACTAGGTTAAATACTGGAGGTGCCTGTGCCTTGGTTTCTGTGATTCTCCTGGCCTGTGATTTTTGAGCCCCTCTTGCCTTCATTGTTCCCTCTCCTTAGACTGAATTGAACCTTGGGAAACAAGGTGGGCTCCTATTCTGGATGCTTTTGCTGATGCTGTCATCAACAGTGACTTCTGAAGCCAGGCAGCCTTTTCTTGCGTGACAGACACGCCATTGTCTCCTTTACCTGCACGTTCTTAGAGCTCCAGAAAGAGCCTCTAGGTTGGGGAGGTTTCTCTGAGAGAAGGGCTCTCTGTGTACTCAGAGGGGAGTTATTTTTAACATATGTCAACTCCTGTAGAAAAGGGATGCTTAAACAGTTATCTAATAGCCGTTGGAGAGCAGGCCGAGGCTCCCTGGGCTATTCCACTGAAAAACCACGTTTCATCTCTTTCAATAACAGTCGACTGAGCACTGGCCATGCTTGTGCGGAGGACGGATGCGGCCGCGTTTCCGGCCAACTGGGGCCCTGCTTGCTTGGGTCTGTCCACAGCCCCGGCTCCTGCTGCCAGGGCCGCAGGCACCAGCCGCGTCGTCTGCTCTTCCCCGCAGCTCCTCAGAAAAGTGCCGTCATCCCTTTCAACCTGACAAAGTAAAAGGAATGTGGAATTCATTCTTTTTCTTTACACTTTTGTCAGCAAAGCCTTTATTCCTTTATCCTAACAGGATCCACAGAGGCTCTAAGGCAGCCCCGAGACACAGCATGTATCGATGTATCCATCCCCGTCTGTTACTGAAACAAAACCTCTGGGCATTTCAGTTGGGGAGCAGCCCCATGGCCATCCTGCCACAAGTAGAAGCGTAAACTGGAAAAGTACAGTTGGGCTGTAGGAGAGCCGTTGTCGGCTTTGCTGCCAGGGACTTTTGCAGTGATCCCTAACTCTCACAGCCGTCCCAACAGTAACCTTCATCTCACCCGCATGGGGTAATGACCTGAAGGAAGATGTTAGCGGTGTACATGTTTGAGCAATAGAAGGGACACAGTGGGTGAGTTTTCTCCATTCACATGTCTATTTTTCGGGTTGCGTGGTTTTCTGTACTGTGTGAAACTGTAGGTTGGATTGGAGGTTGAAAGTCTTGTGGATTTTTGGACCAAGTCCCTAAGCCACTGTCAGGGTCTGTCCTTGTTCTCACCTGGGGGAAGGAGAATTCTGCATCCGTAGAATACAGGTGTTGAGCTCAGAGGGGCCTGACATGGCCTCCCAGTCCAGCCACTTACAGGCCACGTGACTTAGGGCAAATGACCTGACATCCCTGAGCCTTGGCTTCCTCATCTATAAAAGGGGGTAAAAGCAGTTACCTTACTGGTAGGATAAAATGAGAGAATGGGTTTAAAGCCCCTGGCTTTAATAGGAGTTCAGTAAATGATAGCTCTTTATTTTTTATTTTTTGTCGCATAACACATCTTATGGGATGTTAGTCCCCCAACCAGGGATCAGACTCATGCCCCCTGCTTGGATTTGCAGAGACTTAACCACTGGACCACCAGGGAAGTCCCCAGTGATAGCTTCTTAATAAATGTTAGAACAACCCCAGAAGCCTCTGCCATTTACCCGAGGCGCTTGGTTCCTTTGTGGCTTTTGTCTCTCATATGTTGACCAACAAGAACTATCGAGGTTCCATGGTTGGTGCTCAGTAAATGCTGAATGAATGAGAGGGCCTTGGTGCTCTCTTTGCCTTGTTGCCGTAGACCAGCACTTCACACCAAGAGTTTTATGTTAGGGGGTGTCCTGGGAGATGCTTTGAGAAAACTAGCCAGTCAGGTTTGGAGAGTGCTGTGGGGCTTGCAGTGTGTCGATCCCCGCCCTTTCCAGGGAAGTTGAATGCCTGTCACTGTCAGAGAAGCCTGGAAACAGCTGGGGAGACAAGTCCCCATAGCTTTTAAACTCGGAGTTTTCCAGGCGCTGTTGACTCTAGGCAATGATAGTGCCTTCCTGAGGCTGTGATGAGTGTGCAGAGCACTTAACACGGTGCGAGGCAGAGTGAGCACACGTAGGAGTTGCTCTGGCCATGATCATCAAGTGCTTTTTCATCCTTGGACTCTTACAAAGCATCAGCCATTCCCTTGTTTGTGGGCATTCATTTCTGGCGGCGTATTGTACGGACAATACTGCAGGATGCGAAAGCCTCATTTCCTGTGCAGGTATTTCCATGGGAGAGATTCCTAGGAGTAATACTGCTGGGCCACAGGATATGCACATTCAAGAACGTGATCGATCCTTCAGCATTGCCTCCCAGAATCCAGTCAGCTGTTATCCAGCGGTTTGCCCAGTAAAGAGATGAGAAGCTCTCTTCCCTTGCTAGGCCTGCACTGGATCATCCTCCCCTCTTATGAAATCAAAATGGACTGAAACACAGGGCAAGTCACCTTTTCTTCTGTCTTGCAGAACCTGGCCACAGATAAGGGACCAAAATGACGGACTCCAAGTATTTCACCACGACTAAGAAAGGTACTGTTCGTTTCATTGGGGGGTCTTCTCCTCCTCTTTCTCTGCCCTACATTTCTGCTTGCTCCCTGCAAGAGTTGAGGGTGAGGGAGGGTGGAGGCCTGGAAATGAGTGGCAGGAATCACACAGAGCATTTTTAACCTTGTGGATCTGGAAATTTGAACTGCTGATGGTGCAAGAAATTGACCACTTCCTTCAGAATTCTAGAAGGAAAAGGCATTAGCTCCAAGTATAGAAAAAAAAAAGTCCTCTTTTTTTCCCCAGGGCTTTGAGTTGTCTAAAATGAGGGCTTTTTTCCCACCCCCAGAGGAAAGAAAGCACGCGGTCCTGTCAGCAGTTCCACAGTGGTAACTGTGCTTATCTGGTCCTCACCCTTGGGCGCGTGTTACGCAGTTGAAGTCAGAGTTTATATCCTGTTTTTCGGCTGACATTATCATAATCGTTTCCCCACAATTCTGAAGACTCAGAAGTTCAGTGAGTTGCTGCACTGAAACTTGCCAGGCTGGCCTTGTGGTGTTGGGTGTTGGAGCTGTCTCTGCTTTTCAGGAGTGGGGTTTGCTGCAGTGGCTGACGAGTGTGCTTTCCCCCTGTCAGCGTCCTTCTCTCTGGCCCTTCCTTCCTCTTTCCTGCCGTCCAAGTGAGATTAGCACTCGCCCGCTGAGCAGATAAGGGGAGTCTGTCCTTGGGTCAGCGGAGCTGGGACTTGCACATCAGTCGTTCATTTCTCCGGCCAGCCACTCCCCCCGAGTCTCTGCCGTGTGCAGTGGAGGAGACACATGGAGTCTCTGGCCTGGTTTTGCTTGCTGTTGGGCAGAGAGGACAGTTTATTAAGTAGTAATCACTCTGAATGGTTGTGGGTGCTGTGATATGGGAGGGGCCTGTGTGGAGCTAGCCAGGTAAAGAGGGGGGAGGGAAGAGGGCGGGTGCTGGGCCCAGGGTCCATCCAGGGAAAGGGAAGCCTGGCCCAAGTTACTGAAGAGGGTGATGGAAGGAGAGGTGGAGAGGTATACAGGGCCTGGTGAGCCAGGCCAGAGGAGGGGAACAGTGCTGAGTGTAGTGGGGTATCAGTGTGGGGGTTTTCTTTTGAGGAGAAAGTCTAGGGAAATGTCTGGGACCAAACTTGACATCAGTGGTTTTAGGCAAAAAGAGGTCAGGGTCAAATTCTAATCAAGGATCAAAGTAGGTGAGACTGAGGGAGGCAGAACCACAACTTGCATGGGAGATGGTGTTGCCTGAGCTGGGGAGGAAGGCTGGGGTGCTGCTGAGGGTGGAACAGTGCCTGGTGTGTGACTGAGAAGGGGGGCTTGGTGACTGATTGGATTTGGGCCCATTACGGGAAGGAGGTGTTTCAGAAACAGGCAGATTCCAGGTTCACTGCACTAGCGTTCTTGGGGCCGAGGAGACCTGGGCCTTGATCTGTCCGTTGACTCCCAGTTGTTCTGAATCTGGTCACACATCTCAAACAAAGCAGGGGCAGCCGGGCAGCAGGGCTCAGGGTGGGTCACGGGGTCTGATGGATCCCACATCTGAGACATACGGTCCCCGGTCTCCTGGAGGAGAAGGGCCTATGTCCCCTCAGTGCCCCAGAGCCTTGGGTTTGAACTGCAAGCTCTGCAGATTCCTCCTGGCTCCACTGAGCAATTTCCTCAGTGTGGCCTTGCCCGGCTGTGCTGCCTGATTGTTCTCAATTAACCTGTTTACTGCCTCTCACCACAAGTACTTTGCTGAACACCATATTGTTCAATCATTTTTTTAAAAAAAAGGAAAACGAAAAACAACCTGTTCTTTTTTTTTTTTTTTTCATGTAAATCCATACAGAACTTCCTCTAGCACTTCCCCTCCCCTGATAGTTTCTGCTTCAACCCCACCCTGAGCAACTTGAGAGGGTAGTTCAGGACGCTCCTACAAAAAGGGGGGCCCAGACAAAGAGGGTCACGTGGCAAATTAGTAATAATCACGGCCACCTTTCTCGCTTGCCACCCAGTGCCAGGCATTGAGCTGAGCATTTCGCCACTGTTGCAGGAGAAACTTCAAGGCCCCAGGCAAGGCTGAGAGTGCAGAAGAGGAAGTGCGTCCAGAGAAACAGAGCCAGTGTCCTGGGTCGGCCAGAGCACGCAGGCTCTGGAGCTGGCAGACCTGGTTTTGAATCTTGGCCTTCCTTCTCATGGCTGTGTCCCTTGTCTAGTTCCTGAACCTCTTCTTTTCTCCACTTGCTCATCTGCAAAATAGGAGGAAGTATGGAGGTGTTGGGAGGGTGAAATGAGAAAAGGCATGGGAAGAAGTTATGGAGGCGCCTGGCTCAGAAGGCTCAGGAAGGCAGGCTGCAGCTGGAGCAGGAGGAGAGGGCAGGGGGCCTGTCTCACGCCGCCGTCTGCCCCTTAACCTGTCACTGAGGCTGTCAGGGGCCTGCCTCCCTGTCCACAACAGGGCCCTGAACCGGCCTGCTTCCTCGTCTGCTTTTGTCAGATCCCCAAGTTTTTAAGAGCGGTTTTCAAGCCCCTGAGCGCTCTTGTGGGTCAGCTGAATTTCCATTTTCAGATCTGAGCCACCACCTGTGGCTCAGGAAGTGAAACCCCAAGTGAGCTGTTTTAACTCAAGGCTCTAGGAAAACAAGAAAAGCCGTGTGGGGAGATTGAGCAGATCCTGCCACCCCCCGCCCCAGACCTCATGTGCCCAGGCTCCACCCGCCTGTGTGCGGTGGCCAAGGAGAACCCTGTACCCTCCATGTTTTCTCGCTCTCTAGCCGAACAAGGCCTGCCACACTCTTTTGTCTCCATGGCTTCCACTGTCCCTCTACCCTCATTTCAGCGTGAGCCCCATGCTTCTATCCTCTGCTGCCTGCCCCACTGAGCCCAGGACCCAAAACTGCCCTCAGCGGGCAGCAGAGGGTCTTCCCTGCCTCCTTTTTGTTCTTTTGGAGGTTGGGGACCGGGAATCGTCCCCTGGCACTCACACTGCCCCCTGTTTTAGGGGAGATCTTTGAGCTGAAGGCAGAGCTGAACAGCGACAAGAAGGAGAAGAAGAAGGAGGCGGTGAAGAAAGTGATCGCGTCCATGACCGTGGGCAAAGACGTCAGGTGTGCAGGGGCAGGCTGGCTGCGGCTGGGGGCGCCGGAGAGGGAGGCTGTCGAGCTTGGGCCCAGTTTAGATCCCCCCCTTAGGCGTCCCTGAGGACCCATGTCTGCCCTCGTGTGGGTCCCTTCACAGACCTCCTTTCCAGACAGAAGGTTTTGTTTCCAGAGGGGTCACGTGCTCAGATGCTGACGGGTCAGGCAGTCATGGAGCAAGTGAAGTGGGCTGGATTGAGAAGGCCGCGGACAGTGAGGTGAATGTGGTGTGCGCCCCGTCGGGAACTCCAGAGGACACTGCTGCCGGGAAATGACCCCGGTGGGGCCAGGTCTTTTAAAAAGAATGGGGAGTCTGGATTTTTCATTTTACATCTCCGCTTTTTAGATAGCCAGATGAGGAAATTCCCTGGCAGTCCCGTGGTTAAGACTTAGAGCGTTCACTGCTAAGGGCCTGGGTTCCATCCTGGCCGGGGACCTCAGATCCTGCACTAAAGAAATAAACACCGTGCAAGGTCCGCCTGCAGGTCGGGCTTGTTCAGGTTCGCCCTCTGGTGTGCGTCTGTTGTCAGAGCAGGTCACATGGAGGCTTGTGGCCACTCCTCTGTCCACGCACCTTCTCAGCCTGGAGTGTCCCTTCCTGTTTCCCATTTACCCTGCCACTGCCCTCATCACGCCAGCCCACTGCCCTGAATACGCGGCACTTACTGTGTTCCCATTGCTAATCCTAGATTCTAGACGTTCTTCTTATTATTTTTATTACTGTTTTTTTGGCCTCACTGCCGGGTTTGCGGGATCTCAGTTCCCTCCCCAGGGATTGAAGGCAGGTCCCTGGCAGTGGGAGCACCGAGTCCTGACTGCTGGACCTTGGTGGGATTCCCTAGACTGTCCTTGTCTTACGTGTGCTTCCCTCCCCACCCTGCTGTCAGGCACTCAGGGACAGGGCTAGGCTTCAAGACACTTAGCACTGGCAGAGCGTTTAAGAGTCGGAGAGCGCGGTCAGACGTTCTCTTGCAGCCCTTTGTGCTCTGTAGGTAAGGGAGGTTTTCCTGCCAAAGAGACCAGGAACAATGGCTGCCTGGTGGCCAGTGGGCAGCCTTGGTAACGGAACCAGACTCAACACTCAGCCCTTCTAAAATCCAGACCCAGGGTGCTTTCCTCCATTTCCTCTCTGCTGTGCCCTTGTGGTCTCCAGCCTGTGCCTGGTAGGCCTCAGTGCCAACATGGAGCGGCTCCCCATCCAGATCCCTCAGCAGGACCCCACTGCTCCAGGCTTCTCTGGGGATTGCCCTGTCCCATCGCCATGCTCAGCAAGGGACCTCCTAACAGTGTCACAGGGGAGACAGCTCTGCAGACAAACCAGTGGAGGACAGAGCGGCAGAGGGATCCGGCGTCTGCTGGAAAACCTGGCCTCCTTCCAAAACACATTCCGCCCAGGACCACGTCGCTCTCCTTCAATTAGAACCCCTGTCACAGAGGAGGCACCTTTGTTCTCTGCCTCCGATGAGCTTATTGTGCTGATGTGAGAGGCCTAGGAGAGCAGGGCGGGCTCCTCAGCTCCCCGCTTCCTGGCCTGGCATCTTCCAGGCTGATGCGGCAGCTTCAGCAACGGACTCACCTGCCTGTCCAGGCTCAGGAAGCCCACTTTCCCCTCTTAAGTCTCTGTTCCCATGTCTTTGCCCATAAAGTCATGAAAATTGAGAAGAGGAGGTGATAATTTCAGAGAAAACTGACCACTAACTATATTTCACATCTCAGGGAGCCTGTGACCCTGGGACTGGGCACCATGTTGGAAAGGGTTCTGCCCAGTGTATCAGCACTCACAAGCACAGGCTTTGGACTCAGACCTGGTATCTTAGGCAGGTAGTTGTTTGTGAGCCTCAGCTTTGTCTTCTGTAAAATGGGGATGATCTGCAGGCTTCTTAAATGAGATCATATGAAAAGCCCTTAGCACCAAGCCTGGCTTGTGGTGTGTGCCCTGTGTGTATGGGCTGGTTCTTAGTGAGTGCCTTGTAGTGTCCACGATCCAGCCCAGCCCTGCTCCCCTAAGCCCTCTGCAACCAGCAGCCTGATATAAGTGGCCACGTCAAGTATCAGAGAAGGAAAAACGATCGTTTTCATTTCTATAGCACCGCCTTAGTGTTAAGGACTAGACACCCAAGGTTGTCTCTTTCAGTTATAACAACGGCCCTGTGAAATAGGTTTGTTATTTCTCTTTCTTGCAAATGAGAAAATCGAAACGGGGAATAGAGAAAATTTCCCAGCTTGATACAGCCAGCAAGAGGCAGACCTGGCTTTGAGCCAGGTCTGATAGACTCCAGAGCTCATGTAGGAGCCTTGTGAAAAGAACAGAGGACTTCTTGGCTTTTAAAATGGCCCTTTGGAATTCCATTTCTACCAGCAGATGCTCAGGGTGATGGAGCTGGTGCCCCGCCTTTCCTGGGAGGTCCTCTTACGTTTCCTGCCCCCTTTGCACGCTCCCTCCTCCCTAGCCCCCATCAGCTGCCCCAAGACTCAGAGTCATCCACTCCTTTCCTGGGGCTCCCCCACACTGACGCAGCTCTGACCTTGCAGCGCCCTCTTCCCCGACGTGGTGAACTGTATGCAGACGGACAACCTGGAGCTGAAGAAGCTGGTATACCTATACCTGATGAACTACGCCAAGAGCCAGCCCGACATGGCCATCATGGCCGTGAACACCTTTGTGAAGGTGCGGGGAGCCGGGAGGGGCTGGGAGGGCTGCTCACCGCTTGGGAGGCTCCTTTCTGCCCATCTGACTCCCCGTGAGGGGCCCTTCCTCCAGTGGAGGGCTCCCACTGTCTCCAGAAAATCAGCTGCCACAGAGCCTGCTAACTCATTCCCTGTGAGGTCGCCCCAGGCCTGTGGGTCCCCGTGGCCCTGGGTCGTTGGCAGGCTCAGAGCGCAGCATGTGTCTGAAGGCATCTTGCTGCCTTTCTAGACTTCGCCCCTTTCTGCGTGCTCTGTCTTCCAAGTGCAGGATATGCGGGGACTCGCATTGTTAGCTGCGCACCTTAAAAACCTTAGCTCCCCAGCCCTCTCGATCGGTGAATGGGGGTTCCGTGTCCCAGTAGGAAAATTGAGGGTTGTGGTACTGGGTGGATGCAGCTCAAATTTTGGCTCTGCTCTGGGACCAGCTGAGCTCCTGAGAGCCTCAGCACCCTCACCTGTGAAATGGGAACGGTGTTGCCTGTCTGCTCTGAGTATCAGAGGGAACCAGGCAAAGCCAGCTATCTGGCAGATGCTAGGTGCCTCTGTGTGTGGGTGCGCTCAGTCGTTTAAGTCGTGTCCAGCTCTTTGTGACCCCATAGACTATGACCCGCCAGCCTCCTCTGTCCATGGATTTCCCAGGCAAGAGTACTGGAGTGGGCTGCCACTTCCTTCTCCAGGGGGTCTTCCTGACCCAGGGATTGCACTGTCAGGTGGATTCTTCACCTAAGCCATCAGGGCAGCCCAGGTGCCTGCACATACCCTTCATTTCATGCTGTTGGCCGCAGTCGGTGGGAGACCCCACAGCAGCCATCTGGTGTTGCTCAACCTGCCCTGCCCCTGGCCAATGGCCGGTTCCCCTCAGGACTGTGAGGACCCCAACCCCCTGATCCGGGCCCTGGCGGTACGGACCATGGGGTGCATCCGCGTTGACAAGATCACAGAATACCTGTGCGAGCCACTCCGGAAGTGCCTGAAGGACGAGGACCCCTACGTGCGCAAGACGGCGGCAGTGTGCGTGGCCAAGCTCCATGACATCAACGCCCAGCTGGTAGAGGACCAGGGCTTCCTGGACACCCTTAAAGACCTCATCTCTGACTCCAACCCCATGGTAAGTGTCTGCCGCCCGCTGTGCCACCTCCACCACCCTCAGGGTTGCTTGGGAAGCCCTGGGCTTTGAGCCTCCACCAGGCAGCCCCAGTTCTGGGCATGGAGACCCCTGCAGGTGGGCTAGCTGCTCTCCTACCTGCAGTGGTTTGGGCGCCATCTTTGGAGTGAGCTTCTCTATGCAGCCTCTCTAAGGAGCTGTGTGGCCTCAGGCAAGCCGCCTGACCTTCCTGAGCCCTCTCTTGCTCAGTAAGCCAGATCTAATTCTGCATGGCTTCCGGGAGTGTTGAAGGTGGTGTGCCTGGCATAGCCTGGCTCACAGCGGCTGTGCTCTCTTTCCCCTTCCAGTCACCGTCGTCATCACTGTCCTCCCACCAAGACCATCAGAGAGCTCTGACCGGGAAGGGCTCCCCCCTTTCCGCACTTCTTGCAGGGCTGTAGAGGGTCACCCTGGACGTAGCGTAGCCTGGCGCACTGGGCACATTGCACATCTGGGGGGCTGGCTCCTCATGGCGGTGATGGCAGCAGCTTGGAGAACATGGGGCCATGTTTAAAATGAAGTGTACAACCTGCCCCCCACAGACATCTCATCCTGGGTCCCTCCGAGACACCCATCGCAGGTGGGCGCCCAGTGGCCAGTACAGGGATGCCGTGGGAGTGCTGTGTGGTTAGGGGAAGGTTGAAAACCATGCAGCTGCCCTGTGGGAACAGCTGCTCTTGTGGAGGAAATGGTTGCAGGCCCAGAGCTTCACCTGGTGACTCCTCTGTGCTCCAGCCCCTAGCTGTGCCCACCGCCCGGAGGGGCTCTGCAGGAAGCTTCTGGCTCTGAGGCACAATTGTCAAGCCCAGAGCAAGCTGCTGTAGCTGGTGGAGTGTGACTATGTGTTCGGTAGCTTTCTCTCACCAGGAACTCAGGGTAGATCTCTCTTGTGGTTTTCTTTAATGGTGGGCATGCTTAGTTTCAGCTCACAGAGGAGTGAGTGGGTCTCGGTGCTCCAGACCCCGCCCTTCGAGTCATACCCCTTTCAGGTTGTTTGCACGCTGACTGGCCACCATCACGAGCTGCCTGCTGCCCTCGCCTGTGGGCAGCGCCCCAGCCTCTGTCTCCTTCACGCTCCCAATAGGTGGTGGCAAACGCGGTGGCCGCCCTCTCGGAGATCGCCGAGTCTCACCCCAGCAGCAACCTGCTCGACCTGAACCCGCAGTCCATCAACAAGCTGCTCACAGCCCTGAACGAGTGCACCGAGTGGGGCCAGATCTTCATCCTGGACTGCCTGGCCAGCTACACGCCCAAAGACGACCGGGAGGCCCAGAGGTGAGGGGGGCCTGGAGCTTGGGCGCCTCGCCGGGCCAGGACCCCGGGGTGGGGCTCCCAGAAGCTGGGCCACAGGCCTCCAGTGGGCGTCTCTCCAGGGCCTCGCCCCACAGACCGTCCTCAGACACAGAGCCAGGCTAGCAGTGTGTTGCTTCAGGCAGTCGGCTCGCTGCTCGCTGAGGGCACAGAACAGGACCCAGGGCCTGCTCAGGCAGCTGACGAGAGACTTCGGTCACTGCGGGCTGAGGTGGGAGGTGGATAGCATGAGAGCCACCGGTCGCTGAATCCCACTGGGTGCCTGGGGTTCTGCTGGGTGCTTCCCCTGCACGCGATCATCTTTAAAGTGGCTCCATCATTGTCTCTGGTTCACAGGGAGGTGGAGGAGGTCACAGGTCACCCGGCCAGATCTCCCCTGGCTCTTGGTGCTAACCAGCATGGTACCCTGCCCGCTTTGAGTGCCTTCGTGACAGAAGGCAGGGAGTTGACATTTCCCCAGGATTTACTGACTGCCAGGCACTGTGCTCAGTGCTGGACACACATTGTCTCAGTTAAGCTCCCAGCAGCCGTGTGAAGTTGGCATCATCCTCTCCCATGTTTTAGATGAGGAAACTGAGGCTCCGAGTAGTTTTGACCTGCAGGAAAGAGAACCGGGATCTAGATCTGCCTCCTACAGGAGACATGCTATCTTGATAACTAAAAACAGGGTGCTTCCTCCGTTTGTCTCTCCTGTTCGCCCCCCTTGGGACCGACCGCAGCATCTGTGAGCGGGTCACCCCCAGGCTGTCCCACGCCAACTCTGCAGTGGTGCTGTCGGCCGTGAAGGTGCTGATGAAGTTCATGGAGATGCTGTCCAAGGACCTGGACTACTACGGCACGCTGCTCAAGAAGCTGGCGCCACCCCTGGTCACGCTGCTGTCGGCTGAGCCCGAGCTGCAGTACGTGGCCCTGCGAAACATCAACCTCATCGTGCAGAAAAGGTGCGGGGCTGCTGCCCGCGGCACTGTGGGCCCCAGGCTTGGGAGGCGGCGGTCTCTGCTGGAACGGGGCTCTGAAGGGAAACTGGCCTGTCACCGGGTAGGGTATCTCAATGGCGTACGCCAAAGATTCTTAGCCACTGCTATCTTTGTCTCACAGGGGACATTTGGCAACGTCTGGAGACATTCTTGGTTGTCATGGTGGGGGCTGCTGCTGCTGGCATCTGGGGGTGGAAGTGGGGGGCTGCTCCACAGCCTATGGTGCCCAGGAGCGCCCCCCGCCCTCAGCAGCGAGAGGCTGAGAAGCCTTGGCTTAGCCTGGGCAGGTAGAAGCTAGCAGGCGCTTCTTAACCGCAGATAGTGGCTGGTCTGAGTCCCCAGCGTCCTCCTGAAGCAGGGTGTAAGGTGGTGCGTGTGCATGCCTTCTTCCCGGGGAAGGAGTCCAAGCTCTGGAGGCTGGAGAGCGACATGGACTCCGCATCAGCCTCAGGGCCACTCAGAGTGCAGAGCACCTGTTTCTGTCCACCCCAACAGGGGTGACCGTGGCAGTGAGCCGCTGCTCCTAAGGGAAGGCGCCAGGGTGGGTGGGGCGAGCCAGCCATGAGCCGTCCTGGGAGGGGCCCCGCAGCTCCATGCTGGGGTGGGGGCAGGGCAGGCTCTGCAGTCCAGCTCCCAGCCTCTCTGGTCAGACAGCTCCCTCAGCAGCTAATTCGCAGGCAGAACCAGCACCTCCTGTGCACGTTCTGTCTCAGAAGACTGCACAGGCTCCCTGTCCTTGTAGCCTCAGTCTGGTTCTGAGCGCGTGCCTGGGGTCCCAGAAGCATCAGGGGAATTGGGACGTTTGTAGAGGTTTGGGAGGTAAGTTGGGGAAAGCTGTGTGAGTCTTTGTGAGTTGGGGAAAGCTGTCTAAGCAGAGGATGAGACGGGAGTCGTAGTTGCAGTGTGGGGCTAGTGAGGTGGCCTAGCCATATCAGCAGGAGGGGCTCCCTGTTCGGGATTTATTTATCAAGCCAACCTCCCAAGAGGCTGAGCCTGATGCAGAGGCACTGCCAGCCCTGGGCCCCACGCGTGCTGGGCAGCTAGTGCCGGGTCCTGATGGTGGAAACCACCTCCCCAGCCGTCCAGGGCAGGACCCCACTGCCCCCACCCAGCACGACTGAGGCTCCTCCTTCGCCAGGAGCCCTCCCACCCCACCGCAGCCTGCTCAGCAGCACCAGGGGCGGGGGGCCCTCCTTTTTCCCGCCGCGTCTTCTCCCCTCTTCAGCGTTCTGTTCCTCCTCTCTGTTGTGGAAAGGCTGGGGGAGAAGGAGCCAGGTGGGGGTGTTGACTCCCATCTCGCTCCTGCCCCGATTAGCCCTAGATGTGTGACCCAGGGCAGGCTGCTCCCCCTCAGGTTTCCTCAGCTGGGGAAAAGGAGGCAGGAGGTGCCGGTTGAGGGAGGAGCACACACCCCGACAGCGAGTGCCTTATCTGAGGCAGGCACGCATCATGCCAGGTGCTTCACATCTGCCTCTCGGGCAGGTGTCCAGGTTGGGTCCCCAGGACCCGCACACACACATGCAGAGATTCGCTAGAAGGACTCACAGGAGACAGCACGTGATTGTCTGAGGGTTATCGGCCTGGAGGGGCTGTACAGCTGGATCGTAGGGAGAAAGCCAGGTGGCGTCTGGAGGAGTCCTCGCGCGCGGGCTTCCTGAGCTCCCTCCCCTGTCAGTCAAGGCACAGTCAACCCCCTGTGTTCTCTGGAACAGTGGGAGCACTCTGGAAAGCCAGGTTCCCAGGCTCCAGGCCTTTCTAGGACTAGCAGCTCAGGCCTGCGATGGTAATGTTTCTGACAGAATGCTTCTCATCTCTTGAGTGAGAAAATGGGCCTTAGGTCACCAGCTAGAATTGAAACTGAGGCTTGACTTCCAAGCCCGTTGCCTGGTGCCTGTGATCTCCTGAATATGAAGTGTTTCTTGCTTCCCTTCCTGAGATGTGGTTGCACACGCAGGAGCTGGTCAGAACCTTGGTCACAGGTCCCCTGCCCAGGAGCCTGTGGCCATGGAGGTCGCTGCCTCCCCGGATGTCGGGCTTCACATAGACCCCAGAAATGTCCCAGCAGATGTTAGAGGGTTTTCTCACAGGCCCCTGACTTGCTCTTCGGGCAACCTCATCCACCCCCAGGCCTGAGATCCTGAAGCACGAGATGAAGGTGTTCTTCGTGAAGTACAACGACCCCATCTACGTGAAGCTGGAGAAGCTGGACATCATGATCCGCCTGGCCTCCCAGGCCAACATCGCCCAGGTCGGCAGCGGGTGATGTCTGGGCCCTGGGCTTCGTAAGCAAGCTCTCCACAAATGTTATTGGGTATTTTTGTGATTAAGGAGCCTGTTCTTTCTGTTATTGCCTGTCATCCATCCATCAAAGAGGATGTGTTATCTAGATCACCCAAAACAAGGCTTGTCCAGCTCTGATAAGTTGTCCTTCCTGGTTTCCTCTCGGGGCACCTGAGCACTCCGAGCGCTTCCGCCCTCCCTCAGGAGTCACACCTTGAACAGGAGGCAGAATCCCATCGTGCTTGTGTCTGTGCGCGCCCCCGGCCTGGGGTGTTCCGGGAGGGGGCCCTGCCAGATCCCCCCAGCTCCATCTCCTCTGTCTGGCCACAGGTGCTGGCGGAGCTGAAAGAGTACGCGACCGAGGTGGATGTGGACTTTGTACGGAAGGCTGTGCGAGCCATCGGCCGTTGTGCCATCAAGGTGGAGGTGAGCCTCTGAGACTGTCCTGGGTGGGAGGAAGGAGGAAGGGAAAGGAGTCCGAAACCAGGAGACCTGTCTGATTCAAACAGTCTGTCAGCTGCTCACGACCCAGGAGGGCCTGAGGGTCACGGCCGGAGCCCCGCAGGCCCCCGTGGTGCAGACGTGGCTCCTCCTCGTCTGTGATTTCCCTTGGCCTCTAAGTTGCTGCAGGTGAAGTCAGCACGTCGTCATCACGGGATCTCCTGCAGCGTTAGCACAGATGGTGGCGCAGCCCAAGCTGATGGTGGCCCTAGTAGACTTAGCTTTCGCTTCATGGACTTTGGGGCAGGGGTCCCTGCCTGCGGAATGTTTTGGCAAGTTTAACGATTCAACCATCTGTGTGCCGTTTTCTCCAAATTTTCAAGGGTCACTCAGACCCATGTGTTCTGGCCCTTCATCCCTCTTGTTCTCTGCCTTTGGAGATGTTCTTGGGCCACTGACCCGACTCTCCTTAAATGGGTCCCTTGAGCCCAGCCCCTCGAGACACTTCCCCTTTGGCGCCTATGATGGCAGTGAGGCGTCGCTCCCACAGTCTGACGCAGTGTGTTGGAGTTAGGGGGTGTGGGGAGGCTCGCTCCCAGCAGAGGCTTCCTAAGTGCTTTTGGTCACTGGAGCCCATTCTGTGGAGCAAGCAGAAGTGAAGCCCTGCCCTCAGGGCTTGGCCCGGGAGAGCTCCGGAGCCCCTGCACCCCCCACTCTCAGAAGCTCTGCTGGCCTCCCCTCAGCCTAGTTCTGTCTCCCACTGCCCCTGCCATCCCCCAGCCACCGTTCTGCATACATTGTCTCACCTGCTACCTGCCTTCCTGCTGTGGGCAAGGTGTGACTGAGCCTTTGACCAAGGCGGTTGGGCAGAGGCTCTGCTGGAAGTGGCCGCGAGGCCTGGCCCACGCTTTCCTCTTCCCACACAGCAATCCGCCGAGCGCTGCGTGAGCACGCTGCTGGATCTCATCCAGACCAAGGTCAACTACGTGGTGCAGGAAGCCATCGTGGTCATCAAGGACATCTTCCGCAAGTACCCCAACAAGTGCGTGCCCGCCGCTCCCTGCCTGTGAGGACGCTGTGTTTCCATGGGGCCGTGGGTGGCGGGGGGAGGAGCATGGGAGCGGCTCCCTCTCCCTTCCTTCCCTGCTGCTCTACTCCCCAGGCCTAAGCAGGAGCCAAAACGGCAAGGATAAGGCTCATATCCTGTTACCCACCAGCCTCTCAGGCTCTTGTAGAGTAGCTGCCTGTGTCTCTTGTCCCCTCACGGGCAGTCCGGGCACCCTCAGTGCTCACATGCCGGCCGTGCCCTGGTCTCCAGGTACGAGAGCGTGATCGCCACGCTGTGTGAGAACCTAGACTCCCTGGATGAGCCCGAGGCGCGAGCCGCCATGATCTGGATCGTGGGCGAGTACGCCGAGCGGATAGACAATGCGGACGAGCTGCTGGAGAGCTTCCTGGAGGGCTTCCACGACGAGAGCACCCAGGTGAGTCACACCTGCGGGCCTCAGCCCTGCCCCTCTCGATACCAGCCTCACCGTGTGGATGAACCCATTTCCTCCCTCACTGTGGTGCCTAAGGGGGGCTCCTGAGGACAGTCTGTGGTGGAGGACTCCGAAGGCTGCAGACATTTCTGGTTTTGTTGTTGTTTTGGATTAACTCGTTTTTGGCTGTGCTGCATCTCCATGGCTGCATGCGTGTTTCTCTCGTTGCAGCAGTCAGGGCTACTCTCTCGTTGCGGCGCGGGCTTCCCATTGTGCTGGCTTCTCTGGCTGTGGGGCACGGGCTCCAGGCACACAGGCTCCGTAGTTGTGGTGCATGTGGAATCTTCCTGGAGCAGGGATCAAGCCTGTGCCTCCTGTGTTGGCAGGTGGATTCTTATCCACTGTACCACCAGGGAAGTCCTGACTTTGGTTTACCTTGTATTTATGTTTGGATAGGTACTACATTGGGTTAGTTCAAAACCTAAAAGACACAAAAGGATATACAGTGAAAATTCTGTTTCCTGCCACTCTCCTGGCCTTGAGTTCTCCTCCCGGAAAGCACCATGTTACTTGTTGGTTTCTGGTGGGAGGGTGCGTGGATTTGCTTCCAGAGAGAGCGAGTTTAGGAACACACCAGCCAGCCAGTTCCTATACAGAGACAGAAATAGTCAATTTTCATCACTTGTGATGCTTAACATTCCATAAAGTCAAATTCTGATTTCGTAAGCTAAACCCTTGCTCCCAGGAGAAATAGAAAGTCGTGTTTTTACACACCTTCAGTCACAGTATTTTTATCTACTGGTCAAGATAAACACCGTTTTATGTGTGTTTCTGTTTAAAAACACCTTGTTTAATACATTCCGTTGATTCATTAGCATTGAAGGCATGGCCTGCAGCTATAACGCACACCTGAATAAAGCTCAGCTGACATAGGTATTTTCTCCAAAGGCGTCTCTCAACCTTCTTGCCCTTAGGAGCCCCAGACAGCTCTCCTAAGAGAGAGAGGGGGGTGGGCCCTTTGTAAACTGCAAAATCACCAACGAAAGGCCCCAACCTGTTTATGAAGAGTACTGAGCACCACCTCACTTGACCTCAGCCAGGAGCTTGTACGTCAGGCAATGCACACATTCACTGCTCTGCACGTCTGTGAATGACTGTGAAGGTGCCATAAGCATGGGTTTCTAGGTCATGAGTAAATGTTAGTAAGCAGACAGATTTGCAGGTATGTCCTGTGTGAATCATGAGGACCAACTGTATATATATTATATATATTTCCTTCTCCCTTAAACTTTTAATGTTACTTAGAGCAAACCATGCAAACTCAACTGATCAGTAGGTTGCATTTTTCCCTTAAAAATATGTCTGAAAGCCATGACTTTGTGAGAGCTTTTTACAGCTTCCTAGCTTCATGCAGAAAGATCCTGTTTAAGCAGGATCCCTGACTGGTATTTAGGTGTCCAGCCTTCTGCTCTTTTAAATAGCTTTGCTGGGAATGAGCTGTGGGAAGCTTGTCTGCAGGCACAGCTGGAGAACCAGGGTTCTTAGGAGCGTGGTGCTGATAGGAGCCCGAGCACAGCTGGTCCAGGCTGCCGAGTCCGACTGCCCTGGCATAGGGTGGTTCTGATTTCCACTCCCATCGTGGGGCGGCCCTCTCCTTATCTCCTGGCCAGCCTAGAGCATCCTCAGGCTTGATGAGTATAAACTGCCTGCTTCCTTTGCCTCCTGGGAGGCAAGTTCAGAGCTTTTATAAGAATACTTAGTGCTTTGTGATTTGGGAACTTACTTTAGATTGTCTTTTTGAGCCCCCTCATCCTGGCTCCTAAGCCTCTCCAGCCGTGGGCAGGGGCGTTGGCCCCTTTGCAGGGGGGCTGAGATCAAACTGCCAACATCTGTTGGATCATGGAGAAAACAAGGGACTTCCAGGAAAACATCTAATTCTACTTCATTGACTACACTAAAGCCTTTGTGTGGCTTACAACGAACTGTGGAAAATTCTTAAAGAGACAGGAATACCAGACCACCTTAGGTGTCTCCTGAGAAACCTGTATGCGGGTCAAGAAGCAACAGTTAGAACTAGATGTGGAACAACTGACTGGTTCAAAATTGAGAAAAGAGCATGACAAGGCTGTGTACTGTCACCCTGCTTATTTAACTTATATGCAGTGTATATCTTGCAAAATGCTGGTCCGGATGAATCACAGGCTGGAATCAAGACTTCCAGGAGAAATAATCAACAACCTCAGATGTGCAGATGCAACACCCTAATGGCAGAAAGTGAAGAGGAGCTAAAGAGCCTCTTGATGAAGGTGAAAGAGGAGGGTAAAAAAGCTGACTTGAAACTCAACATTGAAAAAACTAAGATCATGGCATCCAGTCCCATCACTTCATGGCAAATAGAAGGGGAAAAAGTGGAAACCGAGACAGATTTTATTTTCTTGGGCTCCAAAACCACTGCAGGTGGTGACTGTAGCCATGAAATTCAGAAACACGCACTCCTTGGAAGAAAAGCTATGACAAACCTAGATAGCATATTAAAAAGCAGAGCTATCACTTTGCCAACAAAGGTCCATATAGTCAAGGCTATGGTTTTCCCAGTAGTCACACACCAACATGAGAGTTGGACCATCGAAGAAGGCTGAATACCAAAGGATGGATGCTTTTGAACTGTGTTGTTGGAGAAGACGCTTGAGAGTCCCTTGGACTGCAAGGAGATCAAACTAGTCAATCCTAAAGGAGAGCAACCCTGAATATTCATTGAAAAGACTGATGCTGAAGCTCCAATACTTTGGCCACCTGATACCAAGAGTTGAGTCATTGGAAAAGACTATGATGCTGGGAAAGATTGAGGGCAAAAGAAAGGGACAACAGAGGATGAGATGGTTGGATAGCATCACTGACTCAATGGATTTTAATTTGAGCAGACTCAGGAGATAGTGAAGGATGGAAATGAAGCAAAGAGTCAGACGCGACTTAGCAGCTGAACAACAACAAGCCCTGAGCTGCAGGCTGATGCGGGCCTTGGTGTGTGTGTGGGGGCAGGGGAAGCTAGGCAGGGAGCTGACTCAGCCTTGGTTCCAGGCAGCACACGGACGGACAGGACCGAACGCGTGCCAGCAGCCAGCTGCCCAGGGCTGGGGAGAACTTGGTGAAGAGTGCCTGTGTGATGGTTGTGGTGGTGTTGACAACAGCCATGACCGCTGCTGTGCCTTGGGCAGGGGACACGGTTCTTTCCGTTTGTTGTCTCACTGACTTCCGTCCACCCTGTGAGGTGTTGCCTCCATTTTATAGAGGAGGATACAGACTCAGCAGGTAAACGACGTGTCCAGGGTCACCCGCTGGAAAGTGATGAAGGGAACATGCAGAGGACGTGCTGTCGGGCTCCGGCTCTGAGTCAGCCGCCACGGGGTGTGCCTTCAGAGCCCCTGAGAGCCCCTAAAGCAGGCCGCGCCTCTCCCTCACCAGCTGAGGAGAGTGGCCTCCTCCCGCTACCCAGTCAGGGACTTGAGCCAGGCCTGGAAGCCAGTCCCCAGCCGCCTCTTGCCTTGGAGACAGCCAGCCTGCTCCTCCGCCATTGGCCCCTGTGTCCCCAGATCGCAGGGACTCTGGATGCTCAGTCCTGCCTCCCAACATCAGCCCGCCCTGCACACCAGGGCAGCTCCGCTGCTTGTTTCCATAAGTGCCTTCCTTCAGACGGGCCCAGAAACTGCTGCCAGTCCCGCCACCACCCTTCTGCCGCAGGCCCGTCCCTGGCACCATCTGGGAGCTTCTGGTTGTCTTCCTGTGCCAGGGCTGACAAAATGAGATGGGACTAAGGAAGGGCTGCGTGCGGAGAATTGTTCTTTCAGAGGTGTGTTTTCAGTCGGCAAGTTTTTTTTTTTTTTTCTTCTGGCAAGTTTCTCTTACGTGCCTATTTCATGCCAGGCTTTGGAGTGAATGACAGCCAGGGATGCAGCAGGGACAGACTCAAACCCCGCCCTCAGGGGCTCTCCACAGGGCGGCCAGGTGGCTGCAAAGCATTGCTAGGACTGTGGGGCAGCGCCGGTGAGGGGGGCTGGAGGGGGCACGGGAAGTGTGTTCGGGTGCAGACAGGGCGGGCGGGAGGTGGGGCTGGGGGACGCCGGGCGGGCAAGGTTCCCTCGGGAGGAAGGCTCCATGGGCCCAGTTGCCCCCGTCTGCTCGCCGGGCACTCGCTCCACTTGTTGACGGGTGGTCTCTGGTAAGCACAGCAGGCACATGTGTTGCCCCCATGTGCTGAGCTCCTGAAGGTCATGGGCCTGGAGCCCTGATGGGTTTCCGGGGCCCTGACCATTCAGGCCAAGGTCCAGACTACTCAGCACGGCCGCGCCACTGCTGGCCTGACCTATTTGCACGGCCACCCCAGACCCAGGAGAGCCGCTCTCGGCCTTTGAACGCCCTTTCTGTCCCCGACGTCCTCTCTGGTTCCTGCAGTCCCTACCCAGAGCTCACCCTCCCCCGTCGCCTCCTCTCCGTCCTCCTCAGGTGCAGCTGCAGCTGCTGACGGCTATCGTGAAGCTCTTTCTGAAGAAGCCCACCGAGACCCAGGAGCTGGTGCAGCAGGTCCTCAGCTTGGCCACGCAGGTGGGTGTGGCCTCGGCGCCACCCTTGCTCCACCCAAGGAGCCAGACCTGGACTCCTGCCCCTAATCCCCAGCTCAGGGAGCTCAGTCAGACAGATCAGGGCTGGTAGGGGTGGGGGGGCGATGCTGAGCCAGCTTGTAAACCCGAGAGGAGAGGAAAGTCCCTGAGAACTGGGCGGGGGGGGGGGGGCCGGCCGGGGGGGGGGGGGGGGGGGGGGGGGGGCGGCCGGCGGGGGGCAGGGAACGGAGGCGGGGCAGGCTGGCCTGAGGGGAACCAGGGGGCTGGGCTGCGTCCCCTCTGCCCCTAAAGGGGCAGGCTCCCACCTGCACTCAGGCAGTCAAGTTAGTGACCCTGCGACCCTCTGCTGTGGGCTCCCCCTCCCCATCACCCATGTGCGTGGCGTTTCACCCTTCTCGTCACCTCCCAGGACTCAGACAACCCGGACCTGAGGGACCGTGGCTACATCTACTGGCGCCTGCTCTCCACAGACCCCGTGGCTGCCAAGGAGGTGGTGCTGGCCGAGAAGCCGCTCATCTCCGAGGAGACGGACCTCATCGAGCCCACGCTGCTGGACGAGCTCATCTGTTACATCGGCACCCTGGCCTCCGTCTACCACAAGCCGCCCAGCGCCTTCGTGGAGGGTGGCCGGGGCGTCGTGCACAAGAGCTTGCCGCCCCGCACCGCCTCGTGAGTCCAGGGGACCAGTCGCCGGCCCTCCTCCTGGCTCAGTAGCACAGTGCTCGGACCTGCGTCTGAGCAGAATTACCATTCCAGCGACTCTGTAGTGAGTGCTCACTACACACCAGGTGTAGCCTAGGTGACAGCCACTCTGAGACGTCCTCCCTGAAGAGACAGGGACCAGAGGCAGAGTGCTTGAGGGCCTGGTGAAGAACCCAGGCAGCAGAGCTGGGCTCAGACCCAAATCTGCCCGTTTCCAGAGCCCCATTCCGCTCAGGTCCCTCCCCTGTGGCTCCCACCGCTTTCTGGCCTGGGTGTCCTGTTCTCCGGGGACCAGCACCAAGGTCTTGTCTTTAAAGTGGACTGAGTTGGGGGAAAACAGACAGCCCTCCCTCCCCTCAGCCCGGAACAAGATGGATCAGGCGTGGGAAGGGGAGGAAGTGGGGTGTAGACAGGCCGGTGCCTCTCCTGGGGGGGATCCTGGAGACGAGGGGTCTGGCCTCCCTGAGACAGCCACACGCCCCACCCTACTGAGCCTCTCCCCATGTCCTGGCAGGAGTGAGAGCACAGAGAGCCCGGAGACAGCCCCCCCTGGAGTGCCCCCTGGAGAGCAGCTGGACGTCGTCCCCACGCAGGGCGACCTCCTGGGCGACCTCCTGAACCTGGACCTGGGGCCTCCAGTCAGCGGCCCACCCCTGGCTGCCTCTGCAGTGCAGATGGGTGCGGTGGACCTTCTTGGTGGTGGCCTTGACAGCCTGGTATGTCCTAGGCCCCCGGACGAGGTTGAGGGTGGTCTTCAGGGAGGGATCAGGAACGCCTTATCTGCCAGACACCATCCAAGGATCACATAGCTCCCGTATCAGTGAGAAGCTAAGGCGTAAAGAGGTCCGGTGGTCATCCTACCTAGCGCACACAGCTGCTAAGTGGCAGACATGGGATTAGCCCCTTGCCACGCTGCTGAACCAAGAGTCCTGGGGGCTGTTCTCCCTTACCCTCTGAGTCTGACCCCGTGGGCACCTTGGCCTTGTAAGGCTGAGGGAGCCACCCATGAGCCCACTCCCCGACAAGTGGCACTGACTGAGAGTAGCAGCCCAGCAGGCCTGAAAGAGGCCCACGAGAGGGCAGGACAGCCCCCTCCCCTGTGACGGCAGTGGTAAGATGGCCTGCTATCTCCTTGGGATTCTTCAGACAGCCGGAGCGCCAGGTGGAGGTGGTACCTGGGCCCTTGCCACTCGGCCATGCCTGGCTTAGGTCCCCAAGGCCACAGCACAGGAAAGGGTCAGAAGGATGAGGGTGGTTGAGTGAGGGTGGGGTGCGGGGGTGCTGCCCGTCATAGGGACCTGGGGCCCTCCTAGGCCGCTGCAGCCTCGCACAGGCCCCATACATCAGGTGGAGCAGCCATGACTAACTTCTCCCTCTTTCCTCCCTGTCTTGTTTCTCTGTATCTTCTTTCCTGGCTTTTCTCTCTGCATGTGGCTGCCTGTTCTCTTCACCCTGCCTGCTTCTGCTGGGAGATGGGGGATGAGCCTGAAGGGGTATGGTTCAACCCTGTGCCCCCAAGCCTTCGTCCCTGCTGCTCCTTGATCACCCGCCCAGCGTCCCGGGGCTGGGGGGTGTCAGAGCCGTCAGCCCTTCCCTGCTAGCCCTGGCCTCTGTCCAGCACCCTGGCAGCCTCTGCAGTGACTGCCTGGTGCCCGCATCCATTAGGTCCTCAGCCCACCCTCACTACCCTCCAATGAAGTTGCCTTGTTATCCCGAGGCCCCCACGAGCCCTCTCTGACATCCTGTGGTGTGCTCCAGTCTTTGAGCACGGCCCGCTCACAGCACTGTGTCGAGTACCCGTTTTATCCATGGGCTGTCCATTTGTGAGTGTGCCCAGGTCCTTCCCTCAGGGCTTGTGGGGCACGGGAGGGCTCGGCCTCTCTCACCCACCTCACTCTGTCCTGTTTCTGCAACTTAGAGTTGATCTGAAGGCAGCCCTGCGGGAGCCTCTCTTGCCCTCTCCCGTTTTCTAAAGGGCCAGGCGGCTGTACTCCCCTGGCGTGCCTGCCTCTGACCCCTCTCCCTTCCTATCTAGATCGGGGCCCCCAACTTCGTGGCACCCCCAGCGGCAGCAGCACCAGCCAGCCTGGGAGCGCCTGTGGGCAGTGGCCTGAGTGACCTCTTTGACCTGACCGGTGGCGTGGGCACCTTGTCGGGACCCTGTGTGGCCCCCAGAGCAGTAAGTGCCACGGCTCCACGGGAGGCTGGACGTGTGGGCCCCTTCAGTGGCCTGCTGGGTGTGGTTGGCTCAGGCCAGCCGGGTTGCCTGGAGCAGCAGTTGGCCAAGGATGCGGACATAGCAGGAGCACAGGGAAGGGGTGCCAAGTCTGGTGTGGAGGCCTGGGGAAGGCTTCCCAGACGGGGTGTCGCTGGAGCTCAGTCCTCCAGATCAAGTCAGAATTAGCAAGGCGAAAATGGGGAGCTGAGGGGGAGTGCTCACCTTCCAGAGAACGGCAAAAGCCCTGTCTAGTGACTGGTCAGGGGTTCTCAGTGCGGCTCGACCCAGTGCCCCAGATTGGTGACAGGCACTTCATAGCACCCCCTCCTTTTCTAATGAATGAGATCTACCTACTTATAAAATTTCTGAAATGGTAAGATGCTGTCACCGCGTGAAGAGACTTAAAAGGAAGAGAACAGAATGCTTCATTTCAGTGTAGTGAAGGCTCGGGCACGCCCACCCCAGCAGATGTGATGGCGCTGCCAGGGACTGGCAGCAGTGCAGGGTCACTGTGGCAGCACAGCTTGGGTGCCGTGAGTGACAGGCTGGAGGTGCCATTTGTTTCTGAGATGGCGACTGACTCCCAGTGAAGTTCCAGGTGAAACACAGAACAGGCTTCCATTGATTTTCACCATCATTAAGTTCCTGGGAATTTCAGGGCGTGCTGAAGCCCTGCAGAAAATACTCAAGGTCTGCAGGACAGTGGCTCATGGTGAAGCCTGCCATCCCCACGGCTGCATCCCTGACCCCAGTCAGCTAAACCTCTCCCCATTATCAGCCTGGAGGTGCCCCAGATGCCCCCTGTGCCACCCAGGTGGTCCCACCCCACCCCAGACTCCTGGCTGGACTAGCGCTAAGGAAGCAGGGAGCTGGCGAGGTCACGGCCCCAGCTGTGAGGCTTTGCTCTCCATCCTGGCAAAGTGGGTTTTAACAAGAAACGAAGCTTAAACTGGCTTTGGCCACTGTGTGGAGGCCAAACTCAAGGGCTAGGGCAGAAGCCAGGAGCCCGTGAGGAGCTGTTGACTGCTGATGGTGGCCAGACAGGAGGGCTTTGTTAGGGTGGAGACGAGCTGGACTGGAAGGAGGCCTGGCAGGACGTGGGGGTGGCAGGGAGAAGGCAATGGGCGAGGGCGGGCGGGGGAAGGAGAGCTGAGGTCAGGTATGGGAACATGCGGGCCTGAGGACAGCGTGGTGTGGGCTGGGCCCTTGGCCTCAAGGAAGCTGCCGGAGGAGACGGATGTGGCCTGAGCCTTCACAACACTCAGCCAGGGCCCCTCTCTCTTCCAAGGTCCCCTCCCCAAAGCAGGCCCCAGCAGGGCTTCAGGGGCCCAGGGACATGTCCCTTATGATGAGAGGAGCTGCCAGCCAGCACCTGCCCTGCCCCAGCTTCCCCGGTGTGCCACCAAACTACAGTGGCGGTGGCCAGAGCCCCCAGCCGTGCCTTTTTGCAGGATCTGGGCCTAAGGGGCCCCCAGTAGGCGGCAAGTCTAGCACAGCAGCCTCCCCCTTCTGTGCAGGGGTGCACGAACATGCACAGCCCCCAGCCCACAGAGGCCTCCCAGCAGCCATGTGGCACTGGTATTCCCATTTTCTAGTTGAGAAATCTGACTGCTTTAAGGTCTTATGAGTGATAAGTGGTAAGAGTCTGGAACTGAATATAGGGCTGCGGCACCAAAGCCCCTGCCTGTGATCCTAAAGTGTTTGAGAACCTCCGTGTACCTTCTTCAGTGCCATGGTTGTCAGAATTAGCGTGCCCTCTCCACTGGATTCGTTTTAACTTGTGTTAGCACTGCTTTGTCTTAGGTGAGCGTATCACCTGGAAGGAGAGGTGAAGGGATCGTCAGGATAGCAGGAATCAAGGCAGGCTACCTGGAGGAGGAGTCCTTTTCAACATGGGCAGGACTTTCCCCTGCCGCCTTAGTCACAGGGATATGGGTGTGCTCTCTCTCCAGAAGTAGTGACTGTGTAGGCTACCTTTTTCTCACAGCAATGTTACCACTTCAACTTGTTTGTCCTGCCTCCAGTCCCAGCCCCTCCTGGTGAAGGAGGGTGAGGCTCTCATTTGTACAAGAACTTGGAGTTCCTCAAATACTATGGCCAGCAGAAGCTGACAGTTCTAGACTCCATGAACCTACAGTGACCAGGAGACACGATATCCCACCCCTAACAGTCAGGATGGTGATAGTGTCAGTTTTGAAGAACCTGGGAAGGAGGGATGGGGCAGGGCAGTCACCCTGGGGCCCTGAGTGCTCTCTGTGCTCCCAGTCACAGCTCACAACTGTGAGATTCTGCCCACAGATTTGTCTGGTGGAGCAGAGGATGAGCAGGTCAGCAAGTAGAATGAGGTGGGGATGGGGAGTGCTGTCTAAGCGGAGGGGACAGTGTGTGTGTGTGTCTCTGTGTGTGTGTACAGTGTGTGTGTGTGTCTGTATGAGTGCTGTCTAAGCGGAAGGGACAGTCAGTGTCTGTCTGTGTGTGTGTGTGTGTCTGTGTATGTACAGTGTGTGTGTCTCTGTGTGTTTGTGCAGTGTGTGTGTCTGTGTGTGTGTGTACAGTGTGTGTCTGTGTGTGTGTGTGTCTCTGTGTGTGTACAGTGTGTCTCTGTGTGTGTGTCTCTGTGTGTGTCTGTGTGTGTGTCTCTCTGTGTGTGTACAGTGTGTGTGTGTGTCTGTGTGAGGCCCGAGGAGCCATGCACACTGACCCACAGAGGGCACCCGGTTGGGGAGGCCGTGGGCAGTGCAAGCATTGCATGACTGAGGGGCTTCCAGGGTGCCATGATGAGATTTGCCTTTCTAAAGATGGCTTTGGCTGCTCTGGAAACTGGGGATAGAAGACTTGGGCAGACATACGTATATCTATGGCTGATTCATGTTGATGTTTGACAGAAAACAAAATTCTGTAAAGCAGTTTTTCTTCAATTAGAAAAATTAATTTAAAAAAAAGACTTGGGCAGCTACCGGGTGGCTGCCGTCTTACCTGAGGCTCTGACAGTGGCTTAGCTGTGGGTGGTGCCTGTGGAGAGAGGAGTGCGGAGGACGTGGTTTCCGGGGGCTGGGGGGGCCTTGACAGGACCTGGGCTGGGTGGCTGTGGGCCGTTCACTGACTTCAGGCTCCTGGGGAGGCTGGCCTTGGGCGGGGCTGAGCCGTCCTGGTGAGAATGGCAGCCAGAGAGGCGTCTGCGCGTCCACAGGATGGCATCCCTGGGTGTCCCTCACGGGCAGGGCTGTGATCCATGCCGTTCACTCAGCAAATGTTCCCTGAACACCAATGTCACATCATGCTCCGAGCCAAGGATGCAAGACAGAAAAGCAGAGCCCTCCCCCTGGAAGCGCTGTCCAGACACAGAGGAGATGGTTTATCTGCGAGAAGGTCACTGCTGCAGAGCCCAGACCAGGACCCTGGGGATGGGTTTCCCGGAGGAGGTGGCTCTGGAGCTGAGAAGCCGAGGACAAGGGCAGCCAAGCAGGCAGGGAAGGCCTGCCAGGCCGGAGGTCCTCCTGGGTACTGTCGCTGCTCAGGCCTGTTGGCACAGTTAGAGACCAGCCCTGCCATCGGCGAGGAGGACAGACCATCACAGCCTGGGGTCCTATGGCTCTGGCCCCGGGTACCCATGGGCTCTGTCTCCTGGACTCATCTGGAGGCTGGTAGGGCCCGCTTGTCTCCTCGCCTTCCTCAGCCCTGCTCTGAGTGTTCCTGCTTTGACCTCCAGAAGCGCAAGTCAGGTTTTGGGCACACCAAGCGCCTCCCTGTCCCATGCTGCTCCAGCAGGCGGCCACCTCGAGGCGGGAGCCCCAGGCAGGCCGGGCAGGGTCCTTCCTCCCATCCCGAGGCTCACACAATCATCCCCTGGCAGTCTAGGCAGGTGTGGTCCATCTGAGAGACCCCTTCAGGTGTGAGAGAAGGGGGCAGGGGACGGACCCTCAGCTGGGCTGTGGCGTGGGGGACGTGGCAGCTGCTTCCCCGTCGTCTTCCCTGCAGGTCTGGCTCCCGGCCATGAAGGCCAAAGGGCTGGAGATCTCGGGCACCTTCACCCGCCAGGCGGGCTCCATCTCCATGGACCTGCAGCTGACCAACAAGGCCCTGCAGGTTATGACCGACTTCGCGATCCAGTTCAACCGCAACAGGTGAGTCCCCGAGGCCGGCCTGCCGAGGGCCCGCGCTGGGGCCTGTGGCCTGGCCCCGCTTTCTGCTGCAGGAGGGTCTTCCTCACAACTGCAGCTCGGGCCAGCACTCTCTCAGGCAGTAATTTTCCTCACAGTGACCTCTCTTTGTGGGCACCAAAGTCTGAGGTCAGTGGCGGGGAGTTGCGGGGGGTAAGGCACCTCCCTTTATGTTTACCTTTCCCCACCGCCCAGGGTGGTGTTTCACTGACAAATCTCCAGACCTGAGCCGCTCCCCTCAGGGCCTCTGGGAATGGAGTCTGCTCCCAGCCCTCGCCCCCATGGTCCCCTGCACTGGGGGTCAGCGGGGAAGGTCTCCTTGGACCCGGCCAGCTAGGCCAGGGCTCTCTGGGGAACTCAGGCAGCCTCTACTGATGATCCTTCTTCCTGAGTGGCTCTGGTGATGAGCAAACTGAGCCTCTAAGAAGTTGACTGAAGGGGCTGCTTCCTCAAGGAGAGCCTGTGCGCCAGCGTTGTCCGGCCGGCCGTCAGACTGGGGAGGTGGGCACTCCGCTCCTTTCCCTCAGGGAACCCCGCAGGCCCCCAGGAGTGTTCCTGATCATTGCTCACAGTGAACTCACCGCGTGTGGAAAACTCCCTGGGTACCAAGCCTTGTGTCGAGAACTTCAGGAGTCTTTGTCCCTTTGAGTCCCTTCACGGCCCAGTGAGGTCAATGCCATTAAGCCCCATTTAGTAGAAAAGGAAATGGCAACCCACTCCAGTATTCTTGCCTGGAGAATCCCATGGACAAAGGAGCCTGATAGGCTACAGTCCATGGGGTCGCAAGAGTCAGACATGACTGATCGACTAAACCACCAAAGTAGGTAATGACACCTGAGGTCAGAAAGGGTGAACACCTCACCCAGGGTCACAGTTGGCAGAGGTCGAGCTCCCAGGAGAGTCGAGTGCTGAGGCATCATGATGGCCTTGGCTTCCTGCTGCGTCCCAGGTGGGTCTGAGCACCATCGTGGACAGAGCACAGGCTGAGGTCAGGCAGCTCAAGCTCTGGGTCTCAGCAGTGCCGCCCACCCAAGTCTGGGCCCACCCCTCCCTGAGTCTCCGTGTCCTGGAAGATGGGAGGCTGTGTACCTGTTGCTGTGTTTACGAGGACAGGACTTGAGATGCCCTACCTGGGCACAGGAAGCACTCAGTCCATGGTCCCATCAGTACTGTGGTGACTTATCTTCCCAAAGCCCGAGGCCAGGCGTCTCTCACATTCTTGGTGCCCTCTGATTTGCCCACATGCCACTTTACCAAGAGGCAGGGCTTTCCTGAAGCTCTGTGGCTGTTGTGTGACCCAGCCAGTTCTGGCCCAGACAGTAACCAGTGTCTCCCCTGGGGTGGCCACACCCCTCCTGGGAGGTTGAGGTCGGTCACTGAGCGTGAGCAGTCACAGAGGTTTCAGGTTAGAAGAAGCTTTTAGGCCCCTGGTGTGACAAGAAGCTCCTGGAAGGCAGGGCAGGACGCACTGACCTGCGCCTGCCCAGCGCCTCACCCAGAGGAGAAGGAAGCAGAGATGGGCTTCGGCTCTCCAGGTCCCTTTCCAGTCTGTGGGGCCATTGAGGGTTGGGAGTGGGGTTGGGAGCTTGTCCCTCTGGCCTGGGTCTGGCCTGGGGTGAGGCCGGCTTGCTGGAGAGCCTTTTCCCCAGCTGTGGCCAGGCTCAGGGCCCCAGGAGCCTGCCTGTCCTGTGTCAGCTCCTGCTCCCCACCATCCCCGTGGGGCTTCTCTCTCCCCAGCTTTGGCCTGGCCCCCGCCGCCCCCCTTCAGGTCCACGCGCCACTCAGCCCCACCCAGACCGTGGAGATCTCCCTGCCTCTCAGCACAGCAGGCTCGGTCATGAAGACAGAGCCTCTGAACAACCTGCAGGTGTGTCCCGGGGAGGACCAGGCATGCCGGTCCTTGTCCGTGTGCCCCGGGGAGGACTGGGGGGCCCTCGGGGCCTGGCTGGCTCTGTCACAGGGCTGTGTCTCTGGAGTCTTATTCTTGGGTGCAGACGGGTGGGGATGGGAAGGCTGGGGGTGGTTAGGGGACAGACATGGCTTCCGGGGAAGCAG
Source organism: Antilocapra americana (assembly GCA_007570785.1). NCBI lineage: Eukaryota > Metazoa > Chordata > Mammalia > Artiodactyla > Antilocapridae > Antilocapra > Antilocapra americana. The sequence goes on from ML661378.1 coordinate 1,888,152, forward strand.
TGAGTGGGAACCTGCTCAGATGCACTCGAGGAGCAGAGGCTTCCTGGGGCCTCAGTGGGTATCAGGCATCGGGGACTACCTGGGGCCCGCCTTGTTCCCAGGTGGCTGTAAAGAACAACATAGATGTCTTCTACTTCAGCACCTTGTACCCGCTCCACATCCTCTTTGTGGAGGATGGGAAGATGGGTGAGTCCTGAGGGCACCCCTGGGGTCCCTAGCACAGATGGATGGAGTCCGTGAGTCACTGGCTCCCCTGCAGAGCCTGGAGGGAGGGACACACCTTCCTGGGGCCCCAAGGGTCTTGTCTGGCCAGCTCTGCTCTCAGCCTGACCTGCAGCCTCTAGACAGTCATCCCATGGGCCCCCGAGGCAGGGGGCCTAGGCCCCGCATCACACCTGATGCCCACCCCTGAGCCCCAGCTGGAGCCTTTGGGAAGCCTCATCCCACGCCCAGAGGGCGCGGGCCCCCCTTAGCAGTCACCACAGGAGCCCCGTGACGTCGCTGCGACCAATGAGCAGGCTGTTCGATGCCAGGGCCAGAGGCCAGACGTGGGCAGGAGTGGGGAGGGCGTGAAGGCCCAGAGGTGGGGACCCGGCATCTTTGGGGAACGGCCACGTGTGTGGCCCCCTCACAACACGAGCTCAGGGTTTGCTGAGGGAAGCAGGAGGAGCTGTGACAGAGCCATCTCAGGTGCAGAGTAACCGCCCTCGCCCCGGTTTCCCGATGAGGGTGCTGAGCAGGGTCCCACCCGTGCCCCTCCAGACCGGCAGATGTTCCTGGCCACGTGGAAGGACATTCCCAATGAGAACGAAGCCCAGTTCCAGATCAGAGACTGCCCCTTCAATGCGGGTAGGACTCCCGAGCCCAGTGCCTGTTCATGCCACCCTGTGCCCTGACCCCAGCCCTGAGCGCCAGACCCCCCCATCTCTGACCTTGTGACGCCCAGAGGCCGTGAGCAGCCGGCTGCAGAGCAGCAACATCTTCACCGTGGCCAGGAGGAACGTGGAGGGCCAGGACATGCTCTACCAGTCTCTCAAGCTGACCAACGGCATCTGGGTGCTGGCCGAGCTGCGCATCCAGCCCGGCAACCCCAGCTTCACGGTGAGGCCCCTCCTCCCGCCTGCAGCCCCGGGGCCACTGCCTTCCTGCCCCCATGCTTTCCTGGGCTGGGGTCGGCCCTGGCTGGGGAGGCATCCAGTCCGGCTGAGCAGAGGTCCCTGGTTGGGGGGGAGCACTCCACCCCAGCTGAGCCTGGTGTGAAGAAGCACCAGGATTCTGACTTTAGAAAGCTTCAGCTCAGTCCCATCAAGTGTCCCAGATAAGGCACCAAATCGGGTCCCAGAACAGTGAAGTAGACTAGAAGATGCTGTGAATCGGGCCCGGTGAGGCCCACCTGGTACTGGGAAGGGGCTCCGCTGGGCCCAGGGAGCCTGGCCCCTGGGCTCCCACCTCCCTGAGGGAGCACGAGGCTTCCTGGAGGCTGCGCTGCTGTCCCGGCCCCCGAGAACCCAGGCTTGGCTTCTCCCTGCACCTGAGCGGGCAGGCATGATGCCCCGACGCTGTCCCTGGCCCCCGGCGGCGTGGGCACCACAGCCAGCGGCGGCAATGCCTGTCTCCCTGTGCTCGGTCTCTGCATGTCCCCCCACTGCAATTCCAGCCGTGCAGGACCTGGGGGTCAGCGGGCTGCTTTTGCTCTTCCTCTCCCCCGTCCTCCCAGCCACGCCTGGCACACCCCACCTCCTGGCCTGGCCTCGCCTCCTCCTCCCCAAAGCCGGGCAGATGTGCATGCAGGCTGCTGGCAAGAGGATAGACCCCCCTGCTGCCATGCCCTGTGCTCTCCGGCCTGGTGCTCCACTCCCCGCAGGCAGAGCACACAGAGCCCTCGGAGGAGACCTGGGCCCCCTCAGAGCAGCAGCGTTGGCAGGAGGGGCCAGCGTGCGGCTAGCCAGCTCTCTTCATGGTTAGAGCCGAGCCAGATCTGACACAACTGCTTCCTATGCAGGAAACCAGAAAGATCTCCCCACCCCCCAGTGCCCCCACAAACTCCCTCCTGGCCCCTAAATGTCCTCAGGGACCCCCACCCTCCACGGGTGGGGGCTGGCCGCCTCAGGCTGTGACTCATGCCGCAGTAGCTGCGGGGGCAGGGACAGCAGGTCTGTGGGCTGCAGTCTGTTCGGTCCCTGCCCGGCTGGCTGCGGGGCCGCCCCCTCACCCGCACCGCACAGCTGCTCCAGCCACTGCTGCCGCCCCACAGGGCCCCATGTGCGCCCCACTCTCTGCCATCTGCCCGCCCCGCCCCCCCCAGGCCTGGAGAGGAGCCCCGGGAATAAGGGGTCCCTGTCCCCCACCCTTGTCCCCCCACAGCTTTCCCTGAAGTGCCGAGCACCGGAGGTGTCCCAGCACGTGTACCAGGCCTACGAGACCATCCTCAAGAACTGAGGCCATCTAGCAGCCCCCAGCCTCCTCGGAGCCCCCTGCAAGGTGGCAGCACCTCCCCCTGTGAGGGGCCAGTGAGGCTCCTGGCACCCCCAGGCTTCCCAGGTCTGACTGCAGGGCCTGCTCGGGGCCTCGGGGTGCTCCTGTGCCCAGGACTCCCCTGTTTCCATCGTGCTGACGTTTAGGGTCAGGTGAGGAGGGCACCACAGGAGCTGGAGTGGCAGCAGGAGCTGCGTGGGGAGACCAGGGCCCCTCTCCAGCGCTCCCTGGTACCTCCCTCCTCAGGCTCCCAGCCCGGAATCCGTCTGCCCTGTCTCCCTTGGGTGTCCCTCCTGGGACAGGCCCGGCAGGCATCCTGGTGTGCGTGGAGGGTCCCCTGGGTGCCAGGAGAGCTGTTCTGTCAGCCCCCCCCAGACGCTAAGCCGCTCAGGGAAGACCAGGCAGAACCTCCCGAGCCCCTCGCGGCTCTGGCCCCCTGGCAGACCCCTGCAGATGTTCATCCCACCCGCCTGCCCGCAAGGACGGTCACTGCCTGTGATACCTTCCCGGTGTGCCTGGGGCTCCTGGAGTGAACGGGGCTGGGGATGGGGCACCTGGGCAAGCGGGGTGCTTCCTCTCCGGGGTTCTCCTTAGCTGCCCCCTCCTGGCCTCCCAGGTTCAGTTGTGTCTCACAGAGCATTAGGTTTTCCTGTTACTGCTGTTTAATAATAAAGAAAGATTCTGCTTTTGGCAATCACGGACACTTCTTTCCCCTCCACCAAGTGTCAGAATTGAAAACTGCCTCCAAGTGGTCAAGGTTGGTTTTCTGGAGCCCTGCACTAAGGATGCCTAGTATATATAAATAGAAATTATATATTGTATGTTTACTCTTATTTTCAGAAACAGAAAGTGAATAAAAATGATGACCTCAAGTGTGTCCCTGGCCAGTGTGTCAGGTCCCGAGGCTGCTCTGGGCAGGGTCCCGGGTCCCGGGTCCAGGGCTCAAGCTGTCAGCCCCTCCCCAGGCCCTGTGGACTGCACCCTTCCCTGTCCTTCTCCTGTCCTTGGACACCGCCTGCTGGTCTCCCAGCACCTCTGCCACCCTTGACCCCAGCTCCACCCCAGCCCACACCATCTTGCCTTTAGATGCTCGAGGGCTGAGTCTGTTTTGGTTTTCCTTGGCTCCCAGGGTCGTCAGGGAGGCCCAGCATTAGGCTGTCCAGGCAGGCTGCAGCAGCTGCCCCAGCCACCACCAGGGATGCCTCACGTGTCCCCCGTCCTGGCAGTGGCCCACCTACCAAGGTGCTGGGGGTACCCTGGGTAGGGCTCGCTGGGCAGAGCTCCCAGTGGGTTCTCAGTGCCATGCGGCTGTTGGGCCTTTGGCCCTCAGCAGCTTCCTGCCCCAGCCACTCCCTGCTCGTGCCAGACACACTGCTGTCCTAGCTGCCGGGGCATCAGCAGGGGTGCCTGGCCCTCCGCTGCCCCACCTCTGACCTCTGGGGTGTCACCATAATGCCCTGGGACTCCAGAGTCTAGAACCAGCCAAGACCCTTGACTGGACAAGCCCAGTTCTCACCCTGCCCAAAAGTCCCCAGCTCAGAAGGTGCCACACACAGAGACGTGGCCATGGACACACCCCGGCCCGCCCTGTCACCCACCACCCCTGACCTGCTGAGGCCCAGCTCCCCGCCAAGCTTGGGAGCACACCGCTGTCCTTCTGGGGGAGCAAAGATGCGGCCCAGGCCCCAGCTCCTGAGGTGAGGGGGAGGTGCTGCTGGACCTTCTGGCTGGCCTGGCCAGAGGCCCGTGGACCGTCATCGGACACCTTGGGTTCATGTGCTCGGGCCCCAGGTGCTTATGGGAGGGAACTCACCGTGACCCTGGCCCCCCTCCCGCCTCCCTGTCCCTCCCTCACCCCGTGGCACCCCTCACATGCACCCCTGGTCTGCCTGTGCTCAGGCCTCCATATTCTCAGGTCTCCATGATCCTTGGGGGCGAGGGCAGGGGGAGTGTGGCGTCTAGCAGAAGATTCTCCATGGTGCTGAGACTTCGTAACCAGCGGGGGAATTCAGCACAGCAACCGGTTATTCAGGAGGGTCTAGTAAGCACCCTGGGGGCTGACAGGTTCTCTGAGTGCCCGACACCCTGCCCAGGCCTGTGACGTGACCTCCTGGTACGTGTTTTTTTTTTTTTTTTTTTTTATCTTCACAAGTGTTTTGTTTCATGGAGAGTGATTCTGGACCAAGGTAAGTTCAGTCGTACAGAGGATAAAGTTCTCTCTTCCACACTTGCTCTGTTCTTATTTTCCTCCCTAGAGGCAAAGTTCATTGCTACATTTTGGTCTTTTTCCAGGAATAATTCTGTGCCAAGCACTGAATCCAGGGAGGTATTGACTAAGCAGCACACCCTGGAAGCTCCCAGCACTTGGCTCTATTTGCCTATCAGTACAAACACAGCCACCTTGGAATTCCTCGTGCAGAGGGGCTGGCATCTGCAGACAGACACTCTGGCTGTTTCCATCTTCTGTGAGTCCAAGCCAAGATGCAGTGAATATCTTCCTACGGACAGCCTTGCCCCTAGACCCAAGCGCAGCTGTAGGGTCTAGCCCCAGAATGGCTGGACCAGAGGCTATAAACATTTCACACCCTAAGTTTTAGTTCTTGTTTTGAAAAGGTAATGTGTTCACATGGTTCAAAACCCAAAAGGCAGACAGGTACAATTGATACAGTCTATGTATCAGATACAGCCCTCCTCCTCACACCCCTCCCTGAAGGGGCCAGTGTCACCCTCCAGAGGGACTCTGTGACATGTAATATGATTTTTCCCCCTTTTTATATGTGAAAGGTAGCATGGGGTGCATACTCCCGACCCGCACCATACTTGTGTCTTGCAGACGTCTCTGTTCTTAGTTCCACTGCAGAGAGCAGCCTCATGCCTTTTCATAGCAGCTGTGTGGTTTTGCATTGAACAGAGGCACCATGGTGAGCCCAGTCCCCGCCATGAAGTCATCTGAGTTGTGTCTTTGGTGGTGTTAGTGCAAGTGATAACTGCAAAGAACATTCGCTTTCATGTCGGTAAATTCCTCAGACAGAAATTGCTGGGTTGAAGGTAGGTGTGTGCATCATTTTGTTAGCTATTGCCAAAAGCTCTCTAGTTCACACCCCACCAACCAGCAAGGAGCCGCCCGCTCCCCCACACCCTCACACCCTTGGCATACTGCAAGGGGGAGAAATGGCACCTCACTGTGTTTCAAACAGGCCTCCATCCCTGTGTCTTTGTCTGTCCTTTTATAAGAGCTGTTTCTTTTTTTTTCGCCCTTTTTTGATCCGGTTGTTGGTACTTTTCTTGCTGGTTTGCCGTTATTTCTCTCCATTTTGTCTCTTTTTTGCTGCTGTCTTTACTTTTCCATGCTGAAATTGCGTTGAGGGTGTCATCCTCCTTTCGTCTTCTTTCCAGTCCCTGTTTCATCTTAGTTTTTGCATTCTGAGCCTGTTCCATCTGGGCTTTATGTGAGGAATGAGGTAGGGATCCAACTTTCTCTTTTCCCAGATGGTTACCTAGTTGTTTCCACACCATTTCCTGAATAATTCGTCTTTTCCACACAGATCTGAAATGTCATTTCTGTCATACACTAAATTTCCACACGTATATGAGTGCTTTTCTGGGCTCTGTTCCATACCAGAGAATTTTGTCTATATGTTGGCCATTGTGTGTGTTTGTTCTTGTTTGTTTGGGGGTTTTTTGGGCCACGCTGTATGGCTAGCTGGATCTCCCCCGACCAGGGATTGAACCCAGGCCATGGCAATGAAAGCCCAGAATCCTAAGCACTTGGCCACCAAAGAACTCACATTGTATTTTTGTTTAATATATTGTTCCTTTATATTTTTATAATTTATAGCACCCTCTTATTGACCCTTTGGGTCCCATCCGAACTTTAGAAATAATCTTTTTTTAATGATGGTATTATTTTTATTTGGATCATATCAAATGTTTATATAAACTTATGGAGAACTGACATCTTTATAATGATGTCAGTAATAATATTAATCTTTATATCCGAATGTAGGAGTAGATGCCTTTCCATTGGTCCATACTTTCTTTTACATCTCTATAACATTTTAAGTTTTCTTCATTTAAATGTTCTTGCATGTGGAATTCCATGGTGGTCCAGTGGCTGGGACTCAGCACTTTCACCGCGAGAGCCCAGGTCTGATCCCTGCTGTGGAACGAAGATCCTGTACAGCATGCCCCCCCAAAAAAGCTCTTGCATGTACATTATCCTTGCGTAGATTCATGAGTATTTTCTGGTTTTTGGTTCCTTTTGTGAATGGGATCTTTTCCATAAGTATGTTTATGATGTAAATATATATTTGATAATATATAAAACAAAAAGATAGGAATATTTATAATGTAAATTACAAATTATGTAACATATACTTTAAAAACTAAACCCAGACTTTATTCAGACTTCTCTAGTTTTCCTACTCATGTCCTTGTTCTGTCCCCGGATCACATATTCCATGTGGTTGTCACGTTTCCTCGGTCTCCATGGGTCCGAGACAGCTCCTCAGACTTTTTCTGTGTCATGACTTCAACCATCCTGAGGAATGCTGGTCACGTATTTCGTAGACTGTCCCTCAACCTGGGCTTGTCTGACGCCTCCCCCAGGGTTAGCCTGGGCTGTAGGGTTTCAGGACAGAGACCAGGGAGGTGCCCTTCTTACCACATCACGTCAGGGGCACGCTCTGTCACCGCGGCCTGGCGCTGCACATCAGCCTGCGTCACGTGGCCGAGGTAGTGCTCACAGCCGTCTCCAGCACGAGTTGCTTCCTCCTCTTTCCACACCCTGTTGGGAAGCCAGTCACGAAGCGCAGCCTACACTGCGTGGGGGCAGGGGGCAGCTACAGAAAATACTTGGAATTCTTCTGCAGGAAAATGTGTTTCTTCTGCATTTATGTATTCACTCAATCATTTATACCAGTTTGGATTCATGGATATTTATTTTATAATTTGGGTTTAATCCAAAAGTCATTATTTATTTTCTTGCTTAAATTTTTAAAGCGGTGGCCACTGGGAGCTCTTTCAAGTAGGCTCTGTGTCCCTTTGACGCCCCCATCCCTCGGTTTCTTTCTTTTTTTTTTTAAGCTTGTGGGATCTTAGTTCCCTGACCAGGGGTCAAACCCATGTCCCCTGCAGTGGAAGCTCAGAGTCCTAACCAGCAGACTGCCAGGGAATTCCATCCTTTGGTTTCTTTGGAGCACTTCCTTCCTTTCTGATACTATGAGATGCTCCAGGCCCATCTTTTACTTGTCCTGCTCCAACCCTAGCACCAGCCATTTCTCCAGGAAGCCTGGAGAACAGAATCAGAAACCGAGGTCTGGGTGCCGGGTGTGCTTGTTGCTCGTAGGGCCGCACTTCAAAGCCCTTAGAGCAGACAGAACTAGGAAACCTCTGTCTACACACTCAGCTGTGTGCACACACAAGACTATGTTAACCAGTGGTTGCGTGCAGGCATGCTGAGTCACTTCAGTCATATCTGACTGTTTGCGACCCTATGGACTGTGGCCTGCCTATCTCCTCTGTCCATGGGATTCTCCAGGCAACAATACTGGAGTGGGTTTCGGTTTCCTTCTCCATAACCAGTGGTTATTTGCATATAAACTGAGATCACTTTGCATGTACAAACTTAGTCCTCCCACTAGCCTTCCTAAATTGTCTTGTTTTCCTCTTTGTATCATCTCATTTCATCCCCCAACAACTATATGAGTTCCAGACCTTTATTGAAGCCCTGTGCTGCCTCCTTGTGTCCTGGGCGTTGTAAAATCCCCCGGCCTTCAGGGGTTGACTGAATCAATGCGTGAGGTCTTAGAGTGGCCACCAAGGACCCAGCATGCATGAGGCATCGAGTGATAAGAGTTTCCCCAACTCAAGACTTGGGGAGGTGAGTTAAGCTGGAACAAGTGACAGATGGTGAGCAGGACAGACCGTGATTAATGGTGAGTGTGCTGACCCAGATGGCTGGGCCAGAGGAGTCCACAGCAAAGACCCCTGGGAGCTGGACATGGTCCACAGTGCTCAACCCCAGGGAGGGGCTAGAGTCAGGCAGAATGGGAAGAAACTGTGTGGGCCAAGGCCAGGCAGCGGCTGACGCACAGCCCAAGCTCTCTGGCTTGCTAGGCTTTGGGGAGCCTGGTCCTGGGCTGCCCGCTCCTGTCTTAGCTCAGCTCCTCTCCCACCAACTCACCCCCTCCTGAGGGGCTTCTGGGCCCTGGGCCCTGATGAAGATGGGCTTCGCAGAAGGTCAGCTTCAGTGGCCCCAGGTCACTTGGTTCCAGTCCCTGTTCTCCCACTTCCCTGCTGGATCATTCTGAGCAAATCATTTCACCCCTGTGGGCCTCAGTGAGCACACAGGTCAGTGCTTGGCACATCACAGGTCCTCTCATATATTTAGGCCCCACTGCACAGCTTGTGGGATCTTAGTTCCCCAACCAGGGATGGAACCTGGGCCCCCCTGAAGCGGAAGCGTGGAGTCCCAACCACTGCATGGCCAGGGGAGTGCCCACAGCTCCTTGATAAGTGGGAATGTGTCACCCCTGTGGAGTCTGCATGACTTCGTGGGGACTTTTCCATACACTGTTCAGAATGTCCACCGTTGGTCCAGAACCACGCCCCTCCCATGCAGCCACACGGCCCTGTTTGTGGTTCCCAAAGAAGCCCTGCCCAGAGAGAGGGCTCCCTGTAGGAAGTGAAGGGAAGAAGGTTTCCAAGGAAGCACGTCCAGAGCGGGCTCCCACGTGTAGGCAAGAGGGTGCTCTAGGCAGGTGTGGGTCCCAGCGAGTGCCCTGGGGAAGACCATCGTCCTGTCAGCCCCACACCCTGCTGGCGGTCAGCAGGGCAGACGGGGCCTAGTTTATTTTACTCCAAGCAACTGAGGCAGCTCACAAAACCCAGAGGCCTGAAAAGGTAAAACGTCAGAGGGGACGTCAGGTGAAGGGAAAAAACCCACAGTTGGAAAGTAAGATAAAGCCGCTCACTGGGCCCGAAGAGCTGGCACACCAGCCAGAGCCACAGCTCTGGCTCCGAGCTCCGGAGCTCCCCCGTAGTGGCTGAGAAGAGTAAATGCAGACCCCGCCCCCGATCCAGGGGCCATCCCCTGCTCCCCAGGGTGAACCCCCTTCCCCACTTTAAGACCCAGCTCCTCCCCCCTTCCCCATGTCCCCCAGGCTGAGGTGACCAAGTTGTCTGTGCTCTTTTTTTAAAAAAAAATCTGTCTCAGCATCTTGGGAAGCAGTTAAGATTGGGGCTGTTCGTTGCAGAGACAGTCGAGTGAAATGCCTGGTCAGTGCAGAAACAGTGATGTCTGTGCCTGTCATGCAGTACCCGGGCATCAGGGATGGTCAGAAATGTGGGAGACCCACCCCCACCCCCACTGCAGGGGCTGGGTGGGCAAGCAGAGGATGGGGCTGCTAAACCCAGACTTCTCAAGCCCTGAAGGGGAAGGAAGGAGCCTTCTGCTGGCTCCAGGAGTGGGGATTTGGGCTCTGGGAACCTAACATGGAGGTTGCGCGCATGAGGGAAAGCTACAGGTGGAGACTTAAGCAGAAAACTCGGCCTTAACAGTGACGGCAGTGGTGTGGACCAATTTCTGCCTCTCTCAGCCTTGCTGGGACAGGGATCGGGGTGGCTGCTGGGAGGGTGCACGCTGGGTTCAGCACCCTCTGTCGCACGCCCCCCTCCCTGAGGCCGTTATTTAGTGCTGGCCCTGTGGGCAGGAGGGCGGTGGGAGAGCTCCTGAGAGGAGACCTCAGGGGACGGTTCAGGGACCACCTGCTGGCCTGCAACCTTGGAGAGCAGCCCCCTCTCCAGACACCAGGTTGAGGCTTCGATCCAAGGATCCTGTAGGTGATAGCTTAGTGTAGGGCCTGGCACGTAGTAGGCGCTCAAGAGATGGTGGGTGCCTTTGGCGGATGCGGAGCAGAGTCAGCGCAGTGCGGCGACTCGCCCAAGGTCACACAGCCTGGGCCGGATCCGACCCGGGCGGCCTGACTCCAGCGGGCCGGCTTTGCGAGGAGCCAGCTTCGGGGAGCGGTGTTTGGAGGAGCGGGCGCGGACGTGGGCGGGAAGGGACTTCTATTTTGGAGCTGGTGACAGGAGCGCGGAACGCAGAGGGGGCTGGGTCCCTCCCTGGGCTCCCTGAGTCCCAGTCACCTTCCCGCGACCCTTCCCGGGAGGGGCGTCCCGGGCGGGTAGGGGGAAGCGGGAGGGGCGGGCAGGTGGTTACCTCATCGCCGCCTCCGGGAGGCTCCGCTTGCTGCTCGCTAGCTCGCTCTCGCCGCCGGCTGGGGCGGTGACTCCGGGCGCCGGAGCGAGAGAAGGACGGAGGAACCGAGGCGCCGAGAAGCAGCGCCGTTCCCTGCATCCTGCTCCGCCGCGGGACCCGCGAGGCGAGGAGGTCCGACCTCGGTGCCCCGCGGTGTCGCCGGCGCCTCCGGTGGCGCTACGGGGCGGAGGCCGTGTCTGCGCGCGGCGCGCTCGGTCAGTTCGCTCCTGAGCTTGGCACTGGCCGGAGCTGCTCGAGCGTCCGCCGTCCGCCTGCTCTGCTGTCTGTCTCCCCTCTGCCGCCAGCTCCGACCTCCAGCCTGGTCTCGTCGGGCCCCCGGTGCTCCAAGGGGCGATGAGGAGCGCGGCGGGGCTGGGGCGCACGGGGCAGGGCGCGCCGGGCGCACAGAGCGGCGCCAGCCCATGAGGCTTCCCAGAGCGCGGCGCAGCGGCACGCGCGGGCCATGGGGGGCAGCCTGCGGGTGGCGGTGCTGGGCGCTCCGGGCGTGGGCAAGACGGCCATCATCCGCCAGTTCCTGTTCGGTGACTACCCCGAGCGCCACAGGCCCACGGACGGGCCGCGCCTCTACCGGCCCGCGGTGCTGCTCGACGGCGCCGTCTACGACCTGAGCATCCGAGACGGCGACGGTGCTGGCCCCGGTCAGAGCCCCGGGGGGCAAGAGGTAGTAGACCAAGGGGTGGGGGTGGGGGGCGTGTGGCAGCATGTGGGTGGATGCTCGGCACACACGTGCGTGTCCGCGTGGACGGCCCAGGGGCACCCGACTGTGTTCATGGACTCAAGGATCAATGTGTGACCTGGCATTTGTGCTTTTCACCTCTTCTGCCAGCATGCAGCTGCCCCAACTCAGGCCCAAGACCGGGCGATTTTGCAGAGTGGCTTTTTCTCGCTTGCTTAAATTGCTATTTCTCTGCCTCCGCTGGTAGGTGGGGATTAGTGCACGGGGGAGCTTGATCCTGCCTCCCTGAGAGTGAGTGTTCCGTGTCTGGAGCCAAGAGCAGAACCTCAGTGGGAGAGGTTGAAGCCCGACACCTGGGTGTCCGTTCTGAGGGCATCATTCTCCGCTTCCTCCTTCCTATGACCTGCAGCCAAGACTTGTTTAATAATTTTGCAAAGTCCAGGGCAGACTTTGAGTCCTTGGGAGTTGATGCCTTCAAGAAGTGAAGAGGAAAGAGCAGGCAGGATTAAGCAGGGCTTCCTGGTGAGGGTGGCATTTGGGCTGAACCGGGAGGGATGAGTTGAAATTTTGATTAGAGGAAGCGGCGGAAGCATATCCAGGTGGGAAGAGCAGCGTGTGCTTGGGAAGAGCAGCGTGTGCTTCGGCCGGAAGCCTAAATGTGTAGAGCTGCCGTTAATCAGTGGTCTCCGCAGGCTCAGGAACGCAGGCCCAGGACTTGGGCTGGGAGGCAGGAACTACCCCTGAGTGCGCCCGGGGAGGGGCGGGGCCTGGCCCGAAAGAAGGGAACCTTGGGAAACAGAGGAAGGGGCGAGGAAGGACACAGGCCTCGGGGGAGAGGAGACCCGGAGGGAAGGAGGGCTGGACGCCGACTGGCTTCAGGCACGGTTTTAAAAGGTATACTCTAGCGGCCACAAGGACAGTAAGGCCCAGGGAGCTTGCGGGAGAGGGCCACAGACAGGAGGAGAAGGGCCGAGGCCTGAGCGTGAACTTTGTGGGTTTCGCGTCAAGGCTCGTTGCAGAAGGTCTGGACGCGAGAGACCAAGAAGGGGGCTTCGACAAACTCCGGCCTCCCCCCCCCCAGGAGTGGCCGGACCCTAAAGACTGGAGCTTGCAGGACACGGACGCCTTCGTGCTTGTCTACGATATCTGCAGCCCGGACAGCTTCGACTATGTGAAGGCGCTGCGGCAGCGCATCGCGGAGACCCGGTAAGGTGCGCCGCCTGGGTTGCGTGTGGGACGGCGGGGAGTGTTTGTGGGTCTGGTTGGGCCTTTTTTTCCCCCGAGGTGAGTGGATGGGCTCTTCCGCCGTCCTGGGCCAGGTATCGGGCCTTTTCAGACCTGGCCTGTAGCCCTAAGTAGTTTTTGGTCCAGGGTCTTTGTGGGTCTGCTGTTTGCTGGGGGTTCGCTGGCTGCAGGAAAGCATGCTCCTTAGTGTGTATATACCCACTGGAGGGATTCTCCGGCCATCGGAGTCCCAGGCACTGCGACCTTCATCCTCCTTTGGCCTCCAGGCCGGCGGGCGCACCTGAAGCGCCCATTCTCGTGGTGGGCAATAAACGGGACCGGCAGCGGCTGCGGTTCGGGCCTCGGCGCGCACTGGCTGCCCTGGTGCGCAGGGGCTGGCGCTGCGGCTACCTCGAGTGCTCCGCCAAGTACAATTGGCACGTGCTGCGACTCTTCCGCGAGCTGCTGCGCTGCGCGCTCGTGCGCGCACGCCCTGCGCACCCGGCTCTGCGCCTGCAGGGGGCGCTGCACCCGGCGCGCTGCAGCCTCATGTGATCGAATTGGAAAAACGCCGCTTACGGGGGGAGGGGCCTTCTAGTAACTGGAACAACTGGGGACTCGGATTGAACGAGATTGCCCAACTTCTCTCGGATTGGACAGGACAGTCTCCTCCCTGATTGGCTGAGGAACGCTCCCACCCAGTCTCCTGGGCGACAGGCTTCTCTTTCAACTTCATTGGGCCCAACAAGGCCCCTTTGGACAAATTAGTGCCTTCTGGGGCCTCATTGGGTCACGATCCCATTGGATGAAAAGGACTTGACTATGAATCTGATTGGACACGCTCATACTGCTCTTGGAGTTTCAGTGGACCAACTGTTAAGTCACACCTCTCAGGAGGAAATAAAGGGGAAGCAACGTGCGTCTGGCATTTCTGGGATGGCAAGATTATCTTGGGGGAATGCCCTGACGGTCCAGTGGTTAAGAGTCCAAGCTGCCACTGCACGGGACATGAGTTAGATCCCTGGTTGGGGAACTAAGGTCGCTCACGCCTAACAAAGTGGCTAAAAAATAAACTTTGTGCTTCCCAGGTGGCACTAGTGGTAAAGAACCTGTCTGCCCATGCAGGAGACATACACCCAAAGGTCAGAGAGGACAGGCATTGACCCTTCGCAGTTGACTCCAGAATCCCAGCCTGTAATGAGGGTTCTCAAATGGATATGATGGCCCCAAGGCTGAGTCTCCAAGACGCAGACACAAGTAGCTGGAAGAAAACTTTACTGTCAGGCTCTGCCGGGCCACAGGACCTCAGGAAGGGTCCTTATTGGGCTGGCCCAGCCTCCTCTAAGGCATTCAATAATATTAGTAATTAAATAGCAATGCTCACCCCCCCAAGCGGAATGTACACCAGAAGTCCCATTGTGCCATGTGGTCCCGAGGGGTCTGGTCCCATGAGGTCTGGTCCCCAAGAGGCAGGGGCACTCCCTGATGCAGAGGGGTTAAGGCCACAAAGGAAAAGGAGAAGGGACGGGACTGGGGGCAGCTGGGCTTGTCGTCACATCCAAGAATCCGGCTCGGTCCTCGGGCTGACTGAGCGCAGGGCATGCCAGGTCCCAGACCCTGTGGGTCCAGGTGGGCGGCGGGGGCCCCTTGGTGTGGGGATGCGTGAGGGTTTTCCGTCTGGCTGCGTGTCCATCCGGCCTCGTGCCCAGGTCCTCAGGGGCTCTGGGCCGGCCAGAGGACTCCCGGGTGCATCTGGTGGGCCTCCTACACCGGGGCAGGGGCTGCCCTCATCGGAAGAACTGGACAGTGCTGGGCCTCGGGGCCCAGGCAGCCCGTTGGCCATCCTGCCAGAGTCCCCGGGTTGGCCACACTTGCTACCCAGGATGCTGAGGGACGAAGAGGAAGAGCTAGAGGAACAGTAGGCTGAGTCAGGAGCTGGAGGGTCTGGGGCCCGAATTGGGTCAGGGGCTGGTCCACTGGGGGTCCCACCAGTAGCAGCCTCAAGGGCTCGGGCGTTGGCTAGGAACTCCTCTTCCAGGCGCTGAAACAGTTGCTGTTCCTGCTTTGGGTCAAGCTGCAGGGGTGTGCGGAAGACACTGGCCGGGATTGTGCTCAACTCTGGACTGGGGCTGGGGACCCTGGGAGCTGCAGGGCTGTGGGCACGGGGAGTGTGGGGGCTGCTTCTGCCCGAGCCCCCACTGCCTCTGCCCCGTGGTATCCAGGAGTGCTGCCCGTCTCGGTCCCGACGCACCAGCAGCACTGCCTGCTCTTCACGGCTCTGACTCCGGGCCCGCCGGGCAGGGCTGGGGGCCGACAGCTGGCCTCCCCTGCCTCCTGGGGCCCCACGCGGCCGCCCCCGATCCAGCCGGTCTCGAGACTGGCTGCGCGGGGCGGGAGGCCGTCTCGGGGAGGCCGGGGTGCCAGTGGTCACCCGCCGGCTGGGACGCTCCCGCCGGGGGCCAGTGCCTGAGTCTTCACTGCGGGCACCAAGGGGGCCGCTCTGGGCCGAGGAGGCTGAGGAATCGCTGTCCCCAGAGCAACGGCGGGAGCGGGGATGGGGGGGCAGCTGGTCCCGGGCCCTGGGGCAGGGGAACAAGAGAGAGAGGTGGGGCAAGGCAGAGAGACCTGCTGCACAGAAAGGGTGGGGAGGAGAAGGAACAGGCAGGCTGCGGGCGAGACACCGGTGGTGGTGGCGGGGCTGCCAAGGGCTTCTGTCAGTCCTGGGGACTTCCAGGGAGAAGTGAGAGACGCTGCCACAGCTTCCCGCAGCCAGGGCCACCGCTCCCCCATCCCCACCCCGAGGCAGCGGAAGAAGCAAGGCCCCAAGCTCCCCCCTCCTCAAGCGTCCAGCTTCCTGGGCAGGCCAGAGGGAAGCTGGATTGGGTTGGCGGCCACCCAGCCCCCAGGGCCCGCCCAGCTGTGTGGTTCGTTTGCTTGGGTTGCCATGGAGACGGGAAGCCAGGCCCACCCCCACCCACGGGAACTTTTCCCAGGGTGTGAGTCACTGGAAGCAGCTCATACAAGCCAGGGCGGGCGCCCCCTACCCCCACCCCTGGACCCTAGGTCCGAAGTACTCCCTCTTCTCACCTTAGTGGGGTCTCGGGTCCCTCCTTCGAGCTGCGTAAGCCAGTGGGTGTCACCTCTGGGCGGGAGCCCCGGCGCTCCCCACCTGGGGCTGGGCTACCAGCTCGAGGGCTGGGGCTGGGTGACACTCGCTGCGGAGTCCTGGGCTGCGGCGGGCGGTGGGCTGCCGGGAGAGGGGGCGGGGCCGCGTGAGGGGCGGGGCCGCAGGAGTGCCCGCCCCCGCGCCCCCGCGCCCCCGCGCCCCCGCGCCCCCGCGCCCCCGCGCCCCCGCGCCCCCGCGCCCCCGCGCCCCCGCGCCCCCACCACTGACCCGCGGAGGCGCAGCGGCAGGGGTCGTGCTTGTCCAGGTAGTGTTCCAGCGTGTCCCAGCCGCCACCCACACGCACCATCACGTGGCTCCTCAGCACCTGCGGGGGGCCCGGCGCGGGCAGGTCACGGCGTGTCCCGCCTGCCTCCCGGGCTCTGCCTGCTCGGGGCGCCCCCAGCTCTCACCCGCACAAAGATGAGCAGACTGGAGTCTCCCACGCGGTATTTCCCCTCCGAGACCTTGATCATGGGAAACTGGTCTGGGCAGGTGCAGCGCCCCAAGATCTCCCTCACCTAAGAGGAGAGGTTGGAGGTCAGGGGTCAGGTCCCTCCTCCCTGGGCCTGACGTTAGCAGCTCCAGGGTCAGAAGGAAGTAAATCCTTCTGTAGAGCAGAGGCTCCGCTTGTGTTGACCTGCACTGGAGTGCCGCCTCTGTACTTGACCTTTCACCAGAGCTCCTTCCTTTCTGACTACCAAGGGGGCAGGGAGCCTACCAGGACAAGGTGGGGGACTGCTTCCTTGAAGTCCCTGCGCCTTGGGGGAGTCCTCACTCACTCCTCCTCACCCATTTCAGAGATATGAATGTTGAGACCCATAGAGAGGCCAGGTTCGGGGAGGAGGCAGGTCTGAGTACAGAGGACCCATGCCATATGGAGGCGGCAGTGCCACAGATACATGGGGCACACGCAGACACCACCATACACACCGGCCGGCACATGTCTGCCCACATGCTCCCCCAGGCCAGGAGCTGCCAGGCTGGCTATGTGGGCAGCCCCACCCGCCTCCTCACCCACAGCAGAGCTGCTGAGAAAATGAGCAGGTGGAGCCTTGGGTGACCCTGGCCCGGAGTGGGGTGGGGTGGCAGCCTCTGCCCACAGCCATCCGGCTGCCCGCCTCCAGGATGGGCACATCCCGTCCTAACCTCCTGATAAGAAGGAAACTCTGGGCCAGGCTGTGGGGGTGTCAGGGACACCGAGGTCCTGGGAAGAAGAGGGAGCTGGAGTCACGGTCTGGCACCTCCTATATGCCCAGCATAGAGCTCATCCCACAGCTCTTGACAGGATGTCAGCTCCCAGTAGCACAGCTACTCTGGGCTGAGCTTCCAAGATAAGTCCCGGGGGAGGAGTAAGGGGCCTGCTGAGCCCCTGGGAGCTTCCTTGGGCACTCACATAGCACCTACTGTGTGCTAGATGCCTTGCCCTGGACCAAATGGCTCAGGCCCCATTCATCCTCAAGCTCGGTGATGGCGTGAATGCCGGGGTCTAGCAGCTGAGTGCAGGAAGGTGCACAGGAGGGGCTCAAATCCCCAGGATGTAGAACAGCCAGCGCTTACCTGGGGCACGGTTAGCACCGAGAGGAAGCAGGGGGATCATTGTGTCATGGGGCAGTGGAGGCCGAGTTTTCTCCCTGGCCACACTGGGCCCTCTCTGCGCCTGCTTAACTCTTTGCGTCCGGGTATCCACTTGGCACTCAACATAACCCTCTCCCCGGGGCAGGCTGTCCTGCAGCCCCGAGGACAGGCCGCGGAAGGTGGCCAGCACCACCCCGCCTGGGTTGTGCTAGACAGCCTGGCCACCCAGCATGCGCACTCGCGGACTCACCAGCTCATCGAGGTTGCGCAGGTCGCTGGGCGTCATGCGCGGCCCGCGGGCTGGAGCTCCCGGGGCCGCAGCGGTCTCGGTGGTGTCCTCCCCGGCACCAGGGGCGTCAGGGGCCGGGGGCGCAGAGCGCAGTTCCCGCTCAATCTCCTGTTCGAACTGCACGAGGCGAGGGGCCAACAGGCCGAGGCGGGCCCCGCGCCGCGCCACCTCCAGCAGGCACAGCACCACGCTCTTCTCGTTCTTGCGCAGCACCAAGTCCTCTGTCTCAAACATGAGCACTTCGGGCACACCCAGCTCCGCGCGGCACCAGCCGATGAAGGTGGCCACGTTGTCTCGGGCCATGAAGGAGCCAGGCACCACGCTGTGGGCCTGGAAGGCCACCCCGCTGGCCGGCCGGGCGGCGGCCATGGCGCGGGCGGCCTCAGTGACGGCGTTGGCATGCTGGCACAGAGTGGTACCTGTGGCCAGCCCCGTCAGGAAACCATCGCCACCGCTGGGCAGACCCAGGCCGTACAAGGCGTTGAGCCACTCGGCCAGGTCCTCCTTCATGGCCTCCACGTAGGCCTCGCTCGAGCGGAACGGCCGCACGCTCTTGGCCGCGGAGCCGGCGATGCCTGCCACGGGGTCTGCCATGCCCGGGCCAGCCGAGTCACTGTGGGCAGGGACACGGGTCAGGATGGTTGTGGACCCAGCAGGTGCGCAGCACAGGCTAAGCCGCTGACCACCTGCCACCTGTTTGTCGGTTCAGACCAAATGCCTGGATTTTGAGAAAGTTCACCTCAGTTTACCTGTCTGTGAAATGGATACAATAATAGTACCTGCCTCATAGGAGCTAATGGGATGATTTTTATAAATGATGTAACTGCCCATAAGTGTTGGCTGCTTGGTTCTTTCAGGAAGAGGGATTGAAAGACTTGGCTGAGTCCTCCTTCCTGCCCAGGCATCACTACTGCCCCTGTGAAAGGCAAAGAGCTATGCCCTAGAGAGAGTAACCTGCAGCCCTGGACTCAAGAGTAGGAACCCTGGACCCGACCTCAGAGAGGGGTTAGATCCGCTGCTCAGGCCCGGTGGTGATCCCACTTACTCCGGAAAGGTCCTAAGTCCTCCCTCAATCCTTTTACCCTAAAAGCGAAAGTGAAGTCGCCCAGTCGTGCCCAACTCTTTGCAACCCGGTGGACTGTAGCTTACCAGGCTCCTCCATCCATGGGATTCTCAAGGCAAGAATACTGGAGTGGGTTGCCATTTCCTTCTCCAGGGGATCTTCCCGACCAGGGATCAAACCAGGTCTCCTGCATTGCAGGCAGATGCTTTAACCTCTGAGCCACCAGGGAAGCCTTTTTACCCTAAAGGCTGTATCATTATAACAATGACAGGACGGCAGCAGCAATAAAGCAATTGCAGGGTCCGTGGCTAGGGCTGAGCGCGCAATGATATTATCTCCATTTTACAGATGAGGAAACTGAGGCGCCGAGCTCGCTCAAGGTCGCACAGCAGTGGGTAGCGGAACTCGGCCCTCCAGCCCCGCGAGGCGGATCCGGCGGCCGCCCCGGGCCAGGCCTCTCCTCCAGGGAGCCTCCCTAGCCCCAGACTGGTGCCTGTGAGTCGGGACTCGGAATGGCTGTCGCCAGCCCTGGCCGTCCTCTGGGCTTCGGCCCAGAGAGGGTACGGGGCTGCCCAAGGTCACACAGCCCCGGGAAAGAGGCCCGCGGCTGCTGCCGCTGGGTCTGCTTCACTGGGTGCCGGGCAGGGGGTGCTGGGGGGGTCCCCGCGCTCACCTGGCTCATCCCGCGGCCTCGGGGAGCATCGCCCCGGCTGGGCCGGAGCCGGGCGGGCCGCCGAAGGGAGGCGCCGCCCGAACCACAGCCGGTCGCGGCCCCCACCGCCGCGTCCTCCGCGCCCGCCGTCTCCGCCCCGCCTCCCTGGAATTCGGATCCGGCCCGGAGGGGTGGGCGGGGCCGCGCGCTCTTAAAGGGGCCGCGCTGCTCCTGGGCTGGGACGAGGGCTGGAGCCTCCAGACGCGGTGCGGGCCCGGGAGCCGGCCCAGCCCCGAGCAGAGGCGGGACCGGGCGCCCACCCCCGGCGACCCTGCCGGGCCGGAGGTCCCATCCCCAGACCGGTCCCTTCCCCCTCCTTGGTCTCCTGGGAAGAGGTTTGGGCGTTGTTAGTGGCACCCCCTCCGCAGATGGTGGCCTCCCCTCGTGAGCCGCGTGGCCTGTTCCCAGGAGGAACTCAGGAAGAGATAGGGGCCCGGGGCTGCGGAGTCACCTCCGGCCGGCGGGAGTGGACCTCCTTAGGTCAGATAAGTGAGGCCGCTGGCCTTGGGTGGCGGCTCCCTACCAGCAGCACTGGCCTCGGGGGTGGGGAGGATGGCTCTTGTTTTACCCGCATTCAACCACTGGCTCCTCATCAAATCCTCTTTGTTAAACCCTGAAGTTAGGGGAACCCGTTTCTCAGATAAGAACACTGAGAGGAGGGCAGGGAGGGGACTGGCTGAGGCCCCTGTGTCTGAAGCTTCGGCCCTCGCCCTGCCCTGGACCACCTCTGGCTGCCGGGTGGGGCACGGAATAAAGGCTGGAGGAAGGTAGGCGGCAGCCTGGCTCCTGAGGGTTAAGCCTGGCTGGTTTCTTTTCAAACTGCGGAGGAGAGACCCGCCTGGGCCAGCGGGAAATCCTGCCCCCTGCTGCGGCTGGGCGGGGACGCCAGGCCTGGCTGGGCAGTAGCCTTGCTGGCCAGGCGGGGCTGCTGGGGGGAAGCACCACCAACAGCAGCCAGTGCTCAGAGCTTTAATAAAACTCCTACTGTGTGCCAGGCCTGCTGTGCACCCTTGACCTGGAACTGATGAGTCGGCTGCATGGGGGGACGCTCTTAACGCCCAGACTTGGGCTCAAGTCTAGGGAGGAGCTGGTGGCGCTGGGATTTGACCGATGACTGTTACAGGAAAGCTTCATTCAAGGATGGGCATTCTTTGAGTACCTACAGTGTGCCAGACCTCCCGGGGCCCTCGTGACCTGTCAGAAGGGGGGCTCTCACCTCAGTACCCGGATGGTGCAGGCCCCACTCTAGCTTCTCAGCACCCGCTCCTCCCCATCGCCTAGTGAGGAAGGCTGACACTTAATGCCTACTGAGTGTCTTTAACGGGCAGGCGCTGCACACCAGGAGCAAAAGGCAAGGAGCGAAACAGAGCCAGCTGTCAGGCTCACAGGGCACCAGGGAGAAGGGAGCTGAGGGCCAGCAGGGGTGGGATGGGAAAGATGAGGGAGGGAGCTGTGTGGGTGTCTGCAAGGAGAGTTTTAAGCAGAGGGAAGGGCCAGGGTAAAGGTCTAGGTGGGCCTGTGTCTGGTGGGAGGGAGGGGGCCTGTGAGACTGGAGAGGAGGGGGAGGCTGGCCGGCCTGGGCTGCCCTGGGAAGGCTCTGCAGGCCTGGGGGGGGGCCACGAAGGGGGGTTGGAGCAGGGGAGGGGTGTGGCCTGACTTATCCCTGTGGCTACGGTGGTGGGCGGGGCAGGGGCCCAGGAGGGAACCAGGTGGTGCCAGTTGGTGAGAGGAGTCGAATTTTGAGGCTGTATTTTGAGGGGAAAGCAGGTAGAATGTGCTGGTGAATGAGGTACGGAGATCAGGACAGAGTCCCAGGTTTGGGGCCACTGATGCCGGGGGAGGACAGCACTGCCACAGACAGGGTCGGGCAAGATTAAGGTGTGGAAACTGATTCTCAAAATATTCTAGGAGGTATGGTGCTGTTTGGTATTCTGCTTCTACAGTCTGGGGAAATGGAGGCCCAGAGAGCAAGGGATGTGTGTGGTCAGCAGCTGTGCAGGCTTTTGACCCCTGCTGGATTCTGTCTCCTGACCTGCAGGACCCTGGCCGCAGGAGAGTTCAGACTGGACCCAGGCCCTGCTGTTGACCACTGGGTGAGATGGTTAAGCTCCGAGTGGCAGTTGCAGTCTGTAAAATGGGACATCAGCAGTCACATCATGGAGTTGTAAAAATACCGCCCCTCAGCCCAGCGCCATCAGGGTGTTCATCCACTGCGCCTCTGAGGACCAGGGGCCGAGGGGGGACTGTTTCTGTCTCCAGCCCCCTGAGCTGTGGCCGCCGTCAGACCCGACTGTCATCATTCTGACCCTAGGACACACAGCAGGTGTGGTGCCCACTGGTGCGGCCAGACCCACCACCCAGACCATGGAGGGCTTTGGCTTTGACCCCCTCCGCCACAGGGTGACTTCTCCTCCTGGCAGGACCAAGGGAAGCACAGACGCTCCTGGAGGGAGGAGAGGTTTGGGCTGTGGTTGTCAAGCCCAGCCCTGCGGACCCCACAGGCCGCCTCCCAGTACAGAATGCTGTGGCTCCCACGCAGCTCAGGCAGTGGGCACGCGGCTGGACCTTCTGTCTGGGCTGCTGGCCTTGGTTGCAGCCGGAGGTTGGGTGATGGCCTCGAGGGCAGCGCCCCCCACCCCCACGGCGCTGGGCAGCTTGGGTCCTGGCCGGCTCCACCTGATACCCTCTGGGTTAGACTGACGTGGGACCACGGCCTGGGGTGAGTGGGTGTGACCCAGGGGGGGCTCGAGGCTGCCCTGTCCCGACGTGGGTCTAGCCATGACTGCTCCTGCCCCGGTGCGGGGCAAGTGACCCCAGCTCCCAAGTGGCCACCCTTACGCCCCGAGAGCAGCAGGTGCGGAAGGCCCGCTCTTGCCCCAGCCTCCCTGTGCTCACACTCGTCCTGCGGCCAGCCCATCAGGAGTGGGCAGGGCCAGGCAGCTCCTCAGCCCAGGGGGCCGTGTTCGGGCCCCTGTCTTGGGCCCCGCCCCGCAAACCTTTGTTCTCAGCGTCATCCCCTCAGCTGGCCTTTCACCCTTCACCTGGACCTGCGGGTGGCCTTGTGGGGCCGAGCACTGTGCTGGAAGTTTTCATCCTGTGTGACTGCCTGGAGCTCCTGAGCGCAGAGAGCGGGGCCCACGTGTGTGCAGCCCCTGGGAACAGGGCTGGGAAAGGGCATCTGAGGGCAGTGCCCCGGGAGGCCGTGGTGCGGCAGGAACCCGGTCACACTTGGTGGCTGTCCTGTGGCAGAGCTGGCTGCGGGGGCCATGGGCCACCAGTGCTGACTGGCACCCGGGCGTTTAGGTTGGGGGTTGAGAGGGAGCACAGGCTCTGAGACGCCCCCATGGACGCTCCTCCCTCGCCGGCCCCCGGAGCTGTACACACTGGGGCAGTGCCTGGCACGGTGCAGGAGCCTGGTGGCATCCTGGGTGTGTCCAGGCCTCAGGGCGAGTGTCCTTGGCCTCCGGCAGGGACAGCGGCTGGCCCGTGTGGTGGGATCACAGGGAGGCAGGCTGAGGGGGCCTCTTGGGTCGTGGCAGGCGCGGCGGGAGTCCCCGGGGCCTCGCTGGGTGAGGGGGGTGGAGAGAAGCCGGGTGGTGGGAGGCGTGGGTCTTGGTGAGGATGGTCTGGGCTGTGGTCTGAGGGAAGGGAGTCCATGAGGACAGGGGATGCATCCCCTGTCAAGAATGGGGGGGTGCCGGGGGAGACCCCAGGGAGGGGCTGGCACCTGGGGGAGGGGTGGTCAGGGCCCCTGAACAAGTTGGGGGCAGGGGCACGTCCAAGTAGGCCTGTGGTGTTTGCGGAACAGAGGCGGAGAAGGGTGACTGTTTATAAACATTTGGAATTTTATTTAAAAAAAAAAAAAATCACAACCATGAACATTGTTACAGTTAGAGGCCCTCTTGGTTCTCCACAATGATACTGAGCATGCTCACAAGGGGTTCCCATTGTTTAGTCTTAAACAACCATCTTTAAAGTAAGAAAAAAAAAACTCAGCACACTACCATTTAACTTGTTTTAATGTTTCTTCACAAATGGTGAAAAATACTAAAGTACAGACAAGGAATAATCATAATGTTGTGGCCAACATTATAAATATGGAATTATAAATTTAAAACATTTTCTGGTTTAAAAAATAAATCTGGTAGTCAATGCAGCTCTGCGGGTCTCTGCGTCTAGTAGGGCCGGTCTCTGCGCTCCTGACGGTGCTCGCCTCTGCCCGGCAGAAGGGAAGGGGCGGCGGGTTACGACGACGGGGGAGGAGAGGAAGCCCTGCCCCGTACCCCGTGCTCAGGGTGCCCTGGGACAGCCGCCCACCTCCCGGAAGGGGCTGACAGCCCAGGCCCCCAGCTGGTTCACCCCCACGTACTTATCCATCTTTCCAGGTCCTCCTCGCCCGCCTCGTCGTCCTCCCATCTGTTCCATCAACGGTCCAGGGGGTCCCCCAGGGCCACCCCGTCTGCCACCACCAAAGCCACCGCGGTCCATGCCTCGGCCGCCACGGAAGCCACCTCTGTCTGCACCTCGGCCGCCTCTGAACATCCCGCCGGGACCACCGCGGTCCATGAGGCCACCTCTCCCTCCCCGCATGCCTCCAGGGCCGCCTCTGCCGCGGTCACCGCCTGCAGGCAGAGCACAGGAGAGGACACTCAGTGCCAAGACAGTGCGGGCGCAGAGCCAGCGTGCCCCTCCCCGCACACCGGGTCACAGTTCAGAACGGAGGCCGGGACCTCAGGTGAGCCTGCAGCAAAGGTTTGAAATGCTCGGGGTCCACTTACACATTCATTTCCCCCACCAGGCATGAAGTCCAGTACTACACAACCTGTAGTCGGTAGAATCCGAGGATGTGGAACCACAACATGGAGGGAGGGCGGACGGTGAGAATCTCAGGGGATTCTAACTGCCCCGGGCTGTTCAGAGGTCAGGTGCAGAACTGACAG
This sequence comes from Antilocapra americana, assembly GCA_007570785.1. Classification (NCBI taxonomy): domain Eukaryota; kingdom Metazoa; phylum Chordata; class Mammalia; order Artiodactyla; family Antilocapridae; genus Antilocapra; species Antilocapra americana. Next base: position 1,912,553 of record ML661378.1, read on the forward strand.
CGCCCCACACCAGGGCCAAGCCTGCAGAGACCCACCTGAGCCAGGGCAGCTGGTGACCAAGCCCACGGAGCTAACCAGAGATTTAGTGCCAGAAGCCGCAGGTACCTACCCGGGGGTGGGAAAGGCGGTGGCAGGAAGCCTTCAGGCTTTGGGGCCTTACACTGGTTGCACTCTGTTCTCCAAGCAAAGTTCTGGTTCCCGCAGCCCCTGCGTAAAAAAAATTATATCACTGCAGCAATCACTCACCAAACAAGCCAAGCCTGGCCCCAACACCGAGCCTGGGGCCAACTCCACTCAGAAGATCTGACTACAGAAGATGGCAGCCGGCAGGGTCTGGACGAGCGTGTCAGGTGGGCCTGAGTCCAGTGGGCCGTGGGCCCGTCTCCCGAAGGCTCCACGGCAGCGGGTAAGGACCGATGGGGCCACCCACCCACAGCAGGGTCAGGGTAGCGCTGCTCTGGACAAAAGGAGCCCCGCTGGCCTCTCCAGGGTGGGCACGGGGAGAAGTACGTACGGGTTGGGGCACTGCCAGTCTCCAGCTCGGTGCTGGACGTTTCCTCCTCCAGATGGGTTCCCCCGGGAACCGCGGGGCCCCCTTGGTGGGAAGCCGCCTCTGTCTCCTCCACGGCCTCCCATGCGCCCCATGGGTCCTCCAGGACCTCCTGGGCCTCCTGGACCTGCCGTAAGAAAACAGCAAACCACCTCTTTGTAGCACCAGACTTGCTACAGGATGTGTGAATCATGCAGGGAATGGGATCACAGCGTCGCTGGCCCCTCGCCCAGTCCTACAGCCCAAGGGCACAGCTCTGTGTCACCGTGGTCTGTTCCTCCAGCTGGAGGACAGGCCTCCTCACGCATGTGAGGGGCCAAAGCAGGTTAAACAGAAGGCAGCCCCAGGGCTGACCCCCAGCAGCATGGTTCTCAGGGCTCGAACCTTCCTGACCAGTCAACCCCCCCTTTTCCTGTCAGTCCTCAATACTGGCATCAATTCTACACACCCTGTCAGCATTCCTAAGGGGCTTGCTTCACTCTAGAAACAAGCTCCTCAAAGACAAGCGTACTGAGAACATTCAGAGCAGCGGAGCCAAGCCGGAGAGCACCCGGTAAATACCTCCTCGGAGCGGCGGCGGCATCCCCCTGCCCTCGCGCGGCGGCATCCCTCCCCGCATGCTGTTCATGGGTGGCTTCTTCCGAGCAAGAGAAACTTTAAGTTTGCTCCCTTGGAAATCTTTCCCTAGAAAGAGAGATCAGAACACCCATTACTCCCAATGTCCAACTCCTGCTCCCCTTGAGGGGATCAGGTAAGGTTACAAGACTCCTTTCTCACCAACTGCACCCCATTATCAAACTCAACCATTCCCATTCCATCAGGGTGTCTTCCTAAGATTTTTAAAGGCGAGGCCAGGAAAGCCTTAATAGGGTGAGAAGTGGAGCAGGAAGTGGCTGAGAGGAGACAGAACTTGCTGGCACTTTGAAGTTGGTTTTGTGAGAACTGAAATTCCAGGATCAACATCAAGTCATTTTATATATATATATGTATATAAAACGGCAATTGTGCATAGCTGAGGGCTCTGTGGGGCCCTCTGCACCTCTGACACCTGTTCTTAGAGGAGCAAGTGGATCTGAGTGAAAACGACTGAAGGTAAGGGATCTCTTAACCGCAGGTCAGTGCCTGGCCCTTGTTTAGCTGAGGGGAGCAGGATAAGCCTGGATGCCCCCAGCACTCCTCCAAGAGCAGAGAGAGGGTCTCCTTGCTCCTGACTCTCGAGTCCTCCTTCCTGCACACCCTGTAGCTACAGAGAGGGACAGCCTATCTATCCCTGGTCCCTAGAAACACATTTAGAGAAAATCATTCTAACAATTACATACCCGAGGATAAGACCCTTTACCTACAAGGTGACACTTGCTCCCAGACCCTCTTTGTGCCCTAAAGAGGCAGGGCTGGGGGGCTGGGGCACACCCCACTGACCCAGGGCTCCTACCATCAAACCACTCGACAGCAGTTTTGGCAGTTGGCGGGTCTTCATAAGACACTGTAGCATCGCCTTTGGGCTTTCCCGTTTCCTTGTCCAAGTAAATATGGATCATGGGTTGTCCAGTCCTCTTGTTCATCTAGGCATAAAATGGCACCATTAAGCTATGACCAAAATACTAGTTTTCAGAGGAATGGTGGAGTATTTCCAAAGTAGCTACCGCAACCATGTACCCTTAAATGACTTTCTCCTCATAAACAAAGAAGTCCCAAAGTTCTAAATCGTGTCCCATTTGTTCCCCAGCCTCCTCTCCCCACGGCCTACGCCTGCCCCAGCACCCTAAGGCAGTATCACAGGCAGCCAGTGAGCAGCCACCTCTCAGGATGCAGTCAGGCCATCGTAAGACACAGCGCACATAAAGTGAAACTGTCCTTCGGTCGTTAAACACAACACACAGGGCTGTGAGTGTGCTAAAAGGACTCAACCACCTCAAGCTCAACAACAGCCGGTTTTCCCTCCAGAGACAGAACAGGTAGCTTCCCAGTCCAACACCAGACGCAAACAGCATGAGTTCAGGAGCCACACTACACAAGAACATGGCTTCGTGTATTTTCTGCATTACCTGCGCATATGATCAAACTCTTTAGGGTATACACATTGATGTATCTAGTGATGCGTGAAAATATGTATAGAGCTTAAAAGAAGTAACTTATACATGTACTGATACCTATGTTTTTATAAAGGGCATATAAAGACAAAGGAAATGTGACAAAATAGTGGTATGAATGATGGGTTATATAATTTTAAAATCTTCAGTTTTATCAACTTGATAGTAAACACTAAATAAATCCTACATACCCAAAGAGACAATATACTATATAATCCACAAGTAGGAAGTTTATGATTTAAGATTTACCAAAAGTTAACTATTTTTATATAGATGGGTCAGAAAAAGCCATTCCAAAACAGCCCATTAACGAAAAAAATTAATAAAAATCTGCAAAAATTTTAAGGAGATGGGCTTTACCAAAGACCCAATAAATAGAGAAATATAATGTTAATGGGGGGTGGCAGGAAGCCACTCAATATCATAAAAATGTCAATTCTCAAATCCCTCGACCAAGGATCGCACCTCTTTCCCCTCTGCATAGAAGCATGTCCCTAACCACTGGACTACCAGGGGAGTCCCCAATTGGGGTTTTTAAGGAACTTCATAAATTGGTTCTAAAATGTATAGATAGGAGAGCAAGAAGTAAAAAGAATGAAATATGAATCTGCCTCACTAGAGATCAAGATTTAGCACAGAGTAATTAGCAGAGCTGCTAGCATAGGATCACACAAATTAACGAAAAGTATATATGGAGCCAAGAAACAGATCCTCCAGGTACAGACGGTACTTTCTGTGTGACAGCACTACATACCACCAGGGAAAAGGTAGACCTTTCAAAAGGTGTGGAATAAAATGTCTTGCAGATAGAAAAAACATAAAGACACACTCCAGTAAGGTAATGACTGAAAAATTTAAGTATTCCCATTCATCAAAAGAAAATGAGTAAAATGCGGGCCCCAGGGACTCCCTGGAGGTCCCGAGGTTAGGACTCTGCTGTCACTGCTGAGGGCATGGGTTCAGCCCTTGGTTGGGGAGTGAAAATCCTGCGAGCAGAGTGGTACGATCTCCCACCGCACCCTTTCAAAACTGAGCCACAAACCGCAAGATTTGTATTCGCAACAAAGACAAAGATTAGCATTCAGACAATATAAAGAACACCTATAAATCAACAAATGACAGACAACCCAATGAAAAGTGCGTGTAAGACACAAACAGGCACTTCAAAGACAGGATGCCATTATAACATCATTAACCATCACGGAAAGGCAAACTCTTTCTCCATTTTCTTCTACCAGATTACTGAAAGTAATCACACACACATCCTGGTGAGGCTGTGGGGGATGTGTGGTGAGGAGTCTATACTGGCCGGCCAGATGGTTACTTTGAGGTTAAACACTACACACCTTAAGAACCAGCAGTTCTACACCCGGGTATAGTCAGTTCTCATTATTTGTGGATTCAGATATTTGCAACTCCAAAATCAGTGCTTGTGGCACTTTCTGTGCTTATTTGTGGCAATGAACAAAAAGTGAAAAACCTGTGGCCAGATGCACGTGTTCCCAGCAGAAGAGGAAGACGATGCTCTGCCCCCTCCTAGAAACGGCCAGAGGCAGAAGCTGGGAGGTCAGGGGCAGAGCTCCCTAGAGGCAGAGCTGCCTCTAGGACTAGCTGGACAAATCTGAACACCGACTCTGGCAAGTCACACTTCTGAACCTTTTTCTTTGTAAAAGGAGTAGGATTTATCAGGATGAACTGTTCTTAGGATCTGTGATTATAACTGATGTGAGATGGTGTGCGCACACTTCTGGGGCGGTGGCTCAGCGTTCACTAACTCAGTGTCTGCAGCGCCTTTATAGAACTGACCACCACGTAAGAACCAACTACGTACACAGCAGAGAAACTAGTACCTCCAGGACACAGGTGTGAGGATGCTCACTGGAGCACGGCCTGTGTCCTGAGCAGACACAGCCTGTTTGTTAACAGAATGTACAAATAACTTGTGATGTATTTAAGAAAGAAATACAGGATGCCCAAACTTATGAGATTTTGACCGAGGGACCCTCCTCAACCCTTTCCAAAACTCCAGTTTCTCTTAGTTTTCCTCATCTAACTGGTAACCATCACAGTAGCTCAGACCAAACTTTCCAGCCACTCCAGCTTCTTCAAATTTGCCAGGAAAGCTCCTGTTTCACTATTGCCTCTCTTACTCTGAAATTACCCCCCCTTGAAGTGGCTCTGTTCCTCATTTTATCCCTCTCCTATCTGCTATATTCATTTCCATCCTTAAGAGTCATGATCGCTGAACACAGCACAGCTGTACTCCTCTTCACAGCATGCCCCACACTGCATAATCTCCAAGGGTTCTCGTCTGTTTGTCCCCAGCGCATGTCCAGAATGGTGTTGCCTTACAGTAGTGTTTTAATATTCTTCAAAATTATGTGAAACAAAATATTATTGAGGTACATCTATAAAAAAAGGGAATGATAAAATTCAGGATTCAAGTGGGGAGAAGGGACAAAACTAGCAAAGGAAGACCTATACCAGGCACCTCAAAGGTGCCCTATTGCCTATGCTGGGATATGGACACATAAATGTTATTTTAAAAACATTATAGTCTGTATTTCCTCCCCCCAAAAAGTTCATGTAAATATTCTTACAATTAACTTGATAATTATAAAAGTGACCCTAAGTTATCAAAAATGCTCAAACCATGTTTGGGATTTTTTTTTCTGTAGAACAGTATTTTTTGCTTTCTGCTTTTTGTATTTTAAGGAGCAAACCACATATGGACAGTCCCGAAGGAAAAATCAAACCACTTCAGAAACTCTCCAAGTCAGTTCTCTTCAAAATGCCCTGTGGTTACAAGATCTGCCAGCCCACAAGGTCATGCTCTTACTCACCTTAACAACTCCACACTGCTTAAAGAAGTCTACCAGATCATCCAGAGTCACACTGTCATTTAGTCCTTGCACGTAAATTGCACTGTTGTCAGAGTCTTCATCTGGATCTACAGGTGGGCCTTCCAGAGAAAAGGAGAGGCAGTTACTGTCATGTACCACAGGGGCTGATGGTCACTACTGCCTGCCAGCATTCATCACAAAGCGAGAGAACTACCAACCTTACTAACAACAATGAGACGGAACCTTCGGTATATCTTTGCTTACTCATGATAAAGGAAGCCCAAACTGCTCTTGACAGCAAGAGTGTTCCACTCATCTACCTGGCTGCTGAACTCCAACACACACTTGCTTCTGGGCTATTCAATTACAAAGCACAACATAAACTCCAGGAATTCAAGATTACCTAAATCAAGATCTGGTCCTTCATCCATGGGTCCTGCCAACCAGGAAAGATCATACAAAACATTGTTAGTGCACGTCTTGCAAGCTACAAACCTTACAAACACACATAGCTATCTACGATACCACCATTGGATGGGGCTTCATTAAATTCAAAATGACCCGCACTGCTAAATGGAGCAGTGCCCCTTTAACGTCTGTGACAGGTTTGCTAGGGTTTGCTTTTCCTTTGCTCAGAGTTTTTAAACCATTAACCAAATACACTCTCAGTGCTTACGTGCCAAATTAGTGTTAAATTTAAGTCAGTTTTTTTTTTCCTCCAAATAAACCAAATTTTTAAAATGTACTCTCCCCCACATTACAGAAGCAGTTGCTCAATACTCCAAGTCACCCTTTGTTTTGTAACCGCAGGTTAACCTTATTACCCCTAAGACAGTGCCGGCAGTACCCATTAGTCTCTTTTGTAGAGATCATTTTTAAACCGCTTATCAAACTAATAAAAAATTATAGTTTTCTAAAAACTGACTGTATTTTTTTTTAAACACTATCCATGGTAATACTCAAAAACTTACCACCAGGCTTATTGAAGCCACCTCGCTCTCCAGCGCTGCTGGGGGGATAAACGAAGAAATGAAGGCCTTTCCCTTTAAAAGCCAGTACCGCTCTGAGCCTTGGGGGGGCTCGTGGGGAAGAAGGGCACTGGCTAAACACATCTCCAAACAATGCATCTCTCTCATCTCGTCACTATGCCTTTCTTCGGGCAGCTTGCTCAAATTTCCTTTATATACAACCTTGCTTGTCTGATTGTACACACCAGTGTGGTTGATTCATTTCGGGGGCTGGTATTAATAGTGCAATACTTGGCAAATTGGGGGAAAAATACATCCCAAACACCCACCCCATCAGCTGAAAAACAGGGAGAGCTTGTGTGGAGAGGAGTAGCAAGCCAGGTAACTGCTGTGATGAATCTTTTCATGTTCATAAAGGTGCACCCTCAACCTCTCCCAGGGGAGAGCCAAGTGAACCCCTGGGCTTCCTAACAATCACAGTTTATAAAAAGCAGGAGACACCGGAAGAGAGGCCTACGACAGACACCAGAGGACGCATCCAGCCGATCTTCAGCATAAAGCCACACATTTCAGGGCATTAATGGGTTTAACAATCGCTGTGAAAGGAGAATTGACAACAAATACCATGGCTCCACAGACTGGGGGTGCAACTTTATAGACATATCAATTGAGAGTAATGACAACGGCAGTATAAAATCACTGCCTCACATATTTTGAAAGGGGAAGAATAAGAATTGGGCCTTTTAGATTTTTTTCTTAAATAAATGGCAGCTCCTCAGTGGGAGGCCCTGAGCTTTTCTAACCAGTATTGCACCTTTAATACCTGAATATACAATTTCAAGCTGTTGCATGCAGCTTTGCTTCCTTTTTAAAAGTATACACCATAAAATGTTCTCTCTAAACACAAAAGTTTACACTTTAATGTTACACAATTCTAGAGTATTATACCTCCTCTGGTTCATTACCAAACAACAAGTATGCAGTTACCAAAGTTACAGAAGGGTTCCATTTATACAATGAATACATTTTGTTAAAAATATCCTATGCATATTTTTCCTCTCCATATGGACACCGTGTCTAGTCCCACTTTTCATTATGCTGCCGGCTGAGTACTGAGTACGGGTACTTTTTAAGTATTGAAGTGTATACAAGGCTCTCACTTTGTAACCTGTAGCATATAAATGCGACAAAGCATGTTAAAAAGTTTCCACGTTTAACAGCCAATGAAAATATCAAAATACTGAGGCAATGAAAAAGGGCATGTTAACAACATTGAGTGCCTTACCTGCAGAAGACACTGAAAACCATCACCACACCACAATAAAAATGAGGGGAGGGGGAAGGCTCTTGTATTGTCCCCAAAGGGTCCAACAGACTGCACCACAGTCTGCTGAAAAGCCTGTGGGGAAAGCCACGATGTTTTCTATGGCTTCAGCAGAGACTTCTCATTGAGAAAGAGGGAACACCCTCTACTAGCAAAATCTAGCAAGATTAGTAGAATTATTACTTCTGGAGAATTAAAATAATAAATTCAATAAACTTAAAATTAGTTTTGCAATCGAAAAATACTTAAGTCTAGATGATTTGAGACGTGATGATAGTGATTTCAAGTGTCTACATCTATTTAAAACATCTGTAAAGAAGTGAAACCTTTATAATGGAATGACAATTCTCCAAATCAGAAGATTGATTCTACTTTATACCAAATTACTCATAAATTTTTGCATCTTATAAAATGACTTTCTTCCAATAAAGATTTCACTGAAGACTTAAGTTATGCAGAATATGCAAAACAGTATTTTAAACCAGTACTGTTCAGTAGTAAACAGATTAGTTAACATTTAAAAATCAATTAATATATTTAATCTTGAAGTACACTTCTAAAGAAATTCTATTCAGCTTTTCCTTGAACCAACGGTGGCACCAAATCCAATTTATACTTATACCAACATTCTGCATAACTTTTTTTTTAATACTAGTTTATACAGGGACAGAACACACACAGAACTAAGCCTTCTGGATTACGTTAACCAACATTTCCCCTCACCTTCATCAAAGCAGAGACACCAGAAAGGGACAAGGATGTGGGAGGAGGGCGGGGAAGGGTGGGGGAGCAGGTTCATGTCCCTCATCAAAACAAAGTTTTCTAAACCAGGTTGTGCCACCCATCCAAATGGTCAAACCGATTTAGACCTCTCAAAATCTCCACTGGGGAGAGTGATTCTACAGTCATACACATTACTCTGCACAAAGCTATAGACTTCTCTGTATACCAGGTGCACCTCAGGCCAGTTCAAGGGTTATGGGACCAGGATCTTCATCATTATGTTCAATAGTTCCAAGTATACACAGAGGTTGGGAACAAACATGGTGGGAAACAGCTGCATTCCTTTTCTGCAGTATATACACCAGGTATTTCAAGACAATCATTCAGAAGCAATTAGTCAAAAACCTAGGGTTGTTAGAAGGGTTGTGTGTGTTCCATCCCAAATCTATTACCCAGGAGGCTTTTGACCTCTGGAAACCATGAAGGGAACTGAAAGCTCTAGTTTCAAAACCATTCTTTGTTCTCCCCAACCCAACCAAGTAGACTGGCATTGAAAACAGCCAACTGCCTCTATAGACATGCCACAGAGGTGACATTTCCATGTTTGCAAGATGGCTCGGGCTCATCAAACTATCCATGGAAATGCCGAAATAAATTTCCTATGTCTTTCAGTCCCTTCTTTCCATTGAAAATCCTATGGATGAAACAAAATTAGGTAAAAGGAGAAAAGGTTTGCTCTTACCCCATTCCACCGCGTCCTCCTCCCCGCCCACCTCTGCTCATGCCTCCACGATCAAATCCCCCTCTTCCCCTGCCCCGGTTATCAGGGCCACTCATGCTCCGGTTCTCTCCTGGTCCGGAAAATCCTCCAGACTCCTGCCCATAAACACCCATGCTACTGGGGTGGTCCTGTCGGAATGAACCTGAGGAAAGAGTCACATCTGTAAGCCACGGATCAGCATTTACACCACTGCTGTTGTATTTTCTCCTGGAATCATAGAATTCTCATCTGCAAGGCACTAATCTAGGTACCATCTTCTTTACATCTGATTAAGTAACCCAATCAGTAAGCTTTTTATCAAATTCAACAAAAAAGGCAAGTAATCTCATATAGTTTGCCAGGGGGAAAAAAAAAACTCTCAAACAAAAATAGGACTCTGATCAACAGTGCACAGGGTTCTGTATCTCAAGATGCCTTGAAAACTTCTTTAAACCACACTCAAACAAAAATGGAGTCAGGTTTCTTGGGAGTTGCTAAGGGGTAGTCTCTATCGAGAAGCACTACTCACTCTTATTGTCATAATGAGACATACGCATGGATGCAATTTAATTAAAAGACAACAATCCAGGCAGAGACTAAATTGTGAAGGCAAATTTTTTGAATTTTTGGTTTCTTTTCCACATAAATAAACTGTAAGCATTCCACAAAAATTTTTGTCTTATGAATGTGAACAAAAAAACAAAATCAAAATACAGTATCTTTTTAACTATCAAAACTGCAAGAGTCTTCAATAGCTACCTGCTCACACTCTCTTAATGAGCTGGGGTGGGCAGGCCATGAGAAAAGCCGGCTTCACTCACTGCATATAACCTCCCCAGAGAGCAGGGATGGCAGTCTGAAGCATTTTCTCTGGTCAGTTACAAACTCTCTTTTCTCCTAAGGCATACTAACAACAATTAAACTGGAGAAAAGCCAGGATTTATTAGCCAGGATATGATACCCTCAAGATGCATCCTGGAGTTCAAAAGCACACAGTGGTAAAGAGCGTTTCCCCGTTTCAGAAACTCCAAACACAACCCTTCTTATTTGGTTTTCTCTCTTAGCAACTCACTCTGCTGCCCGTAGCTGCTGCTCTGTTGACTATATTGACTTGGAGCCTGGCTGTAGGATCCAGTTTGGGGGGGGTAACTAGTGGGTGGCTGCTGCCCGTAGCTGCTTGGTTGACCATAGCTACCCTGCTGTCCATAGCTGCTGGGCTGCCCATAGGTGCTCTGCTGGGAGTAACTGCTCTGATCGTAACTAGTCGGCTGTGTAGAGGAATAGCTGAGAAAAAAACAAAACAAAACAGTTTGTTAGGAGAGGCTTGTTATTTTAGGTCCCCTAAATAAAACAGACATTCCCAGCGTGTGACATAGAAACCCTTAAAAATGCAGATACTTCTTACATATTAACATGCTGAATTTAAAATGAGAAAATATTTTTGTATTTACAATCAAGTTCTGAATAGGAGGAGGGGGTATTATACAAAAAAAAACAAAACCCCACACACACAAAATGAACCCATCTATAAAATGTACAACCTTAATTAAGAGTTTCCCCCATTACCACCCCCACCTTTATTAAAACAGGGCTTCCCAGGTGGCACTGTAGTGGAGAGTTAGGAGGCTCCACCTGCCAATACAGGAGACACAGGTTCAATCCCTGGGTCAGGAGGATCCCCTGCAGAAGAAATGGCAGTCCACTCTAGCACTCTTGCCTGGGAAATCCTATGGACAGAGGACCCTGGCAGGCTGTACTCCACAAGGCGGCAAAGAGTCGGACATGACCGAGCACACACATGCAGGCACACATGCTCATCAGAACAACAGTTATTCTCAACCAAACTCAAGGCACGTTTGGGAGCCTAGGTGCTTCCTGTATTAAGAGAAGACTGTATTCCCAGGGAAGGCCAACCTAGGAAAAGGCACTGAGAAACACGAGGCAGCTAAGCATGGTATTCAGTTCTAAGGCTGCCTACAATAATTCCCTTGAGTGGTGACTGTTTTCTGAAGGTACAAGGCCACTTGATGTGTATTTTTGTGGCCACTTTTCTCTTGAGGGTAAGTTTCAAGTTGCTTTGGTATATATATATAGTATAGTTCCAAACTTTCAGACATGCCCGATCATCTATGAATCTGGGCATTAATAAGAAAAAGATGGACAAGGAAACATCAGAATCAAGGCACTGTATGAAAAATGAATATCAGATTGATAGTCACCTTCACATATGTCAACTAAAGGGCAGGGAAACTAACTAAAGATACTCTTACACAGAAATAAAGCTTGAAATAGTAAACTTTAGATGAATCATGATAATGAACAACAAGACAACACAGTACAATTTTAATTCTAACTACAATAATTTTAAGTAGTTGCACCTCCCTCACCACAGCTGTAAAACATTAGTTGCGCAGTCGTGTCTGACTCTGCAACCCCATGGACTGTCGCCCACCAGGCTTCTCTGTCCATGGGATTCTCCAGGCAAGAATACTGAAGTAGGTTGCCATTCCCTTCTTCAGGGGATCTTCCAGACTCAGAGATTAAACCTGGGTCCCCTGCACTACAGGCATATTCTTTACTGTCTGAGCCACCAGAGAAGCCCCTGGCAAGCTGTAAGGACTCAAAGCCTCTCTTCACACCAAGTGCACCTATTCAACTTGCCAGACTGAGTGCTCTCAACTTGACAGGTGTGGGTGGGCCCTTGGGAGGAACTGCCCGAACCCTGCCCATTTCTGCTCCAAGCTGTACGGAGACACTCACCACTCAGCTGTGCTTGCTTATACATGAGCCAATGAAGCCAAAAAGGGGAAATGTTAATTCTATCATAACCAAGTTAACACTTGAGGACACAATTCAGACAGTTCATTTGAAAACTTGCGTCAAAAAAATCTGAGAAATCTGTGGTTCTTCCTCCATTCTAAAGAAACCACAACTGGACACTGCAGTTGATGGTGCGGCTAATTAAGACAAAATGCAGAACAGTAAACTCTTAAGTCAAACATAAAGGCCTTGGCTTAGCCATTAAGACTGGTGCAAGAATGGACCTTTAAGTTAAACATCAAATGATTAACGTAAACTTTCTTTTTGAAAAAATAATGCCCTGCAACTTGACCCATCTCAATTGCACCTGGAAAATGTGACTTCCATGGTTCTGTTTATCTGCTTTCATGCCACCGTTTCTCATCTAAATAAATTTAAAAAAAAAATTGGTAAAAATGTACTGATATTTAGACACGCTTTTGACTGAGGTTTAAATGTAGAATATGTGGTCAGGCTTATCCCTGGGAGAGTCAGGTAACACAGTTCACCTGAGGAAGCAAAAGCAAGCTGGTCAACAGCCTGAAAAAAATCTGCTGAACTATTCCGTTAGCTCACTGGCCACAGGAACAAGCAAGAGAAGACTGACCTGGTAGGAGGATAGGACGGCGGTGCCGAGACCGGCTGCATGGGGTAGCTCCCCGGTACCTGGGGATAGCTGTAGTTACTCTGTCCGTATCCTAGGCTGGGCTGGCTGTAGCCCCCTGTGCTAGACTGAGGTTGACTAGTCTCAGCGGGTTTATTACCATCCTGCGGTCTAAAAGGAGAAATAAAAAAGTGAGACTTCTTTTCTCTCAACACCAAACTCTCGAGTAAGAACTCTATAATCTATGAGCAGTAAGCAATGTTAGGATTCAGCTTGGAAATAAATACAGTTGTAAAATGAACTCCATCAAAACCCAATGTTGGTCCAACGGTCTCTGCTGGGAGAGAACACTACAGACGGAAGAGTCTTAATCACATCCACAGAAGAGACATCAACATGCTCCTTTCGTTTCATGTCAGCAGCTATAGAAGCAATTAAATAATACTCTGTGCTGCCCATTTAACAGATCTGGGATGGGAGGTGGTTCGTTCAGGAAAATGCCTTTTCTCAATAAGGACTATTAAAGACAAACAAGAAACTTTAACAATAATGCAAATTCTGGGTTAAAGTAACATTTCAGTAAGTCTGTGGCATCCTCTCATGCTCAAGATGAACTGGGAAATATCCTTGTGAAGTGATGAAAACCAACCTTAATCCCAAGGAGGAAAAAATCAAAGAAGTTTCTATTACCCCTTAACCCCAAAGTCTGTAAGAGGGTTGCAGCAGAGCTGAGTGCACATTATTTTAGGCAAAGCCCAAGAATCAGCAGGCAGACCAGGGAGGATGTGGAAGTACTGCTTTCTCCAAAGAGCTGCAACAGTTCACAAACTCCCTCTCTCTGGGGGAAAAGTGAGGAGCTATCACTGATCAGGAGACAGATTACTGTTATACAGTGTGAGGGATTGAAAAATTAAGAAGCCAAAAAGGATGACTTATTCAAAGACTAACATATACCTTCCACCACCCCCGCCCACCATGGACTGGATATACTGTTGCAATGGAGCATCAAATGGGACCTCAAACATCTGAGAACATTCATTCTAAGTCAACTGAATTGGGCCCCTAGAGGAACCGGCTTAACACTAACCACTGAAGACTATCTAAAAGATGTAAACTACTAAGTAGCTCTGATTACTCACTGTGCATTTGAGAAGTACTCTCATGAGTGTTTGCCAGAGCTAATTTCTTACCTCTACAGCAGACAAAAAGTCTAGGTTACAAGTTGATCTGGTGTTTACTCCCTAAAGTCTTCTTTCAAACCAGAATTCAATGTTCCTTCAAGACTGTATGCAGAAGCCACCTAAGTGCACTGTCTAAAGCAAAGACCTGAAATCTTCTGTTAAGTAATAATTAATATTGTTTACTTGCTTATCAGTCATGGAGTACGAACTCTTTGCCCAAATAGTCACCCTATAGCAGGGCACCCAGTTAAGAATTCATACTTGCCTGTGGTACTTGATTACCAAGCCAGTACCCAATACAGAAAATCACATCACCAATGTCTGACTTCTGGATATGGATACCAGCCTTTACTAACAACTGAATCACGTGACTGTTTCTTGAAATACATGATTCTATGACCGACCCAACCCCCAACCAAGAGCTACAGTGTTTTTCCCGAAGAGAAAGCTACTACCCATTTTCAGGATCAATAAAACCAAAGGTAAAAGCATCAAACTGTAAGCCCATCAGTTGTTCTGCTGTGAGGAAACCACACATCTGGGTTTAACAAAGTAAATACAATCCCTCCTCGAATCAAAATGCCCATTCCACTGACACCAAACAACCCACTCAGTGACATTCCTTATTCTGGCCCCTGGACGGCGCCACTTATCTATGTAACGATGAGTGGCATCTCAGGTGTGACACCCAAATAGATCTGAGGAAGCTTTACAGAGGAACCAAGTCAAGGATTCTCTTAAGTGGGCGGGTTTGCTCTCTTTTCTGGAAGCCCAAGGCTGCAGCGTTAGAAGTAGGTGATGGGGCCTTACCTTGTAGGCGCAGTGGCTGCTGGCTGCTGTCCGTAAGCTGGGTAAGCAGGCTGAGTGCCATATGCAGACTGAGCTGCATAGGAGGCCTGGGTGGTAGTAACCGTAGCAGTGGTGGTATCATAAGCACCAGTGCCGTACCCCTGGACAGGCTGACTGTATGCCTGGGGGGCAGCTGGAGTAGAATATCCTAGAACAAAGGAGATCTACGTCAGATTTCTGGCTCTGCAGAGATCTGCCTGGACGCTCATTAACAGAATAAATTATAAATCACTTTCAAACATTATGATATTTGGCCCCTTTACATCTCCTCTTAAGTAAAAGTAGCAACAAACCAATATTTAAAGCCTAAGTTCTCTGAAAACACTCAGTTTTCAGCAAAGCACTGTCTCTTTTGCTCTAAACCACACCAAACAGAAAGGAAGAGAGGTAGGCCACAGAAAACGATGTAGAAAAAAGGGGCTCCCTTTGCCCCCACCTTGAAGGGATTCAATAGGGGACATAAATTCTACACTGGCTTTGCAAGCAGGCCTTCTTAAACAAGTTTTTCAACTAACTATTTAAGTATACCCCAAATCTCTACAAACAGAATAGAATGCCCCAGAAAGGGAGGTAAAAGACACTGTGTATTAAAAGTAGCTACAAAATAAGGATCCAGGTACAAGTTTTAGCGTTAAAAGCTATCATCTGGAATTATTTGCTTTCAGCTCCAAGCATCACGGGCAGTTCAAGTTTAAGGAAACTGGAAATCGTGGAGATGTGTTTAATTTTCAGTGAGATGTTAACAATTGATTAAACACTTTTTAAGAACCACTAATTTTGTCTCAGGTAACAAACTACTAAGAAAATGCCAGTTACCAGCATTACATTAGTAATAAAGACATACTACAAACTATATTTGCTTATGTATGTATGACCAATAAAGGTTTTCCTCTTTAACTTTGATAAATTATCTTAAAGTTCTTACTCCCAAAATACACACTGAAAGTTAATGCTACATTTCATATAAACCATTTGAAATTCTAGTAGTCATCAAGTCATCCACCTCATTTCTCTCTTATTTACCTACCACGAGCAAACGAGTATTTTTCCTGCTAGGCAATACTGAGGTGGACTTTGCAGCCCCCTTGCCACTTCCCTGACGGAGCGTCACACACCTGCCCTTGGAAGTGTGCACAGACCAAGCTAGGCTCTCTCCCCAGTTCCTGCCTTTGCCACACCAGGTGGGATCCACACCCTTTCTTTTCCTTTTTGCCGCACTGTGCAGCTTGCAGGATCCTTAGTTCCCCAATCAGAGAGTGAACCTAAGCCCCGGGAGGGAAAGCCCCAAGTCCTGACCACTGGACCACCAGGGAATTCCCGGGCCCCATGCCCTTCCATCTGGAATCTGGGCTGGCAACATGACAAGCCCTGAACCTCAGTTCCTGACGTGAGTCCCTTTCCTAGAAAACGTGTCATGACCTTTCCTGGTGCTTGGCTTTCCTCTTCCTATTCTATAGCAGTCAGCCATGCAACAGAGTCAAGACTAGGAGTTGGCATTTATGTCCATCAAAGAAAAATCCAAATCTCAACAAAGCAAAAACGTTTCAGTACTCCTAACAAACTTCAGTTAGAACAGTGTCCTCACTCTATACAGAACTTACTAGCAAAAAAAAAAAAAAAAATCAATTTCCCTCTGTGCAATCTAAAATGTCACCAATCTGTAGCATAGAATACTTTCTTCTCCACTTCAAACATTTCAGGGCAATTCTGAAATTAATTATACACAAAGACAGTAACTGCCTTCTCAAATATGTTGGGTTGAAACGTGTATGAAAGCATATTTCACAAAACAGGAGTCCCAAGCACTGGAAGTTTTTTGAGTTGGCATGTTATTCATCTGAACTGTTTATTTAATTTAAAAGTTCTTTGCAGAATCCTAATGTCAACCATATAAAGCACTCGTTTATTTAACTGGAATCTAATTCCACCTACCCTATTACTCCTACACAGATTTTCCCCCTCTCCATGACAAGCCATTTATAAGATTTATAAGGACAACAATTAAAAAAACAACAAAAAACTGATAAGGGCAATAACTCATATCATAAAAACATCCAGCAACAGACCCTTGCAGTGCTGAAAATTACAGTAATAGACACCAGAATAATCTTTTAATTAATCTGTAATACCCACACAAGCAGCCAAGCAAAATGAGCAAAAATTAATAGAACAAAATGACAATAAAAACGACCAATATCAAAAACATAACATATCTACCATGTGGTGATGAATTTAAGAAAAAAGAGTAAGAAACATCACACAAACCACTAGAGTTTTTGTTCAACAATACAATCTAAAGTCTAATATTGTCATTCCAATTATTAAGCTGAGATTTATATAGCAGCTCCTCATGAAGTTTTATTTTAAAATATTCTAGAAAAGAGTCTTTTTATATTTCTTCCAGTAATCATCCAATGACTTTTACGTGTAAAGGCAGTATTAGATAAGGGGAAAAGCACTCAGTGTGCTTAAATATACCTACTGCTGTTGGAGTCCTCTTTGGTTTGGTTCAGCCTCAATTTGCTCACCAGGTTTAGTTTTAGTTCCTACACTCCAAAAGTTGATGGGAGAATTAGGGGAGATATGAAAGGTCTTCCATAAACTATAATGTGAATACATAGCTCTACAGAACCTAGAAACTGTATCTCTTACAAATGACTTGATCATGTTCTTATAAAATGATTCAGAGACTCCAAAAGCTGTATTATTTAACTTCAAATGACACTCGCTTTTAAAATGAGTTAAAGGTAGTTAAAACATCTAGTTGTAAAAATCAGTCATGGGGATGTAAAGTGCAGCATAGTGACCACAGCTGACAATGCTGTATTGTATACTTAGAAGCTGTGGAGAGAAGATCTTAAAAGTTTTCATCAGAAGGATGATGTGTGGGGGGGAGGGGAAAGGACAGTGTGGTGATTCCTGCTAACTAGACTGGTGGTGAGCAACTCACAACACTCACAAACACCGAGTCGTTATGTTGTACACTTAAAACTAATGCCATGCATGTCAGTTACGTCTCATTAAAAACGTAATAGCTTGAACATTTAAAGTTCATCTCACAATTTCAAAATTCTGTGTTAAAAATGCAAACTGCAAAATTTCAATTCCAGCTTTTTCTACAGTTGCCAACTAACACCCACAGAAAGCTTAAACACTTCCCATCCTATTCAATGAGATGCATCAGGTAGACTAGGAAATACTTCCCATCAAATCCATGACACGGTCACACAATGAAATAAATTACAGGTGAGTTTCTCCCTACCAACACTGGTAGACCATATATAACTTGGGGACTGAAGACAGTTTGATAAGTAATATTCTGTTAGAATAATAATGACAGGAGCGGGTGGGTGGGGAAAAGGTAGTGATCCTAAAATGTTACACAGTATTAAACAAAAAAGTTATTGTACAATTTTCACACACTCTACTTTCAACCCCAGTATTAGGATATAATTTACTCTAACTCTTAATAGTTCATTTTTTATTTTTTGCTCCCTGGAATGCTGTTACATACATATTTAAAACATACTATGGATTAAAATAATATCATTAATACTTAAAAGGAAAATAAAATGTGTCTGGACTGGAAACCAACCAACAAACAAACGTAATACATGCAGGATGGCACTCTGTTCCTCTAAGTAAATCTAATCATGCAACCTATCCTTGAGGGAACAGGGGAAAATCAGCTGGGAAGTAGTCATCCGAAATACCTCTGAGAAGGGGAACAACTGTTATTAAGGCTTGACACAGAATAATGTAAAATAAAGCAAAGCGACATCTTTCCCGAAATCACATAAAGAAAAAGGACATGGATCTGCAAATGGCGCCTGAAGCAAGTTCCCATTAGCACCTTGCTGTGTGTGATGTGGAAAGTCTGAGGGTTACACAGATGAAAACACCTAACGGGCTAACATTACAGGGTTAGACAAGATGGAAAGCATTTCCCATGCAAGAATGAGCAGGATAGTCAAACCTGTACTGGTCCCTTCTACTGTGGAAAGCACAAAACAAAAAGTAGAGGGCACACTATCAGATGAAGCAAACAGATCTGAAAATCAGTTTGATTTTTAGGCAGCTCGGTTTAAGAAGGCTCTTTCTTATCGAGTATTAGCATTAGCACAATCTTTTATATAGTCTCCATTTTGTCGTGAGATTATTTAATACACTGTATAAGATAGATAAAACAAAAAGTTCTTTTCTTCCTTTAGAATCTACCCCACCCACATTCTATTAGAGATCCTTCAAGGAGAAGGTAAGGAAAAGGAAAAACGAAACAAAAAACCCAGCTCCTCCTAAGAATAAAGGATTCCCAGACGCCAAGGTATCAACTAGAATATATCCCCAAGAGCACAACTAACAAGTTCCTTAGCAAACACTCCAGCTAACCTGACCCCAAAGTCTCCCAGGGTCTTACCAGTGGGAGGCTGTCCATAAGAAGTTGCATAGGCGGTCTGCCCATAGGTTGCAGTGGTCTGAGCCTGGGTATAACTGACATCAGTGGGCTGTCCATAGGTTCCATAACTTTGCTGCCCATATGCCTGCTCCAAGAAAAAGAATTCAAGAATTTCATATATGAATCTAGCATTTAGCAATAAAATGGACTAACTTACTTCTAAGTTCCTAAACTGGAAAACCAAAGTAAAAAAATATGCTTTCTAATAAAAAGATTAAAAAAAAAAAAAAAGACAACAGATCACAAAATGCTTGTTTCCCCTTATCTAATCCACCTGTAGTTTCATAAACTACAAAAAATAGGTAAAAATCTCAATTTAATGATACAAGAAAAGAGGTAAAAATCTCAATGATACAAGAAATTAACAAGATGCCCTCAAATGATGCAGGATGAGGGAAAAGATGTATAATTGCTAGCACCCAGTGTAGCAGTTTTAGCAAATAGAAACAAATGCTAGAAAAACAAAATGAAAAGAGAAAAGAAAATGAAAATCGGGCTAAAACCTGCCAGACAATTTTGAAAACTGGATTTTCAGCATGGGACAAAGATTTACAAATTATCACACCACTTCAAAGAAAATGAGGAATACTACACTCCTCCTTTAGATTAGTAATGCATGAGTACTGAATTTTGAACTTGGACATCAGTAATACTTAAAACCTGGCAGTTCCTTCAGATATCAGTAAGATCACATTCTAGATTTGAACGGCCAGTTATGTAAGATCTGCCAGAGACCTCACACTCTGCCTGTCCTAGAATCTTTCCACAACAGATCTATTAGTATTCTTTTATGTCATAGACCATTTCAGAATTTGAGGTGATCTTGAGAACACTAGGTGGCTGACTTCTAGTATCTTTTGACCTAGATTTTAAAACAGGCTCATGTACTAGAAAGAGCCCAGAAGCCCTACAGTTAGGCAGCCATAAGAGCTGACCCATCACTTACTGTGCAACCACTGGCAAATGGTGTAAAATCTATGCACTGCAATTTTTCATCTGCAAAATGCCATATTATCACCTTCCTCTGCAAACTGCTGTATGATTAAGTTAAACAAACTTAAACACAAAATACGTAGAAGGAACAAGCATGGAGCAAACACCTAATTTGAGAAATAATACTAGAAAGGAAAGGAGAACTAGCAACTCCCAGTTTGAGGATGGTTTCATTACAACGGCACTCCCACTGTAAAAATTTAAATATCTGTGCATTTTATGATTTCATACACATTATACTTTTCCATTACCTAATTTTTGAAAAAGATTCATGCTAGCTATTGTTTTAATGGCTGATGGAAACAGTTTACTTGGGGATGCAGCCACATATAATTATCTGAAAAATTACCTGGGTAGTCTGTGCATATCCTTGAGTGGGCTGGGCGGTGTAAGCACTGTAGCTGTAAAAGAAATTAAATGCAAGAACTGAATACAGAACATCCAAATTCCATTACTAAATTCTCTACAATTAGAGGAGGCTCTGTACTCTAAAAAAGCAAACAAATGACACCCAAAGTACACTTGTAAAAATCTGACTTACCCTTGCTGGGCTGCAGCTTGGCTGTATGTACTATAATCTAGAGAAAACAAGAAAAGAAAATTATGTGAAGCCAGAATTTACAAAGAGAAAAGAAAAAGGAGGGAAGGAATTCAGGCAGCAGGAAGATGAATTTTTAAATACCGTACTGTGAGGACCTACAGGACAACACAGGTCCAAATGAGTATCTCTTATCGCTCAACACCAAACCAAAAAATAAGTCTAAACCAGTTAAATTCAGAAAATTTGAACAAAGTGCTAGCTAATGAGGTCAAGATCAGCTGATTTGGCAGAGATATTTTGCATGTTCCCATGACTACAAAGCCTCCCTTAACCCACTGGCTGTCATTTCAAATACATGATCTTCATTCTAAAACTAACAGGAGACAAGATAAATGCAACAGGATCCGAAATTTTACCGGCAGGAGGCGTGCAACAATATAACAATGTTTAATACTGGAATGGTTACATCAGTAGCTACATCTTTTCAAAATCTAGTTAAAAAAAAAAAAATTCACCCCTCACTTAGCCTGTGTACCACAAGCAGAGAGAAGTTCTCATGCCATTATCAAGATCCAATGTGCGGCAACTAAGACCCAGCACAGCCAGATAAATAAACATTCTTTTTTTTATATAAAAAAAAGAAACAAATGCATAAAAAGGGACTTACAAGAAAAAAAAATCCCTCTGGTCCACTGAGGTGTCTAAAAATAGTGAAACTAGAAAATAAAATTGTTAAGAAGCTTTCATGGCACTACTGAAGTAAATATTCATATTATTTTTTTAAAAACCTGCCCAATTCTCTGCTCTCCCTAAGAACTACTATCTTATTCTATTAATATGTCAGAAGACAATACCACCATTAAGGCAGACCAAAGGGTCCTTTCTTTCCAATCAGAAAGTAGTCCCTTATCTGAAAGCAAAGGCTGACAGCTCTTCAGAGGGGGGGTTTCTAACCTCACTCCAACAGAAGCCTGCCTCACAGTTAACCTGGCCTGCCCCCAGGGCATTCTGCTGAATCCATCTCTTTAACTTGGCTCATTTTTCACCTCTACACATAACTTGACCACCTTCCTTCCTCTATACCCTTAACTCAGAACCCTGAATCATCAACATCAAATCCACCACCAAAGGCTATGTATAAATGAGCAAATCCATTTGTTCAAGGCAATCTTAGTTCTGTGACATATAAAAAGAAATGCAAATCACTTCTTTCACGTTTTAGTTAAAAAATAAACACATCAATGAAACACCAAAAATCAAATATTTCAATCTACATTCTGCTGAGGCTTCTGTGTGAGGAATGGTTCTATATTACTGACATGTAAGTTCAATGTTTGCAGGAGAACTTTTACACAACAGTTATGTAAAACATAAAACTGGCAAAGCTGACATGGAACAACAAATGATCTCAGATCAATGGGAAACCAGCTGATTTAGCCCCACACTGTTGGGCTAAGGGAGGCAGTAAAAGTATTTCAAGAGAACTTATGTTATCTTCCTACAGCATACAAACATTTATACAGCCTCAAGACTCTACAGTTACACACTGATCAGATTATTTAGCAGTTGCTGTGTTTTTTAATAACTCCCAAACATGTAGCTGAAGACTACACTAAAACACAAGACAAGCTGAGGAGAAAGGGGCTTTGGGTGGGGGCCTCCAGAGCGCTATGCCAAGCCGCTTCACTTGTCAATCTCTCTGCGTCCCTCTGGACTGTAGCCCACCAGGCTCCTCTGTCCACAGGATTCTCCAGGCAAGATTACTACAGTGGGTTGCCATGTCTTCCTCCTGGGGATATTCCCAACCCAGAGTGCTAGCAATATTCTATTTCTTGGTCTGAATGGTGGTTACTTGGAAATTTCTTTGCTAAAGTGGACATATACTTTAAGTACTTTTCTAAATAAGGAGGAAGAAAAACTAAGAATATTGCCCAATGTGGTGGCTTTTAGATACTTCAGGCAGTCACGAGTCAAACTGTTGAGAGAGCTTCAGACTACATCATAAGTTAAAAGTCATTTTGGGACAACTCCGTGAGAGCAAAAATGCTTTGCTGTCACATAAGAAACTAAGGGCTCAAAAAGCTCTTCAAAGGTCTAGCCTAACCCGGTCATCTTGAAGGACAGGTCACTGAAGTCCAGATAAGTTAAGGATTCCCTCAAAGGTCCCCCAGTCAGACCTACTGCCATGTCTACATAAACCACAATTGTAATTCTAATACAGTATACAGTGGTTACCAGTAAACAGCACTTAAGCAAAGGAGAACGAAAAACTGGCATGTCCACACATACACACTTAAATACACACACATATGTACTCTCCAAACTTTCACGGGGAAGGGAGAACAGCACTCCTCCTTACAAAATCCTAACACTGCAGGGAAGAGGGAGCAGGAAAGGGCTCTGAGGAAACCATTCCCCACAGTCTTGGACTGTGGTTGTTTCAGAGTCTTTTCTTCTAGGGGCACTCTGTACCCTGGCACCAACAGCGAACATCTACTACCTGCTTGTTTACAGACCGCAAAGCTGGGGAGAGTTCTTAAGACTGTCCTGCCCTTGCTGGATTCTGGACCCTTTTCGAATTAAAACTCGGAAGGACCCAAAGCTCTTTCCACCATCTTCCCTCTTCTCTAACTGCCTCCAAGGGCCGGAGTCAGGCTGCCTAAGAATAACCCCAGAGGCAAAAATCGCCCCACCCGACCCACAACTGCAGTTAGTGCACGAACTGCAAACTGCAGGTCGCCTTTAGACTACTCTCTTACACACCCCGGGGCGGTAAGGACCACCCCACACTCCATATTACAAATCCCACCCCGGGCTTTCTTTCAAAGTCCAGTCCGCGCCTCCTTTCGCTCTCTTCTGTCAGACCCCGAAATAAAACAAGCCTCTCTCGGCTTAACCTAAGCGAATAAACGTGCGAGACGATTACTTAAGCATAATTCAAACGCCGACCGAGGCCTTTTGTTTCTCCTAAACCAAAAAGGCCAAGAAATGTCTTTCGGTGGGGGATTCCTGGCCTTGCGAACCGGGTTGGCCTCGTTATACAACGGGCCTCCCTCCGCGTTTGATGAAAAATGGCCCTGGGAAGCCGCTTAATTGCTTTCTGTGGCGGAAAGGACTAATAATGGTTTAAAAAAAAAAAAACTTTAAGCAGCAGCCGACTGGGTAGTTGCAAAGCGGAGCGTGGGGTGGGGGCGCTCCCTTTAAAGCCCAGTCGGGCAGAAGTTCGCCTTGCGGGCTGGAACCCGCCAAGGGGGGCAATTCCGCAGCCCTGGACGTGCCAGCCGACCCGGCTTCAAGGATGACGGGCCCTCGGCTCACAGATTGGCGCCCCTCGGCCCCCAAGTCCGCGAAGCCTTTTTTTGTTCATTTGCTCCCCCCCCCACCCGCCCCGGGCTTCTCGGTGCGGCAGAGTCGGCCCAGGGTCTAGGCTGCCGCCCTGGAAATGGAGTTGTGGTGGGCAAGAGTCAGAGAGACAGCGGGCCTGCGGCTTCTCGAGCCGCCGCCCGCCGCCCGCCCCGCCTCCGGTTTCGGGGTGCCGGCCCGAGGCCTGGCCGAGCCCTCCCCCCCCCACGCGGGACCCCGAGGCCCCCGGCCCCGCCCACGTGGCGAGGGGCCCGGATCTCGGGGCCCGGCCGCCGCTACACAATGGAGGCCAAGGCAGGCCCCGCGCGCCCCCGCCGCCTGCAGCCCCCCGCGCGCCGGGGGCGCCGGAAGGTTCCAGAGCCGGCCTGCCCGGGGGAGGGGGAGGGGAAGGAGCGGAGGGGGACACCGGCCATCGAGCTTCTCGGGCCGCGGCGGCTGCCTCACACCCTTCTCGGGAAAGCCCCCTCGGTCGTCTCCGCCACCCCCACAGACGAGCGGCCCCCAATCCGGGCGCCCCTGCCGTCGCCGGCGCGACCGCAGTCCCGCCACACTCACCCGTGGACGCCATTTTCTCTCCTTCCTTCTCGTTCTCTCAACGTCCGTCTCCCTCTCGCTGGTCCTCTAGACGCCGCACTGCGCAGGCGCGAGACCCGCAACCCCGGGCGCTGCCATCGGGCCCCGGCCACGGGGGTGGGCAGGGCGGAATGACCCACCGCTTCTCGGCCTTCGCGCCCGCCTCTCTAGCCCTGGTTCTCTCTAAAGAGCCCCGAGTGTGATGAGAGGCCAAAATAAAACCGCAGGGCGGGCGCGGCGGGTGAGCGGCTCTCCGCGACGAGCCGGAGCGACGCTTCGGTCGAGGCGGGGTCGTTCGGGGAATGGTTTCGCCCGCCGGGTCTAGGGACCGTCTCTGAAGAGACTACCTCGGAGGGAAGCGGAGGCCGGCGGGAACTCTAGGGGAAGGGACCCGGGCCTTGAACAACTGCTGAGTAATCGGCGGGCGGCGGAGGAGCGGGTGCCGTGCCGACCGGCCGGCCGGGGTCACGCGCCGGAGGGCCGCAGGATGGGCTCGGGCCCCGGCGGGAAGCTAGAGTCCCGACTGCCAGCCGAGGGCCCCGCTCGGCCTTCGGGGGGCGGGGGGCGCGCTCCGCAGTGAGTACCCCGGACACGTGGCCCGGCCCGCGGGGAGGGAGCCGAGACCGGTGCGCTGGACGGGAGGCCCGGAGCGAAGCGCCCGGTCCGAGCCCCCCCCAGTAACGGTCGAGGTTGCGAAGACTCTGTTAATCACCCCTCATCCAACACTCTTTGTTTTTACAGAGGGGGAAACTGAGGCCCAAGGAATTTGGGCCCATCTCCTAAAGGCACAAAGCTGAGTCTCACCCACACCCGGGAGCCCCCCAACTGTCCATGACCCGGAAGAATCATCCCCGTCCCTATCTTTCCATTCTCTCCTTCCGGCTTCCCGGAGAGGGAGGCGGAGTCTGAGGGTGCACAGCTCCATTTTATAGGTCAAGAGACTGAGATCTGCCCCGTTCAGATCCCAGTTCAGTTTGTCCAAAGGCAAGTCTCTTGTTAAAGTACCCCGGGGGGAGGGGGGTGATGGTGAGGGTGCAGGGGGATAGCAGTGCCGCAAGGCTGACACCAGCCTGACTTCTTGGACTCAACGCGATCTCCCTAGGCTGAAGCCCAGGTCCAGCAAAGGGCGGGGCTCATTCAAATCCTTGAGCGGGACCTGGAACAAAGCTAGTGTCTTTCTTTTAAATGAACACACAAAGCGCGAGCTGTGTGCTAGGAGCACCCTGGGAAACTTGGCCGTGAGTGAGAGGAGCATCCCTTCTCCCCTACTTCAGACCACCTGCCTAGAAAACTGGCCAAGCGGTACTCATTAGATAGGGTAGGCTCCATGATGGTGAGGGCGAGGGGCGCTTTGAGCTGGGCTTCAAAGGATGAGTAGGTGATTGCTGTTGGAGAGATGGAGCAAAAGACATTGCAGGGAGAGGAGTTTTCTGTATCTTTTCTGCAAGAGAGTGGCAGGTGGGTTTTAATTTCAGGACGCCCCTGACAAGGGAGCAGATGAGGCAGATGTCTTATCTCTGGGATTTCCCTTCCTCTCCTGTGACATCGGCTCAGCTGGAGTCCTGAGACATGCTAGGGTACCAGAGTGAGGGGATTCCAGCAGGGCTTAAAAAACAGGCCGGATGTGAGGAGGGAGAACACGGCAGGGAAAGCCTTACTTCGTGCGCAGGGGATTGGCAGGATTGAGAGCAGCTGGGCTGGAGCGGCTGATTCCGTGTTGAGGCCTCCCCCTTGGTGGGGACGGCCAGGGTGGCTACCATTTATCCAGCTGGAGTTGCAAGCCTGCCTAATCCATTCCTTTTTCATATCCTACAAGGAATAAATTTTCTTAATCCCCAATTTACTGATGAAGTAGAAGCTCTAAACTTGCTCAGAGAGGAGTGGACAACAGGAAGAAGTGGAAGGGATCCTGGAATCCTCCTGTGAAAGTGAGGGTAGAGCCAGAGGGGCTGTGATCAGGGCTCGAGAAGGGGGATGTCGCTGTCCGGTGTCACTGTGTGGACTCTGGCTGCCCCTCCTCCAGCCCTTCGGCTCCACCTGTTCCCTAATCTGCCTGCCCCATGGCTGGCCTCGCTCCCTCGGTCAAGGGCAGCTGAGGCCACCTGGAGCTCTTAAGTCAGTGGAGGGGAGCGGGAGCAAGGTGGCTGGTCTGTAGCCAGAGGGAATAGGCAGGCAGAAGATGGCCTTCAATTTGCCACGTTGGGGCTGCACAAATCCCCTCAAAACTGGGGAGTCTCGCGTCCCAGTTCAACTTTCCATTACCCATGCTTCCCACTCCAGGCTCCTTTTAAGGGCCCATCAGGGCCTGACTTCACATTCTCACACATAGACGGTGGGATAGCGAAATGGCTAAGTACATGCCTAGGCTCTGAGCTCTTCTATGGCCAAGTTGCTGCACCGACCTCTCCAGCCTCAGTTTCTACTTCTGTAAAATGGTGCTATTGCTACGGTAGCTGAAAGGAGGTCAGATAAAAGGTGCTATAATAACTATTGTTATTGTTTTCCTTTACCCCTAGCACACAGTCCCACGGGCACCTTTGAGCACCTTCAGCCAAGTTATGCATGCCAGAGGCCTCCCTGGCCTTCCGACCCCAGCGCTGCCTCTCGCTTCCTCTGTCTTGATGCTGCTAATGAGCGCCCTGTGGCTGCTGGGGGCCGGCCCCAGCCTCATCCTGGCCCCAGAGCTGCTGCTGGACCCTAGGCAGGGTGAGGGCTGGCCACGTGGGCCTTGGAGGCAGGAGATTTGCTGTAGGGCCTGAGACCAGTTGGCAGGAGCACATACATCCTGCAGCGGTCAGGCAAGGGTTGGACCCAGTGCCCTGGGGAAGGTCTGCCTTGGCCGGGAGCATGCCCAGCTCAACCACAGCCGAGGAGGGAGGGCAGAGGGGCCAGCACAGGGGTGGGAGCCTGTGAGTAGGAATTCTTTTCAGATGGCTCCCCTGTCTGGTAGCTTTCCCTTAAACCGGGGCTTTCAGCTAAGCCCAAAAATGGGGAGGAGGAGCTAGGGGTTTGAGGACTGGCGGGAGCTGAGCACCTGTTCCCAAGAATTTGAGGAACTCAAATGATGCTCGCAGAAGTGAAGTGACTTACCTATGGTTGGTTGCTCTTAAGAAGACTGATTGTTGGGTCTGGCTTGTTCTGCTTAAAGCAGCAGGGGGGCTGATAGCCATAGCGTTTGGAAGCCCTTGGTCCCCTCCACCAGGGGTGAAAGTGCTGGCCGTGGGCAGGCTCTGGCTCCCCAGGAGGGGAGGCTGGCTTGGTGGATGGCCCCGGCACACCTGGGCCAGACTTGGGGGCCACAGCCCCTATCCTGGCACATAAGCCCCTTCTCTCCCCCAGCGCACCGGCTGCTCACACATGCCCTGGGCCACACGGCCCTCCCCAGCCTGCTGCTCAGCCTGCTGCTCCTGCCCACGCTGGGCTGGCAGCAGGAGCGCCACCTGGGCACGCTGCGGTTCCTGCATGCCTCTAGCCTGCTCGCGCTGGCTTCCGGGCTGCTGGCAGTACTGCTGGCAGGCCTCGGGGTGTCCAGTGCAGCTGGGGGCTGCGGGTACATGCCTGTCCACCTGGCCATGCTGGCAGGGCAGGGTTCTCATCCTCGACGGCCCCGGGGGGCCCTGCCACCGTGGCTCCTGCCGTGGCTGCTGCTCGCCCTGACACCACTGCTCAGCTCTGAGCCACCCTTCCTGCAGCTCTTCTGCGGCCTCCTCACTGGTCTAGCCTGTATCCTTTGCCTGGGCCTAGGGCTGCTATGGACATGCAGGTTCCGTGACTGGGCCCCCAGGGTGCCAGGGAAGGAACTGGCACGAGGAGTCAGGCCCCCCTCATTCACACACATCCCAGGGGCATCTCTGAGTCTCCTCTTTCTGGCTCTGGGCTGGGGACTGGGGGCTTGTGGCCACGTAGAGGTGCCAATTACAGTTTAAAGGAGAGCCTGGGAGCTGAGGGGCCCTGGGAGGCTCCTAGTCTGGACCTCCCAGTGAGATGGCAGCTACACGGAGGCCGTGCAGGATGAGGGGTCCAGATGAGGAGAGGTGGAAGAGGAGAGCACGGGCCCGCAGACACTGTGGAGGGCGAAGGACCAGGGTGAAAGTGAGCCTGGGGCTCTCCTGGCCCCAGAAGGGGGACGGCCTGGTGCGGGTGTGTTAAACACAGGCTTAATGCCTTTCGGGGCGACACTGCAGTCAGAGGGAATGGTGGGTGCAGGCTGGCCCCCGGGGTTTAGGACTGGGGCGCCTGGCCAGATCCTGGGGAGGGGAGCATGTTGCCCTCGCTGTGACAGTGCCCGGGGGTGGGCCTGGTGTCACAGGCCTGAGTGGGCCCACAGGGCTTGAGGGATGGCGGGTGGGGGCAGCCAAATCGGGGTGAGACAGGTGTAGGAATGAGGCACACCACTACCCGTTGCTGGCTGGGTAGCTACAGGCAGGTCCCTTTTCCTCTCTGAGCCTCTGCGCTGATGAGGGTACTGACACCGCTCTGGCAGGGCCACAGTGAGGAGACAGGAGGGGATGCCCGTCAACACACTTGGCACAGGGCCCGGCGTGTGGGCTCCCCCGGCTGCACGTGGTTTTCCTTGACCGGCCGCCCTGCCCTGGGCAGACAGATGCGGCCGGGGCCTTCCGGTGGCTGGAGCTCTCGGAGCGGCGGCTACAGGCGCTACAGGAGGGTGTTCTGTGCAGGGCCCTGGCAGGGTGCTGGCCGCTCCAGCTCCTCCCCACCCCAGGAGGCCCACCTGAGCTGCCCGTCGCCCATCCTGCCCGAGTGAGGTGAGGGTGATGCCAAGGTTACCAGCCCCAGTGGTGGCAGCCACGCCAGTGGCTGGCAGTCAGCCTTCTTCTGCTTCTGCCCCTCCAGGCCCCCCACTCCTGGACCTCCCCACATGGCCTCCCCTAGCCTCTGGCCCCTCAGTGAAGGCTCAGCCCTGATCCCGCCGGGCCTGAGGCCTGTGCAGCCACTCTGGGAGGGCTCCTCAGAGGCCAGACTGGCCTGGTCTGGGCCCGGCTTCCCTCCGGGGACCCCACTGTGGGCAGCCCTGGACGAGCAGATGCTGCAGGAGGGGATTGAGGCCTCACTGCTTGAGGGCCCAGCCCAGGGCCCCAAGAGCCCACTCTGGCTGCCTAAGTCCTCCGTCTCCTCTCTGCGGTAAGGTGGAGTGAGGGAGTGGGGGGATGCCCTGTTGGGGGGCTGGAGGCGGCCCTGACCCTCCCTCCCTGTTCCCTCCCCCGCCGCAGGCTGCAGCAGCTGGAGCGCATGGGCTTCCCCACGGAGCAGGCGGTGGTGGCTCTGGCAGCCACGGGCCGCGTGGAGGGGGCCGTTGCATTGCTGGTCGGTGGGGAAGTGGGCACCGAGGCGCTGGTGACTCAGGGGAGGGAAGGACCTGCCCACCCTGAGGGTCCTGGGCCCCCGTAGCACAGGCAGGCCCTTGGGTGAGAAAAGGCCCAGCCCTGGTCTGCTGAGAGTCAGGAGGGGGTCTGGGGTGGCCCCCTAGCACCCTGCCCCAGTTGTGTTCAGAATAAAAGCCAGTTCACTTTTCAGCCTGGATCCCTTGGGGCATGCTTGTCTGACTGTTACGTTGCCATCAGGGGCTGAATGAATGAATGAGCAGTGAGCAAATGGCCAACTGCAGGAGAGCAGTTCTCTTGCTGGACGCCTGGCCGGGGGCAGGGATGGCCTGAGCCTCTGCTCTGCCCCACTACCCGGTCCCCCTGCCACCCAGGTGATGGCCAGGGAGCCCTGGCCCTACCGCCCTCAAGGGGATAGCGAAGGCCACTGAGGAGAGCTGCTGGCCTGCCCGGCCGCCCTGTCTAAGCGCACACTGAGACCAGGCCGGGGGGCAGTCAGGCAGGGGCCTTTATTGGCTGATGCACATCTGCCTGCTGGGGCTGTCACAAGCGGTTGTGGAAGCAGGTGTGCCCCTCCCCTGGACCATGGAGGGACTGAGGGTTCAGGGGTCAGAACTGACGCAAGGAGCCCTGAACATCCAGACCGATCAGGTAGCTTGACCTCAGGGTCAGGAAACCAGCACCAGAAAATGAGGAGGGGTGCAGGTGGGCCCCCCAGGTTTGGCTGGGAAGCAAGACTGCCCGCCCTCGTCATCCCTGGGCGTGTGGAGGGCTGGGCAGTTGATGAGACAACATAAGCTCCAAACCGCCGCCCCCCACAGACCTGCATCACCCCATTTCACAGAGAGAAACTGAGGCCCAGGACTCTGAGCAAGGCCTCACCTCTCACCTGGGCCATGCCTCCCTCTCAGGCCCCAGTCCCTGCTCAGCCTCATAGGAGGCAGACATACACGGGGTGTCAGGACCAAGACCCCGACCCAAAGGCCTAGGTGGTGGAAGGGACCCTGAGGATATTAATAAATATGGGCGAGCAGACCCCAGAGGCGGCTGGCCCAGTCCAGGCTGGGAAGGGAAGCCTGGCTGGCCCTCCGCAAGGGGCCACCACCACCCTCAGTCTCTCTTGTCTCGGCTCCTGGGGGCAACAATCCGGTAGCTGGCCGCATGTTCTCCCCTCTTTCCCCGCAGGAGACTGGGGGTGCCTGTGCCGGTGAGGCTAGCCCCCGACCCCTCTGGTTCTGCCGGAGGGAAGAAGAGAGGGAAGGACGGAGAGGTCAGGTTAGTGAGGTCTGTGTGAGGCACCCACCTCCCGTCGGCCCTCTGGGGCTGGGGCTCTGTCGTCTGGAAGCAGATCTGCGGGAAAGAAGGGGGTCTGCAAAGCTGGTTAGTGCCCCTCCCCCTGGGAGTTACTAGCCCCTAACCCAACTAGAGCACTCAGGGCCTCTACTTGATTTTCTGTGACAGGTGGGGATAAACCCACCATGTTTCTGAAATGCTTTGTACATAGTGGATGCTCCGTGAAAAAGTACTTTTTCTTGAACATATTTTGGAGGTGGAGGTGTGCCCTGAGTCATTCCCATTTCATAGCTGAGTAAACTAAGGCCAGGGTTATACCACCCAAGGGGGGAAGGGTTTAGGAAGGCCAGGCTCTGCCACTGACCTACTGTGTAGCTTTGAACCCCTGTCAGGGTCTCAGTTGTTTCATCTCTAAAACCTGGGGGATGGTCCTGGGCAACTCCAGTAATAATTGAAGTCAGTTCCGATTTGGCTATGGTGACATATGCCCCAACCTGCAAATTACCTGGCCCCCAAAAGTAAAACTGAATAATTGGCATTCTTCCCACCTGGAAAACTACTCATCCTTCAGGACCCAGATCAGGACCTACCTCCTCCAGGAAGCCTTTTGTCACTATCACCTCAGTTCTTCTCAAATGAGGAGTTAGGCAGGTTGGAAGGATGGGCTGTTTTTCCAGAGGGAGAGCCCCAGGATGGAGGACTTGGCTGAGCCTCCAAAACCCTGTTCACAGGACCAACACTTGGACTCTGGTTGAGCATTAGCTTCCCACTGAAGGGAAAGCAGCTACACCCTCATAATCATAACTGTCTCGTGTCCTGACCCTGTGTCCCATGAACCTCTGGGCTGAGATCTGGGGCAGACAGGTATCTGCAGTCACAGTCAAGGGACATTTCATGCCCCAAATTGGAGCACAGGAGGAGGGTAGCCCAGAGCTCAGGTTCCAACATCAACTCAGGCCAGGTCCTGGCTGCACCATATTCCAGTCACGTGGCCTTGAGCAAGTCCCAGAATCTCTAAGCCTCTTCTGGAATGTGGGGAATGTGGGGGTGACACTCCTGTAGTCACACTCCTGTAAGTGTTTAAGGTGACCAGGAGTGGAAAGGTTTTCACAGTAGATATCGGATTACGATAGTCACAAGGTTGGTGTGTTTTCAACTCCGGCAGGTCTGGTCACTGTGAGTTGGTCATGAGATGCTGTTCTGACATGACCAAATTCAGGGCCTTGGTTTACCCTGGGCCCCCTCGGTGCCTAGCAGAGCGGAGGGATCGGTGAACCTCTGCTGATGGAGCCCAAAGAGCTAGGGCTTTAGGCCAGACCTGGAGGACCCCGGGGCCTCACGACTCTGTGTCACCGGGGGAGTCACAGGAGCCCTCGGAACCTGTGTTTCTTCCTCTGTGAGGTGGGCATGGTACTGCCCACCTAGAAAGCATGTTACAAGGACTGGAGAAGATGGGTATAAGTTCCCTGGCCCAGGTGACCCGGGGGTGTGACAGCTGTTACTACTATCGTTATCTATCACAGGCTAAACACAGCCCATCTGGGTCTTCTGTTAGCACCTGTTGTGCGTGATGGAACAGTGGGGAGGGTTCCATCTCCTCTGCTCTCTCCTCCCAGCCCCCTTCCATGCCACACCAAGTGGACATGGGCCCTGCGAGGTGCCTGGCACTCCCTCCCTGGGCTGCTGAAGGAGGGGCAGGGCACAGAGTTAGGGCCATAGTGTGTCCCTTCTGGCTCCTGTCCCAGTCCTTCTGAGGGGGGGTGGGGGGACACCTGACAAAGAGCTGAGAGCCTGGGATTTGGTCCTCGGTCCTTCTGGGACAGGAGAAGGTCTGGGAGATGGTTGGAGAAGTTTCTAGAAGTTGAGGAAGCCATGTGGTATAGTGGGAGGAGCTCTGGAAGCAGACCCCGCACACCTCCCCACCCCTGGAGGGCAGGGCTCTGTGAGGGCTGCCCTCCCCTCTTCTGCCAGCACACTCAGAACCTTCCATGACTAACGCAAGAGTCCCATCTTGCGGGAAGGCTTCCCCTCACACACATCCTTTGGTGCGCCTGTTCCCCACGCCCCTCATCTCTACAGATGCTGAAGACTTGCCCGCCACCAAGGCAGGTACCCTGAGATCGGCCTCTGCACCCTCCCAGACCCAGCACGCAGCTGGTGTGCCCTACATTTCTGCCGAATGAAGGAGACGGCTCTGACCTCAGCTCTCCTTCCTGCTGGGGGCCTCAGTTTCCCCATCTGTAGAACAGACATGAGGGTACGTGTGATGTCTGAGGCTGTGTGCACTGAAGCGTTGAGAGATGGTGCAGCTGGGAGAAGAGTGGCTGCTGGGGCCTCTTCGCAGGTAGGAGAGGGTTAGCCCCAAGGGCCGTCAATCCCTGCCTCTCTCTAGGGCCACCACAGACTCCCCAGCCCCACTGTGTCAGCCAGGTGGGGCTAACCTCTTATGCCTACATTCAAGAACCTCAAATGGGGCCCTACCAGATCTTCTAGCCTCAGCTCTCATCCCTCAGCAAACTCACAGAACAATCCCTCTGGGTCTCTCTGGTCTCTTGGCTTTTGGCCATGCTATTCCTCTTGCCTGTTCACTTGCCCCCGATCCTTGCCTTTCAAGTCTCCACTTAGATGCCTCCTCCAGGAAGCCCTCCTGAGATGCCCTCTGCCACGCCCCAGCCTGCATCAGCAGCATTTCTGTGCTTTCCTGGTTGCCAGAACTCACTCCACTGTGGCATTCCTCACCCTAGGTTTAACACCCAGTTCCGGGGCTCCCTTACCGCCTCCCCACCCCCCGCAGCAGCATCCTAAGCTTCACAAGAGCAGGACTGTGTCTGTCTTATCTGTTGGAACCTGTCCGGCGAGGTACCTGGCACAGAGCAGGTGCTCAATCACTCAGGAACTAGTTACCAGAACCTTCTCTGTGCCAGACACCGTCTGCTGGCCAGATGGAAGGGCTGAAGAGGGGGTGGTGGCTGCTAGTCTGGATCCAGTGTTGGGAGGTGCCATCTGTGTCCCCAGGCCCTTCCCAGGCCCTTCCTGGCAGGGGCTGCCCCTGCCTGCCCGCCCTGCCGTTACCTGGCCAGATGATGGCTTCCAGCAGGGTGACCCGTCTGGCCAGGAGCTCCAGCTGAGCCTGCTGCTGCAGGAAGCTCTGTAAGCTAGGAGCCTGATGGGAGATCGAAGAAGAGCAGACGGTGCGAGTCTGGCCTCCGGGGGGGCAGGCTGGGCCGGGGAGTGGGCGGGAAAGGCGGGAGCCTGGGCTCAAGTCTCTGTCAGGATCTTGGTCTCTCCTAAGTGGGAACGGGGCTCACTTGGCTTAGACCAGATGGGTGGAGAACTGGTGGATGAATGCCTGGGGAAGGGTCTCTCAGCCCACTCATGGGGCACTCTGGGACCAGGAGGGCCTGCTCAGGGAGCGCCTCTGGGGTCAGCTGGAGGGGGTACATAACCCAGAATCCCCCGGGACCCGAGCCTGGCTGTCTGGCAGTCCCCTGCCCTGCTGGAGCCTAGCCCTGTGGCCTGCTGGCCCGTAGACCTGCACACGGGCTCCGCCTGGAGTCTGGATCCATTGCCCACAATCCTCTGGGTGGCCTGGGTTCTGACGTTATTACCCATAGTCCCCTGTGCTGTTGCAGTTTGGCCCTGTTACCCACAATCCTCTGCTGCCCTGGAGTTTGACTCTGTTGCCCATAATTCCCTTCAGACTCAGAATCTGTCAGCTCTGGCACCGCTGCAGGCCTGGAAACCACATCACCCACAGTTTCTGGAGCCCCAGGTCTGAGCACAGGGGTGGGGGCCCGGGTTCCTGGAGCTCCCCTCTTCCCCTGTGGACTCGTGGGACCAGTCATTGAGGGATGGGTGGTCTTGACCTTTCACGTCCCCACCTGGAGAAGGTCAGGTACCTTCTCCAGCCTCTTGACTGGGCCCAGGCAGCTCCACACTGGAGGTCCTGGGGAAGGCTGGCGGGCGGGGGCTGGGCTGTCTGTCCGTCTGTCTCTACTCACCATAGAGCCCAATCATTGTTTCCAAGATTAAAACCCTCTCAGCTAAAATCTTCAAAGCCTCGCGTAGTTGGTGCAACCCCTCCCCCTGTGGAGGAAAGAGACAGATGCAGCCGTGAAGGGGGCAGGGGAAGGGGGCCCTGCAAAGCTTGTTGGAGGCCCATGCCCCACCCTGGACATGCACCCACAGCCCCTCACCACCTGCCACAGCCCAGGGCCCACGGACAGCCGGAACAAGACTCAGAGAAGACAGGAGGGGGACAAGGCAGGCAGAAGCAACACCCTAGGTAGGATCCCACCCAGCTGCCTGCTCTCTACCCACAGCCCTGTACATCTTTGCTGCACTGGGGCAGGGGGAGGTCTGCAGGGGCAGCCCTGCTGTCCCGGGGCCTGCCTTGAGGCTGCCCCAGAGCCGCAGCCGCTCTTCCATCTATGCTGCCTGAAACCAGCTGTTCTCACAACATCCGCAGGATTCCTGCCACATCCCTGGGCCACTTGCACTCTTGTTTACTTAGCAGTCTTTGAACTGACTCAGTTTTGCCTTCAATACTGTGTTTGTCTCAGCTAATTAACTCCACCAGTGGGATCAGGCTACTTTCCAGTCGTCTTCCCACTCATGTCCAAATGAACATAGAGTAAAATCAGAATATGTCTGAGTGGCATCACTGTTGGGTAGCTAGGCTTAAAATGCTGGCAAGGCTGAAGTCCAGGCCCAGGTGGCCCCTCCCCAGTCCTTTTGGGCCCCTTCCTCCCAAAGGCTCTGATCTCCAGGTTCATATGCTGCAAGTGTGGGAGCCCAGCCCTCAGCCCCGCCCTCTTGTCTCATCTGAGTCTCCAGCACCTCCTCAGACCCCTCCCCTGGACCTCCTTGCTCCCAGCTCTCCTGTCTCAAGCGGTGCTGGTGCTGCCCAGGGCTCTGGTCAGGGACTGCCAGCTGGCCTTCGCCTTCCCTTCTTCCCAGTGTCTGTCCATCTGTCCTTTCCTCCCCCTAGCATAAGGCCCATGGTCTTGTCAAAACTCCACACTCCCTCACCCCTTCCTCTTTCCTTGTCCAGACTAAAGGTACTTCCGGGATGTAGAGACCTTAATTCTGACCGAGCACCAGGACGGCAAGGAGAACTATTCCAGCCCTGACACATCTGGGAGTCTCTCGAGTCCTCTACTTAGTGCAGATTAAATGAAGGGATGAGGTATAATATGCATCTTGGTACAATTGCTACCTTCAAGGTAGCTCTTCCCACAAAAACATCTAACGACTCCTCGCAACGTGTCTGTCCTGAGCGAGCCCGCTGTGGCCATGTTAGGACTGACCCTTGTAATCTGGCTGTCCTGTCCACATCACATGGATGGGACTACTCTCAGGCCACTGACTGGCCATGGAGCCCAGGGGTCACCGGGTCACACTGAAGTGACCTCTCTTCAAGCATTACATCCATCTAAAAGTAGATGACCTTCAAAAATCACATTAAGCCACTGGAGCATGGACAGTGGGACAAGCTGACATCACACATCTCCTGATGAGATGCAGTAAGAGGGCACCACCTCCCAGCTGGTGCACCTGTGGAGGGCAGTTCACCTGCATCTCATCCTGAGGAAACTATCAGGCAAATCTAGACGGAGGGACAGTCTCAAAAAAGACAAACTCGAGAGAAAGAAGAAAAGGGCAGGGGGCCTGTTCTAGATTAGAAGAACCTAGCGATGTGACAACCAAATGCAATACACGAATCTTAATTTGATCTTGGATTTGTTTTTGTTTTTGTTTAACCAACTACAAAATCCATTTTCGGGATGACTGGTAAAATGTATAGGTAGTGAAATGAAGTCACTCAGTTGTGTCCAAGTCTTTGCAACCCCATGGGCTATAGCCTACCAGGCTCCTCTGTCCATGAGATTCTCCCGACAAGGGTACTGGAGTGGGTTGCCATTTGCTTTATAGGTAAGCTGTATATTAAGTGGCTGAATTAACGTCAGCTTTTTTAGGGGTGAATGTGGTACTGTGGCTCTTTGGGAGAACATCCGTACTCTTTCAAGAGACACGCTGATGTGTTGGGGGAGATGCAGATGAGGTCTGCAACCTACTTTCCAATGGATTAGGAAAAAAGATTTGTAAATATATAAAGAGTGAAAGAACAAATGTGGCAAAATAGTAACAACTGGTCAATCTAGAAGAAGAGTATAAAGATAGTCAATTGAACCAACTTTTCTATATATTTGAAAAATTTTTAAGTAAAAATCTGGGGGAGAATGCAAAAAAAAAAATCTGGATAAGTGGCCTGCTCTTTGTATCAATGATGCCCCAGTACCCCTAAGCCTGGCCTGAGTGTCCAGGGCCTGCTGGACAGCCCCTTAGCTGTCACACAGACATCCCCGTTTTCCACAGAGAATGCTCAGAGGGCCAGCGTTTCCTGGCTATCTTGTCTTTTTCTATTGTAAACATCTCCCTGAACTTCTCGCCCCCTCATCCTACAGCCAGACTAGCACCCACGTGTCTCTCAGCTCCACTGACACCTGTCCATCTTCACTGTCCCCCTCCCAGTTCTGGCCCCCACAGCCTCTTGCCAGGATGACGAGGACAGCCTCCTGTCTAGTCTCTCTTTCTGCTCCCACATTGCTCCCTTTTCCCATCCATTCTCCACATGGCAATCAGAGGGATCTTTCGCTAACAAAAATCTGACCACATCACTCCCCTACTTACATCTCAACACGTTGCTTCCCACTGCCTACAGCACAAACTCTACATTCCTCAATATGGCCTTTTAAATCCCAAAAGCCTCTTTGGCTGGTGTCTCACTCCTTGCCTGCCACCCTCTGTCGCTCCAAGTATTTGCAGCTCCTCACACACTCCAGGCTTGCCCTTGCCCCAGAGTCTTTGCACATGACATTTCCTCTCCTCTGCCAGAGCACCTTTTGCCAGGCCTCAGCCTGGGTCTTCTCATCCAAGAGGATGCTGAATTGCCCCCTGCCGTCACAGCTGAGCTCCCCTGTGCTGTCACTGCTGGTTACTGGTCTGTTCCCCCTATCCCTACTGTGACCACTCTGAAGGTGGGGACGGTGTCCAGATCACATCTGTGTCCACAGTGCCCGGTTTGGGGCCTGGCACCACCAAGTAGGTGGTTGGGGAAAGTTAGCTGGCTCCCCCAGTCCTGGGAGCCGAAAATCCGGGGCTTCAGTTCCAGCTCTGCCAACAATTCACTCTGTGGAGTTGGGCCTCAGTTTTTCCTATCTGAATAAGGGGTACAGGCTTTGGTCTGGATGGGTCAGTGCCTGCAGCACATCCTTATGACCACTGGGTGTCACTGCTGAGCCACAGCCAGGGCAATGGCTCCAAGAGCTTCACCAAGTGGGGACTAGCAGGTGGAGTGTGGGTAAGGGAGCCCTTCCCCACAGGGACCTCATCCCCACCTGCCCCCAACAGAACTGGCTCCCCAGTCCCCAGAGCCTCATGCAGCCCCCAGCCCAGCAGGTCCCCTCCCAGGCAGGCGGCAAGCAGGGACAGAAGAGCAGGTGGGTGAGGGGAAGGCAGATGGATGGGCAGGGGCCCTGCTACCTCATGGTGGTGTGGGTCCCTCCCAAAGGTGGTTCTGAGTTTGAGGTCTGTTCTGAGAGAGCTCAGGCATCTGTTTTCCTGTTGGGCCCCCCATATAGGGATGGGCTGCCCAGCCTAATTCGGCCTTCACCCCACCTCCCCCAGGCCTCTGAAGAGGCAAGTGAAGGGGCCAGAGGGCTGGAATCTCCTGGGTCTAGCTGACCCCCAGCCCAGCTCATGCCCATGCTGACAGGGTGCTTAAGAGACTCTGGAGCCACTAGGGGGTGGAAGGTGGGGAAGCGAGTAGGGTGGCAGTGAGGGGCTGGGAGAGGCTTGCTAGAGAGGTAGCAGGACCCCACAAGTCATGGGAAGACACAGGGGAGGGCTCGTGCATGGTGGGGGGCTCCCACGGCTGTATCCATCACTGACCCACAATCAGGAGCAGAGAGGGCGGGGCAGGTGCTGGGTGCTTCCCATGTCTTCATTAACTAGGCCTGCCAGGAAGTAGGGCGTCCCAGCCAGACTGCACCAAGAGGGGGGTGGGGGAGGGAGGGGGCACAATGCCGGCCTCCAGAAGAACGCCCCAGTGGCCTCTCCTGTCTGCCCCATCCCGTCCGTTTTCCAAATTCCTCCTACGGCAGTGGTGGTTTCCAGGTCCCTGCATCGTGGGGCTGCTGGTGCTCCCCCCATGTTTCCTGGTAGGGGGCGGTGATTCCTAGGCCCTGGAATTCATTCACTGCAACTCTCTTGTGACTATGAGGGCTTCTAGGTCCCTTCCCACTTATTCTGTCTTCTGTGCATGTGACAGCTTCTAGGCTTCCCTTGGGTACAGTGGTCTCTAGATCTCCTTATTTTCCATGGTTCTCTGGTGCAGATGCCAGTTCGTAGGCCTCTCCTCCCCCTCCTCGCGGGTCTCCTGTGTGTGTGATGTTGGTGAGGACCTCATGTTAGTTGTACATCTTCTGGGTACAATGGATCTAGGTCCCTTAACTTCACTCACCATGTACACTGGGTCCATGCTGGTTTCCAGGCCTCCCTTCCTATGATTCACCTTTTCCGATGTGTTCGGTGGTACCCAGTGCCCCACCGCTTCTACCAAAGGGCTGCACCTCCCTTCCTGTGCTCCATGGCTCTCCTAAGGCCAGTGGGCCAGGAGTGGCCCACTCTTCTGTGTGGACATTGTTTTCCTGCTTCCCTTTCTTTCGCAGACAGGGCAGCAGAAGCCAGAGCCCTTGCTGGGGAGGGCTGTTGGGGAAGGGCATGCAGTCTGGACTGGGTCAGCCCAAACCGCCCAGGAGGAAGCAGCAGGGTCACCCTGGCCTGGAAAGGCCGCAGAGAGAAGACAGAGACACGAAGACAGAGAGTGTAGGTCTGCTGGTAAGGCTGGCCCTGCCCACTGGGGAGGGACAGGGTGCGGCGAGGGGGCAGGGGCTGAGAACTGGCAAGGCTCTGCCCGGGGAGACCAGGTTGCAAAGGGGACTTGGATGGGCTGTCCCCACCCCAACATAATCTCCTGAGTGTCCAGGGCAGGGGGGCAGCGGGAGGTCGGCGCTAGGCTAGAGCTTACCCAGTGGCTCTTCTCACCAGGGTCTCCTTTGGGGCCAGGTTCTCCCTGCGAGGAGAGAGAGAGGTAGGAGCAGTGAGAGAGGGAAGGAGAGAGGGCTTTGGGGTTGTGGAGAGAGAGAGAGAGGCTGAGCTAGGCTGAGACTGAGAGAGACAGGGAGTAGCTTGTTTGGATTTACACAAGATAAAAATGCAAAAAAACAACTGTTTGAAGGCAATGGATCATGATAAAGAATAGCCAGTAACTGAAGGATATCTGACCTTAGAAAGAAGGGAACCTCCCTGGGTAACATCTATACTTTTACGGCTTTTCCTCTGAGGGCTCATTCCAGCCCTCTGCACCTGGCAAATGGCTCAGGCGGGAAGCTTTGGTCTTCCTGGCCTGAGGAGTCAGAGGTTGGGGTTGAGACCGCCAAAGGAGGAGGAAATTGAGGGGAAGATACTGGAAAGCAGGGAACCAGAGCAGGGAAGCAAAGTCCGTATAGACACTCTTCTCTAATCCTTGGATGGTCCGCAAACTGCCCATCCTAAAATCACAAAGCTGAGGGCAAGCCCTCAGCTAGAGCAAAAGTCAACATTCATCAGAGGACGATTCTCTTCACTATGATATCTATATGGTCCAATATGCAATACAAAATTATTAGACATGTTTAGAAGCCAAGAAGTGTGACCCATACTCAATAGAAAAATCAGTCTGTAGAAACAAATCTATGGGCAACCCAGATATTTGAATTACTAGACATGGAGTCTAGTGATTTTCAATATCTGTGACACAAACTGTTGGGTGTAAAATAGGCTTAAGAATGTATTGTAAAACACAGGGAATATAGCCAATATTTTGTAATAACTATAAATGGAAAGTATCACAAAGTTTAAAAATTTTTGATAAAATAGAGATTAACTGAAGACAGGCCATATAACAGAAGAAAGAATCAGTAAACTTGACAACGGGTCAATGCAATAATTCTAACTGAAGCACGAAGAGAGGAAAGATTTTGTTAAAAAATTGACAGAGCCTCAGTGACTCACAGGAGCCTCACTTAAGCATAACTGGAGTCCCAGAGTAAAGAGAGGGCTGAAACAGAAAAGAACATTTGAATATACATCAACCAGTTTTTTTTTTTCCCAAGTGTGATTGAAAATCAAAACAAAACAGATTTCTGGTTTCTGGTCCAGCATACAAAGATCTTAGAAGTCAAGATTCTGTCTTCACAACAAGTAGGAAGCTGAACAAACTGAAAAATCAACAATTTTTCTTTGAGCCATCAAAGATGTAGGTCATTGGGCAAACCACTGCTTCCGCACACACACACACACACACCCCTGCCGCCCCCATCCCAAACTGCAGAGACAGACAGACAGGTGGATCACAGCTGAGTGGAGCGGGAGCCTTCCTGGGAACCCAGTGCCAGGGTGGTGAAAACTAAAAGTAATTCCAAAATGCTGGAGGCTCAGTGTGGACAAGTCCCATAGTTGAAAACCCCAGGGGACCCAGTCTCTGACTGGGACTGACGGTGGAGTTGGAGGAGTGGCAGAACCTCGAGGAGTTCTAGCTGGTCCTCACAGTGAACCCTGGAGAAAAATCCCCTCCTGTTTTTTTTTCCTGGGGAGAGGTGAGAGGAACCATCTTGAAACACCCCAGAGCATTCTGTTCTTCTTAACAAGGCCTGCCCACAGGGGAAACTACTTTGCCAGAACCTAACTCGCTGGGGTCTTATCTGTGCCTAATTAACCCGGGAGTAGGGAAATACACAATTTTAGCCAATGTTAGCCTTTGATGTGAGAGAAGGGAAATACCCCAATTCCAGCCCCCTCTGGCCATCTTGTTCCACTTAAGTGGGAGAAACCAAAATAAAATTGAGAAGCACTGGTGAGGTTCACCATCCAGGGGCAGAGGCTCAACGAAACCCTGAGACAACTACAGAGCACTTCCTCCCGATACCTCACCACTGCCTTACTAAAGGCCTGCTTACTGCAAAGGCTTGCTGCTGCTGTTGTTTAGTTGCTAAATTCTGTCTGACTCTTTTGTGACCCCACGGACTACAGCCCTCCAGGATCCTCTGTCCTGGGATTTCACAAGCAAGAATACTGGAGTATTCCCTTCTCCAGGGGATCCACCCGACCCAGGGATCAAACCACATCTCCTGCATTGCAGGTGGATTCTTTACCACTGAGCCACCTGAGAAGCCCACATCATGTCTACCTTTCAACAAAAAGATTACAAGGCGTACTACAAGGCAAAGAACACAGTTTTAAGAGGCTGAATAAATATCAGAACTGGAGTCAGGCTATGTATGTTGGAAGTACCAGACAGGCTTAAAAAAACCCACAAATACACAGAGAGAAAAGTGCTATGATTAATATGCCAAGGGCTTTCATGGGAAAAATAGACAACATTTAAGAACAGATGGCTAATATAAGCCAAGAAATGGCAATTCTAAAAGTCAAAGAGAAACACTAGAATTCAGCTGAAGGCCCTTTTTATAAGGTCAGTTAGCTCAGGACAATGACATTCTTCCCAGGCCTCTTAATAAATACTCCTACCCCAGCAAAGGCCCTTCTTGCTGGTATCAGAGACCATGGTTCAGAAACACAAATCCAACAGAATTTCAGCCTTTAGTCTCCCAGATCATCCCTTCCCTGAAGTTCTACCTAGAATAGGAAAAAAGTCACAAGAACGCTACCTGCAGTCACAGGCTCTTCAGTCTGCTGGCCAGGATTTCATGCTCCTTTAAAGGATCTTTAAGGGAAGGAGAGAGAGATACAGGGGAGGAGCATGGAGGAAAGTGAAACGTGCTGACCAGCTCTGTTTCTTAAGCTTTTTGTGTTGGACACATGGGCCT
Source organism: Antilocapra americana (assembly GCA_007570785.1). Lineage (NCBI taxonomy): Eukaryota > Metazoa > Chordata > Mammalia > Artiodactyla > Antilocapridae > Antilocapra > Antilocapra americana. The sequence goes on from ML661378.1 coordinate 1,955,735, forward strand.
AAGATTTAATGTTATTTAGATTTTTCATGTTAAAAATATTTTGGTACAGTGCATAAGAATCTGCCTGCCAATGCAGGTGACATGGGTTCAATCCCTAGTCCGGGAAGATCCCACATGCTGAGGAGCAGCTAAGGCCATGCAGCACAGCTACTGAAACCAGGGCGTTCTAGAGAACAAGAGCCACAACTCCTGAAGCCCGGGTGCCCATAGCCTGTGCTCCACAACAAGAGAAGCCCACGCACTGTGAGGAAGAGTAGCCCCGCTCGCTGCAACGAGAGAAAAGCTCGCACGACTACAAAGACCAAGCGTAACCAAAACTAAGTCATTAGTTAAAATATTTTTCAGTCTTCTCAAGCTCACATGGAACATTCACCAAGGCAAACCACATTCTGGCCCATAAAATATTATCTCAACAAATTAAAAAGAATATACATCATACATTGGGCTTCCCTGATAGCTCAGTTGGTAAAGAATATGCCTGCAAAGCAGAAGACCCCGGTTTGACTCCTGGGTCGGGAAGATCCACTGGAGAAGAGATAGGCTACCCACTCCAGTATTCCTGGGCTTCCCTTGTGGCTCAGCTGGTAAAGAATCCGCCCACAATGCGGGAGACCTGGGTTCGATCCCCAGGCTGGGAAGATCCCCTGGAGAAGGGAAGGGCTACCCACTCCAGTATTCTGGCCTGGAGAATTCCATGGACTGTTTAGTCCATGGGGTTGCAAAGAGTCAGACACGACTGAGCGACTTTCACTTTCACTTTCAAACATCATACAATGTATGCTCTTAGACAATAATGGAATTAAACCAGAAATCCCTAACAAAAGATAACTGGAGGGACTTCCCTGATGGTCCAGTGGTTAGGACTCCACACTTGCACTACAGGAGGCATGGGTTCCATCCCTGGTTGGGGAACTAAGATCCCGCATGCCACATGGCACAGCCAAAAAAAGAGAAAAAGATAATTAGAAACTCCCAAGTATTTGGAGATTAAACAGATTTTGAAATGACACACGGGCCAAAGAATAAATCTCAAGAGACATTTTAACATACTCTGAACTACATGAACATAAAAATGCTACTTAGCAAAACTTGTGAGAGACTGAAAATAGTGCTCAAAAGGAAACTAAACTATAAAAGTACAGTGGTCAAGACAGTGTGGTATTGGCTAACGAGCAGTTAAATGCGTCAATGGAACAGAATAGCTAGCCCAGAAAGGGACCCACATAAATACCATCACTGAGCTTTGACAAAGGAGCAAAGGCAACACAATGGAACAAAGATAGGAGCTTCCCTGGTGGTCCAGTGGCTAAGATTCCCTGCCAGGTTCAATCCCTGGTCAGGGAGCTAGAACTCGTGTGCTGGGACTCAGGGTTTGCATGCTGCAACGAAGATGAAAGAGCCCATGGACTGCAACTAAGATCAGCCTAATTAATTAATTGATTTTTAAAAAACTGGTTAGAAAATGTAAAAACATGAATCTAGATACAGGTTTCATATTCTTCACAAAAATCAACTGAAAATGTATCACAGACCTAAATGTAAAATGCAAAACTATAAAATTCCTAGACAATAACATAGGAGAAAACCTAGATGACCTTGAGTTTGACGATGGCTTTTTAAATGCAATGCCAGAAGCACAATCCATGAAAGAAATCATCGATAAGCTGGACTTTGTTAAAATTACAAACTTCGATTCTACAAAAGTGAGTGTCAAGGTAATTAGGAGACGAGTTACAGACACTTGCAAAAGATACACCTGATGAGGGCTTCCCAGGTGATATTAGTGGTAAAGAACCCGCCTGCCAATGCAGGAGACAAAAGAGACGATTCCTGGGTAGGGAAGATAACCTGGAAGAGGGTGTGGCAACCCACTCCAGTATTCTTAACTGGAGAATCCCCAAGGACAGAGGAGCCTGGTGGGCTACCGTCCACGGGGTTGCAAAGAGTTGGACACGACTGAAGCAACTGAACACACACGCATACCTGATAAAGATATATAAAGGTATATCTTTGTATATCCAAAAAAGACAAAGAACTCTTAAAAATTCAACAGGAAGAAGACAACCTAATTTAAAAAGTTCTTGCACAGGAAAGGAAACCATCGACAAAATGAAAAGACAACCTATGAAATCAGAGAAAATACAAAAGACATATCCAATAATAAGTTAATATCTGAAACATATAAGGAACTTATACAACTCCATGGCAAAACCCCAAATAAGCCAGTTTAAAAATGGGAAAAGAACCTGGATAGGCAGTTCTGCAAAAAAGACATATAAATGGCCAATGGGTGAAAAGATGCTCAACATCGCTGCTGCCGCTGCTGCTGCTAAGTCCTTCAGTCGTGTCCAACTCTGTGCGACTCCATAGACGGCAGCCCACCAGGCTCCCCCGTCCCTGGGATTCTCCAGGCAAGAACACTGGAGTGGGTTGCCATTTCCTTCTCTGAAGCATGAAAGTGAAAAGTGAAAGTGAAGTCGCTCAGTCGTGTCTGACTCTTTGCGACCCCATGGACTGCAGCCTACCAGGCTCCTCCGTCCATGGGAGTTTCCAGGCAAGAGTACCGGAGTGGGGTGCCAGTGCCTTCTCCGGCTCAGCATCACTAGTCATCAGGAGATGCACCTGCTGGGACGTCTGTTATCAAGAAGATGAGAGATAATGAATGCTGGTGAGAATGCGGAAAGTGGGGAGCCTTTGAATACTGCTAGCGGAAATATAAACTGCTTCAACCATTATGGAAAACAGCATGGAGGTTCCTCAAGAAATTAACAATAGGGTATCCATCCAAAGGAAGGGAAACCACCGTCTTGAAGAGGTATATTCACTGCAGTATTATTTGTGATGGCCAGGATGTGGAATGAACCTGCACGCACTGATGGGTGAATGGATAAATACAACGTGTGGTATTTACACACACAGACGATGGAATAGTATTCAGCCTTTAAAAAGGAGGAAATCCTGCTATTTGTGACAACATGGATGAATGTAGAGGGCATTATGCTACGCAAAATAAGCCAGACTGAGGAAGACAAATACCGTATGGTATCACTTATATGTGGAATCTGAAAAACAACCAAAAATGTTGAAGTCAGAGAAACAGTAGAATGGTGGTTGCCAGGGACTGGGTTTGGTGGGAGGGAAGGAATGGAAAAAGGTTGGTAAAAGGATACAAACCTTCAGTTATAAGATGACTAAGTTTTTTGTTTTTTTTTTTCTTTTGGCTGAGCCATGGGGATTGTGGGATCTTAACCCACTCCGGCACTCCCTCACTTCGGCACTCTTGCCTGGAAAATCCCATGGACGGAGGAGCCTGGTGGGCTGCAGTCCATGGGGTCTCGAAGAGTCAGACACAACTGGGCAACTTCACTTTCACTTTCATGCACTGGAGAAGGAAATGGCACCCCACTCCAGTGTTCGTGCCTGGAGAATCCCAGGGACGGGGGAGCCTGGTGGGCTGCCGTCTGTGGGGTCTCACAGAGTCGGACACGACTGAAGTGACTTAGCAGCAGCAGCATTCCCTCAACTAGGGACGGAACCTGGGACGTGGCAGTGAAAGTGCTGAATCCCAGTCGCTGGACTGCCAGGGAGTTCCCAGATGACTGAACTCTAACGTAAGGATCTAATATATAGTGTGGTGACCAGAATGAATTGAAATTTACTAAGAGACTATCTCAAGTATTCTCAACACACTCACACGGAGTGTTTCTTACATGAAATGTTTCTCATAAAGTTAAACTTACTTTTACCATATGATCCAACAGTTTCATTCATTGATATTTAACCAAAGTAACTGAAAACTTACATTCACACAAATACCTACACCTAGATGTTGCTGCTTTTATTCACTGCTGCCAAAACTTGGAAGCAACCAAGATGTCCTTCAGTAGGTGAATGGATGAATGAACTGCGGCACAGGCAATGTAATATTATCCAGATCTGAAGAGTTAAAAAGAGCTATCAATCCATGAAAAGATAGGCTAGAACCTGTAATGTGTACTACGAAGCGAAAGAGGCCAATCTGAGAAGGTTATGTACTGTATGATTCCAGCTATGTGACATTTTAGAAAAAGCAAAAACATACGAGACGGTTAAAAGATTAGTGGTTGCGAGGTGTTATGGGGAGGGAGGGATAAACAGGCAAAGCATAGAGGATTTTAAGGGCAGTGAAATATTCTATATGATACTATGATGGTGTATACACATCACAATGTATCTAACAATATCTGTAGGCTGTACAACACCAAGAACGAACCCTAACTTAAACTATGGACTTTGGGTGATGATGACATGACAATCTGGGTTCATCAACTGCATCAAATGTACCATTGTGACATGCAATGTCCGCGGTGGGGGAGGCTCTCCATGTGTGGGGACAGGGAAAATATGGGAACTCTCTGTACTTTCTACTCAATTTCACTGTGAACTCAAAAAATGCTGTAGAAAAGAACTGTATTCACTAAACAAAATAACCAACAAAAGCAAGACCCAGAAACCTTACAGATCCAGGAATTTCAGCCAACCCCAAGCAGAATAAACACAAAAAAATCACACCCAATCACACTATGATCAATCTGATGAAAACCAAGGATAAAGAGAAAAATCTTAAATGCCAAAGGGAAAAAAAAAGACATATTATGCACTGGGGAAAAACAGTAAGAACAACAGCCAATTTCTCGTGAGAAATTGTAATTGTCTACGTAAACCAGAAGACCACGGAACAGTATCCTTACAGTACTAAAGGGGGAGGAAACTGCCAACCTATCATTTATAGCCAGTGAAAATAACTTTCAAAAATTAAGGTTAAATAGAGACAGTTTTAGATAAACAAAAGCAGTGAGGATTTGTTGCCAGCAGACACACATTATAAGAAAGGCTAAAGGATGCTCTTTAGGCTGAAGAGAGATGATACTGTATGAAAATCCAAATCTAAAGGAAGGTATGGAGAGTATCAAAGATGACAAACACATCATTATATGTAAAAGACTATTTTTCTTCATTTTTAAAATTTCTTTAAAAGTCAACTGATCGTTTAAAGCAATAACGATAGTGTCCTGAAGGTTTAAAACAAATATGGAAGTAAAATACATGATGGGAACAGCACAAGGACAGAAGGGGGTGAATTATACAGTTGTAATGTTCTTACTTATACATGAAAAGGTATAATAATTCAAGTAAATGGTGCTAAGGATACATTTTGCTATCCTTAGAGCAACCACAGAAAAATAACACAAAGAGGTATAATTAAAAAAAAAAAAACATCATTACTGGAGGTAACACAGAATTGTAAACAAGTCTCAATCCAAAAGAAGACAGGAAAAGAAGAGGACAAAAAGAATTCAAGGAGAGATTGGAGTAAACAGAACACAAACAGCAAGATGGCTGACTTAAACCAAACCATATCAGTAGCGACGAGATGTGTGCTCAGTTGCCCAGTCGTGTCTGACTCTATGCGACCCCATGGACTGTAGCCCTTCAGGCTCCTCCGTCCATGAAATTCTCCAGGCAAGGATACTGGAGTGGGTTGCCATGCCCTTCTCCAGGGGATCTTCCCAACCCAGGGATCGAACCCAGGTCTCCTGCACTGCACTGCAGGCAGACTTTTTACCATATGAGCCATTAGGGAAGATAAACCAAAGGGAGAAATATACAAATCCACAACCAGAGTTGGAGTGAGACAGAAAGAGAGAAACAGAGTCAGAGAGGACACACAAAGGGAAGACAGAGAAAGAGGTCCAGAGACACAGAGGCAGGGTGAGGGAGACGGAGGTGGCCTGATCCTAAGGGGCTGAGGGGACCCTGAGACGGGGGCAAGAATGCAGCTGGAGCTCACCCTGGACCAGCCCGGGAGGCTCAGGGGCTCGGCCCCAGGGGACAGACCATGGCAGGGGTCTGGGCCTGTAGGCTCCTGGAGGGGTGCTGCTGGGTGACCAGTCACTTACCCGCTGCCCCATGGAGCCTTGGGGGCCGGGCTCCCCTCGCAGTCCCTGCAGGAGGGAGGAGAGGAATGGAGTGAGCTGTCAGAGGGTCTGATCCAGGACTCCCCAGAATCCTCCACCCAGGCTGCCTCAATACTCACTCTCTCGCCCTTCTCTCCAGGGTGGCCGGAAATTCCTTTGGGTCCAGTGGGGCCTGGGGGTCCCTGAGCAACAAGACAGGGCCTCAGCCTTGTGCCAGGGCAGGGCAGAGTGGGCAGGAACTTGGGGTGCAGAGGGGCAAGGGAGGGTGCCCCAGCCTGGCCTAGGCCTCTGGGCCCTTCACCACACAGCCTGCCCAGGGTGGGAAGTTTACACAGCTCAGTTCAGAGTTACAGTGGAGTCAGGCAGTCCCCACTTTGATCTGGAAGCTGCCATGTGCTGGCCACAGCCCTAGGGCAAGAATGTCCACCTCTTTTCTTGTCCTTGGGTGATAACAGCACTTGTTTCTTGCCATGTGGACTGAATAAGATTCATGGAAAGTAGTTTGCGCATTAAGTGCTCCACAGATGCTTGAATGAATGAATGAAGGATAGAGGAATGGATGGTGGATGGATGGATGGTTGAGCGGGTGGGTGGATAGGTGAATGGATGGGTGGGTTGGGTCAGGGGTGGACGGACAGATGAGTGGAGAACTTGGAGAAATTCTCACCATATGTCCAGGACTCCCAGGAATCCCCATGGGACCAGGAAGTCCAGGAGGACCTGGAATCAGACAGTATGTCCTCAGGTTTGAAACAGTACAACGCCAGGGAGTTCCACCCTCAGCTCCCTCCTCATGGCCAGCCCTGCCCCTTGCCCCAGGCCTGGACTCAACTTACCCACTGGGCCTGGGGGGCCTGGGGGCCCAGCCGGTCCCTGGGGCCAGTGGCTGCTGGTTTCAGTGAAGGTGTTAGACAGAAACGGGTCCCCTGGGGGAGAAAGGATGATGAGGAAGCAGGGTGGGGCCGTGCCGGGCAGAGTGAGGCAGTTTTAACCTGTCTTTTCTGCCAAGTCAGCTTTAACTGCTGTGTCCCCTGTGGGACAGTCCATAGGCTGTGGCGGGGGCCACCCGTCACCTGCACCAAGGCGGGTGGTGGGGGAAGCATGGGTTACACCAGACCAGGCTGCAGGGAGACCTGGGTTCTAACTCCACCACAGTCTAGCTGGTGACATCCAGTAAGATTCTATCTTGCTGAACCTGGACTGTCACAGGTCTGATGGGAATAATAATGAAAGCTATCATTAAAAAAAAAATTATTTGGCTGCACTGGGTCTTTGTTGCCATGTGCAAAATCTTAGCTGTGGCACGTGGGATCTAGTTCCCTGACCAGGGATTGAAGCTGGGCCTCTGCACTGGGAGTGCAGAGACTCAGCCACCTGGACCTCCAGGGAAGTCAGGGAAGCTACCATTTTCGACGCCAGCTTTGTGCCCAGCTTCTGTGCACGGGTGTCATAGAGCCCTGGGACACCAGCACCGTCTATATCCCCACGGTACAGGTGAGGAAACCGAGGCTCAGAGCAGGAGCATGAATGAACGGTGCCTGGTCTTGCGAGGAAGGTCTGACGTAGATGGGGTTGAACCTGGCACTCTAAACGCTGACCCCGGCAGCAGGCATGCTGGTCAGGCTTCGAAGGAGAAGGAGGCAAGGCAGGGCCCAGCTGGGCGGAGGGGGCCAGGCCTCTCTGAGCACTGGGGCAGGGCTGTGGCCTTGGAAGCTCACGTCCTGCTGCCAGACCTTGAGCTTCCCGGAGCTCAGCGGGCTGGATCCTGGCCAGCTCCAAGGCTTGGTGGGAGGGCCTGACACTGGTGGTTCCCAGCACAGGCTGTGGAAGCCGCAAGGATCTGAAGCCAGCCTCTCGGGCCCTGGTTGTGTGATCTCCCTGCTCTGGCCCTCAGTCTTCCTCGTCAGTGACAACAGTGCCCATTGGAGGAGTGGCCCAAGGGCAAGCCTGGTATACAGAAGCTGCCTAGCAGATGGTCACGTCAGCCTCACCCTACCGCCACCTGGACCTGCTGTGACCCTGAGCAACTCACCATGCTGGGAGATCCGGGCGTAGGGTGGTCCAACAGGGGCTGGGGGCCCAGGGGGGCCAGGAGGGCCTGGGGGCCCTGGAGGTCCCCTCTCTCCAGGGATGCCCACAGCTCCAGCCTGGCCAGGGCTCCCTGGGGGGCCCTGCAAACCTGCAATGGAAACAGGGTTTGGTGTGTGTGCTGGAGGCAGGGAGGCTTGGGATGGCTGCAAGGGGGCAGGAGGAGGCAACCTGGGGCAGTGGGCACAGAAGGTGCCAGGGCCCACAAGCAGGGCAGTCCCATCTCTGAGTCCCTGGCAGTCATGAGGACAGTGGACACTTGGTACACAGTAGGTGCTGAGCAGGTGCTGATTTCTGTAATGTCCTCTCTTCCAGGCTTTTGCAGGAGTTGCTCCCGCTCTCAGTCCTTCCTTTGGGCCACGTGGCATGGACTTCAGGTCATCCTAGGCCTCACCTAAGGTGTGGCTCCCACTGGGAAGCCCTTCCCACCCCCACCCCACCCTGGCAGGGTCTAGGCTTCCTTCCCTGGGGCTCCCATACCAGCCACGGCCCCCACAAGAACCCTGGTCACATGAAGGGGGGCGCTGGTGTTCCTCCTCTGCCAAGGCCCACCTTCCCTGGCCTCCCTCGCCTGGGAGCCCCAGGAGGGCAGGGTCTGGTCGGACTCCCACCACCCGTGTCCAGCTTCAAGCTGGGAATAGGAGAGAGCAGGGAGATGGGCCGAGTGAATGCAAAAGTTGGTTGCAGGGGGCCCAGGCGTGAGGCGGGGGGCATCCTTGGAGAGGTTGTAAGTCAGGAGATGGGTGGGCAGAAAAGGCCCAGGCCACCTCTGCTACATCAGGGTTGGGAAGGCAGGCCCTAGCCCCGGCCCTCCTGCGAGGGGCTGACCAGGGGGGCTAGAAGGAGCAGTGCTGTGGGCACTCACCTGGTGGGCCTCTCATCCCCATCGGGCCCCGGCTGCCAGGGTCTCCCTTGGGGCCAGTGGGCCCAGGAAGCCCCCGGGCACCAACTCGATCTGGGGGGAGAAAAGGCATCAGCTGGACAGCTCCGGCTGTGCTCAGCCCCGCCCCGGCCCCGCCCCGGCCCCGCCCACACCAGCACCTACCATCTCGAGGGAGCAGAGAGGGCCTCTGGTTTTCTCTGGCTCCCGGCAACCCTGGAGTAGGGGGGTTAGGCGGGGGTCAGTGTCACCCAGAGAAGGCAATGGCACCCCACTCAAGTACTCTTGCCTGGAAAATCCCATGGACGGAGGAGCCTGGTGGGCTGCAGTCCATGGGGTCGCAAAGAGTCGGACACGACTGAGTGGCTTCACTTTCACTTTTCACTTTCGTGCATTGGAGAAGGAAATGGCAACCCACTCCAGTGTTCTTGCCTGGAGAATCCCAGGGACGGGGGCGCCTGGTGGGCTGCAGTCTAGGGGGTCGCTCAGAGTCGGACACGACTGAAGCGACTAAGCAGCAGCAGCAGCAGCATCACCCAGAGTTTCTGCCCCAGCTCTGCCAGCTGCCGGGCCTCCCTGGACACCAGTGCTCAGGGGCCCCTGGAGACCCACTGGCGAGCTGGGAAGACTGAGGCCTGCATGGGGGTCAGGCCAGGAGCCAGTGGCTGCGCAGGCTGGAATCTTGCTCCCCCCAGCTCATTCCCACACGGGAGCGTGTTCCCCACTAACCCACTCACCTCGGAGGCCTCCATCCCCGGGGCTGCCCTGGACAGCTGGGGAACCCCAGAGTGGGGCGGGGTCCTCGGGGGCAGCTGGGGTCGAGGGCACTGCCCGCTCAGTGACAGTCAGCACCGCCACCTGTGGAGGAAGAGGATGATGGGGTGGGTACCAGCATCTCACCAGGACAGGCCAGCTCGCCCCGTGGAGGTGGAGCTGGGAGTCCAGGCAGCCAGCAGAACCCCGCCTGGAGTGGAAACCAGGCTCACAGGAGCCCACAACTTCATCAGAAGTGCCTGTAGTTTTCCAACTGCACAGTTCATCACATTCATTGTAGGAAAGTCATCACACACTATCACAGCCACCCACGTTGGAGACTGTCCCCGTGTTTGCTAGGCCATGTGGTTTTTTTCCTGTGCTTACCTGCATGTGAGGATGTATATTTATATACATTTACATGCATATATAACATGACATTTCTCTTGGTCTCTTAAAACACCACAGATTGGAAGGATTTTTACTAAATTTGAAGGGAAATTTGGGAGGGTCTGACATGAAACAGAAGTGCCAAGGTGTGTACAAAACCACTTTTGGGGACATCCCTGGGAAGACTCTGTGCTTCCCCTGCAGGGGGAGCAGGTTCCACCCCTGGTCGGGGAGCTAAGATGCCATGTGCTTCTTGGTGTGGCCAGAAAGTAAAAACCAGAAACAAACAAAAACCCATTTTTGGACTCAGTGATGGGGGGGAAGCCTGAAAAGGTCAACAGTGTCCCCTGAGCCACTGATCAGGGGTTAAGAAAGGCCAGATTGCCTGCTGACCAGGAGGTGCGGGGCTGTGTGCACCTACCCAGAGGGGGGCTAACCTGGAACTGAGCTGAGCTGCCCCTTAAGCCAGCTTTCCCTGGGAGGGAGCTTGGGGAGCAGGGTGAGGTTCCTGGGGTGTTCATACCGCGTAACAGGGGTTCTAACCCATGTTGCTTAGACACTTGGGTTTTCCACTCAATATTAATACATCAGGGCATCTTTCCATGTTAGAAAATGTTGGCATTGTTAATGGCTGCCTAATATTCCCTGAGCCATGTTTGTTTAGCCTGCAACCACCCCTTCTGTTGTCTGGTTTTCAAATCTCCCTCTGAATAGTTAACACTTGGGTGAACATCCTCGAATCTAATCTCAAGATAAATTCCAAGAGGAGGCGATGTATATGCAGGTGAAGTTTAAAAGTCTCTACGTGTCTTTAGAAAATCTGGAAGAAAAGATGCTTCGATGTTGGCAGTTGTTCTCTTTGGGGGGCACAGGCGACCGAGGCCAATGGTTTTCTGGTAGGTTTATCATGGTTCTGAGTTTTTAATGTTTCTAAATTTAGGACGTCTTACTTTTTAATTGTTAAAGCCTTTTTATCTTGAGATAACTTGAGACATGCAGTATATGTTTTTGCTTTTTGGAACTGGGAAGATAGCACTGTGGCGAGTGGGGAATAAAGGATGAGGTGTTGGGGCAATGAGGGGACCTATTTACAAGCTGTGGGGGGCGTCTAGGAGTCTCTGGGAGGGAATGGGGCTGGGAGAGCTACATGGGCCTCCTGGAGGGAGAGCAGCCAGGCTGTCTGACCGTGAGCAGGCTTTCCAGGGTGGGCACTGGGGGAAGGTGGTGCCTGCCTGGCAGGTAAGGTGCTCACCCACCTTGGCCTCCAGCACCTTCAGCCGCTCCGTCAGCTCCGACACTTTGCTGCAGTTGAGACAACCTGCAGAGAGGAAGCAGGCTGGGTTGGGGCTTCAGGTTCCCCTCGGAGCCCCTTAGCCATTGGGGGCAGGATAGAGGGAGGGGACATACCTGACGACCCCAACCCATGAGACAGCTCAGGGCAGGGATGGGGCTACGGAGTCACAGCCTATCCAGGGTGGACCATGCCCTGCGGGTGTCCTTTGGCCCCCGAGCCTCTGAGGGGACTGTTTTTCCCAGGGCAGGACCAGGGACCCGAGTCCTCATCCAGAACGGGGTAGGGCGAGCAGGGAAATGCCTGCTGCTTCCCACCTGGGCGGGGCTGGCCGTGGCGTGCTGGCTTTGGGGACCCCACATAGTCCAGACGGGGCTGGACTCCCATGCCACCCTCTGAGCCTTCCCTCAGAGCCACCATCCAGCCTCCCGGCCCCCTCGGTGATACTCCAGAGTTATTCACAGCGGTGTCGGCAGTGAATACGCTACATGCGCGTCTCTCTGGTCTTTACCACACCCCTGCGTGCGAGGACGTGTCACGCTGTGCACACCTGGGGACACTGAGCTCAGAGCAAAGGGACCTGGGGTCTCCCCAAGCACAAAGTCTGGGGTCGAAGCCAGGGAGGTGGGGTCCTGGGCAGGGCACATCCCCTCTCTGACCCTCAGCGACGGTGATGCCGTCCCGGGGGGAGGTTTACCCAAGGTGACCATGGAAAGCTCTTGTCACGGTGCCTCGCACCCTGCAGTCACTCTGGCAAGTGTTGTTTCAATGAAAAAAAAGGAAACTGGGGGCTTGGACCCGCGTCTGGGCTCTGGGCAGATTCCCCTTGGGGAGCCCTTCCTCCCCGCACCCCCAGTTTTCTTTCCAGCCTGCGGTGGACGAGGGCAGGGCGCTGTCCCTGACCCTCCACTGCTGGGCCCAGCTGGCTTTTAGGACAGTTACCACCAGCCCCTCCAGCCTCCTCTGGCCCAGGGGGACCCCAGGCAGCTGCCCCAGGACCCACCTGAGAAGCCTGTGGGCTGAAGTGCCATCCGCCGTGTGGTGCTGCCCGACCACCCGGGTTCCACGAAGCCAGAGGAGCCTGCAACTGAGGACAGTGAGGGTGAGGGCCTGCTGGCCATGACGTTTTGTTCTGTGCCCCCCCAACTAGTGTTGCCACAGCGGGGGTCCCTATTGCCCTTGGTGCAGAGCAAGATAGAGGCCCAGAGAGGTGGGGCGGTTCACCAGAGTCACACAGCGTGAAGTGGGCCAGCTGGGACAAGGCTGTCAATCTGAAGGGGCTGGGGAGGGCTGGTGATGGGTGAGGGCCACAGGGGAAGCCGCTTCTCCAACAAGCCCAGCAAGCTGCCTGGGCTAAGAGCTTGAGCCAAGAGATTTGAGGTCGGCTCCCAGCCCTGCCGCTTTTGGGCCTATGTGGCTTGTCGTCCCTGGACCTGCCGATGTTCCCATCTGTAAAATGGGGTCATGAGGCCTCTATACACCTCCCGGCTGGCACGAGGCCTGAAGCCGGTCATGCATGCCAAGGGCCCACTGAGCACACACAGGGGCCTGGCATGCAGTAGGCAGTAAATAAACACAGCAACGTCACTATCCACCCTCTCCCTTCCCGACTTGGTAAGAAGACACCAAAGTGGATCCTGCTCTGGTTTTAAATGAAAACCAGAGGGCAGCTGGCTGCCTGGGAGGGTACGGGGGGCCCATTCCAGGAGCCCACCCCTGTGAGGAGCAGGCCATTTGGGCCGATCTGGCTTTGGGGGCCTGGTTTTCTCCACAGCTGGAGGGTTGGGCCAGCCAAGCAGGGGAGCAAGGCACAGCTGGAGGGGCTTTGGAGCCAGCAGTGGCAACTGCCCCCTCTCCCCACTACCCCCAGGCCTTCCTTTTAAGGCCACGCAGTGTCGCCTGGGGGGAGACGAGACCCAAATAAGGCACGGGCCTGGCAGCTTAGAGCCAGGCTGCGGGTTGGTGCAGCGAGCGAGAGGCGCCGGGAATTCAAACCAGACGGGTCCCCCTGGCCATCCCCCAGCGGGGAGGCTGCCAGGCCTTCTCTGGGTCCCACCACAGGGCCTTCATTCGGGCTGGGCCTGAATCACCCACATACCCTCCCTGGGTCCTGCGATGTGCCCCCTCACAGCGGGTAAATCTCACCTGGGATGGAGAGTAGTGGGTTGGCAGCCCACAACTGGGGCAGAGCTTGGGGGGCTTGTGGGGAATTACTGGGGGGGCATGCCACTGTGAGCCACACCCAGGGCTAAGAGCTTCACACAGCCCAGCTGGATCCTACAAGGTAGGGAAAAATAGCAGCTAATGCTTGTTCAGCACTTACACTGGGCCCGGCAAACCCTGAGCATTTCTCATATACAGTCTTCACTTGCTGTCCTCACGGACCTCTGCGAGTGGACACCAGTATCCCCTCCACTTTACATGTGGGGAAACTGAGGCACAGGGCAGCTTGGTGTTACCACTCCTATGTCCCCCAGGCTCCGATAAATGGACGAGCGAATATGAATCTCTCCCTTTGCAGGGCAACAAGGCAGAGGCGGACGTGACTGATCGCCTGGCTGAGGGCTGGAGCCCAGACTGGAACCCGGGTTAGTCTGACTCTGGGACCCGGCCTCCTTTCTCCTGGGCCACCTGGCACCACGAGTCCAGGTGGGCAGAGGCAGGAGGCCCAGCACCCATCAAGAAGGCTGGCTCCTGAGAAGAACGGCCCTGAGTAAGCCCTCATCATCCCCTTTGCTCCCAGATTAAGCTGTAAAAGGCCACTGGCTGACTCTTTGCAGGATGTCAACCGTCCCCCCAACCCCAGGGAAGAAAACCCCAGGTTTTCTCTGGGATGAAGTTTGGCAGAGCATCTGCCCTGCCCGCCCTCCCCACCACCCTGCTATCGTCTTCCCTTTTTTTCACGGCACTTTCCACCTCAAAAATGTCATCTGCTTGCCAGCTCCCAGTCTGATCTCCTGCTCCCCCGGCTAGAATGTGAGCCCCACCAGGCAAGGACCTCATCCGTCTTACGTGTGGCTGGGGAAAATACCCAGCACGCAGTAGGGCCTCAGCAACTTCACCAAACCTCTTGTGGAGGAATGCATGAGTCACTGGCTGAAAATGAATGTAAAGCAAGCAAACAAAAGGCAAAATAATGTGGAGAGCAGACACAACTGTCTTGAAAATGAACGTAAGTGTTCTAACATCATGCAAGGGTGTCCCCGAGTTATTAATCTATAAACGTGTGGTTGGAAATTCTTTTCAATCTACTTGTTTTGGGTCATTTCACCAGGAGTCAGAGAGAACTAGAAAAACTAATGAAAACATGGCCTGACCAGCAGTGGAGATGTAATTGGCTCAAAGAAATTGTGAGCTAAAATTTTAAAAAAAGAAAGTTTAAATAAACAACAAAAACTGTCAAAAACACGTGAAGATACTGGCTCTGGATTCAAGAGTCATAGAAGATGATCCCCTAAACTCCCCCAAGTTCTAATAAATGGACAGAAATACTTGAAGACTGGAGCCAGGCTGTAAGTGGCGCTATTGTCTAGCTGCTACGTTGCATCCGACTCTTTGCAACCCCATGGACTGTAGGCTGTCAGGCTCCTCTGTCTGTGGAATTCTCCAGGGAAGAATGCTGGAGAAGAAATACATTTCCTTCTCCAAGGGATCTTCCCGACCCAGGGATCGAACCCCAGTCTCCTGCAAATTCTTTACCACTGAGCCACCAGGGAAGCCCAAATGGCCCTATACCATGCAAAATTCCAGCAGGGAAAAATCCTCGGACTGGAAAGGTCTCCTGTAGGACAGAAATGTCACATCCCTCCCACTGGTGTTGAGTCGGGGCCCCTGGAGCGGGCCCCAGTGGGTTGAGAACCCCCTCACCCCAGCCTGGTGGTCCATCCTGAAGGGCCCCTCCCCAGCCCCAACCTTGCCCTCCAAGGAGCTCCAGGCTAGTCCCAGGACCACAAGCCCTGGCTCCACTCTGGGACCCTGACTGGACCACTTCCCACCACCTGGGAGATGCTGGCCAGCCCTGCACACACACACACACACAAACACACACACACACAAACACACACACACACACACACACACACACACACACACGCTGCCTCCTCATTCCCACGGCTGCTGCTTCCATGTCTCCTCCTCCAGAAAGTCTTCCTGGACAGACCAGGGAACCCACAAAAGCCCACTCTGCCAAAGCTCTCATCACTCCACCATGACCTCCACAGGGCCCGTGCCATCTGCAGTTTCTGGCCTTGTGGCCCCCAGGCAGCCGCCCCTCCACTGCCCAGTGTCTTGTGCCCGGTCTCAGTGGCTCATGAGAACCCTGCAGCCCAGGGAGCAGAGGCTGCCAGTCCACACAGCAGGAAGAAGAAGGGGGCAGGGCACGGGGCTTAAATCCACCCCCCAGCTGGGATGGTGTGAGAAGTTGGGGGTGTCCCTGGGCTCCACCTCTGACTTTCTGTCCAAGGGGCTTCTTCCTCCAGAACCCTCCCCCCAGGTCTGCTGGGTCCAGTGACCACAGACCTCCCCTGCCCAGCCCAGCTCCCCTCCTGGGAATTTACTCTGCAAATGTAAATATTTGTTACTATTGGCCTGAGCCAGGGTCCAGGGTCAGGGCTGGGGCTGGGAGCTCCAAAAACCCTTTGGGAGGCCCTGGTCTGTGTCAGTCCTGGGCCCCCCTGGGGGAACATGAGTTCCCCCAGTCACTTCCCGTGTGCCTACTTAACCCCAGACTTATGCCGGGAACAAGAGAGACAGGATTAGGGATGGAAGGGTGGGGGCTACTAGAGCCAGGAGGGAGCACCAAGGAGGTCACAGGCAGAGAGGACAGCCACTGCCCAGACTCTGGGGTGGGAGGAAGGCCGGAGTGGGCTCCAGGGTGAAAAGGAGGGAGGGCGAGGCTGGGGTGCCTGGTTGAGGCAGCTGGGAGGGCAGAGGGGGAGCCTCCCGACTTGGGGTGGAGGATGTGCCCGCAGGAGTTGGAGGTGGGGGCCTTCGAGCCCCCGAGATGGGAGTGGAACAGCGGTGGGAGTGGAGTGGACAGCAGATCCTGGCAAATTCCAAGATTCCGTTTAACATGAGGGATTCCGAATCTGCGGGGTAAGACACAGGCTCAGCTCTGCACCCTGCCTCTGGTCACAGCATGAAAGCTGTGCTCGGGAAGGGCCCAGCCCTGGACAGGCAGAGGCCAAGCGGCCCAGAAAGTGCTTTCCTACGATATGACCTTGAGCAAACTTCTTCCCTGCTGTTCCCCACCATGGAAAACAAGGGCTGCGGGGATCCACGGAGAAGGAAGGGGCAGGTGTGGGAACAGTGCAGACAGGGAGGGGGCCAGTGGAGGCTCTGGGGGAGCCCACAGTGAGTGGCAGGTGAGGAGCCTCGGTTCTCTGTCTGTCTGGGAGGGGCTGAGGCTGGTTGCCTCACTCCCTGGTTTCTGCACGCGTCCAGTGAGGTCCCCAGGCAGCGTCGCTGCAGAGGGAAGACCCAGCTCTGGTGGGACTGAAGGGCTTTAAATCCCTCTGTGACACTCTCTCAGCCTCAGTTTCCACATCTGGGCCTCCTGCACCCTGAGAAGAGGGCACGATGCAGGTGAGGACCAGCCCTGGTACCCGCCACGGGGACGGTGGCAGCTTTCCTCCCGTCGTCATGGTGACGGCAGGAGGGTCTGAGGCAGGGGCACACTGCAGACCTCAGGTCTGAGCCCTTGGGAGAATCCCGGCCACAATGCTTATTTGCTGTGTAATACCCACAAGTGATACCCACACTGTCTCTGCGCCTCAGTTTCTCCATCTGTAAAAAGAGGCCTGTTCTAGCCCCTTCCTCTTTGTTGTCAAGAACATCAAAGAGACTATCCTCAATCATCATCATGGAGTGAAACTCCCAATATACAAATGCGAAACCCAGGGCTAAAAGCCAGGAAGTCTGCTGGCCTCACGAATATCAGAGACTAGAGGCCTGTTTGCTGAGCAGCTGACTGAGAAGAGGGTGTGTCTCAGAGCTGGGAGGCAGCACAGAGCCCCCAGCACAGGGGGCCAAAGGGGAAAAGAAGACATTTATTAAGTAGCCATGTTGGAGATGTGAGTCTCTGGCCCTCTTAATAAGGTTCGGGGCGGGCGCCTCTTGATTCCGGGTGACTTCCAAATAGAGATGGGGTTCAGAGGGGGTGAAGTGGCTTGCCCAAGGTCACACAGCAGAGCGCAGCCAATCCGAGGCTGAATTCTGGAGTGATAGGTGTTTCCGTTCCCTCTTTGACTCACTCTGGGCCCCACTGGCCCTGGTGAGGCAGCTCTTTGGCCTCAGGTCATGTCACAGCAGTGGCCAGACCACGGGGCAGTCGTCAGCAGGGGAAACAGCTGGGGGCCCCCGCCGGAAGCTGGCTGTCACAGGAAGGTCAGGGCCTGCCGTGGGTCAGCAGTGTCCTCATGCTTCCCCCCCCTCCATCCGCAGAGCAGTTTTCTAGAACATCCAGGCCTGGGCCTCCCTTTGGTCGATCTGATCTTGTGGGTGAGGAGAGGCCCTTCCCGTCCAGTTGGGTATCCCATGCCGCCACCTCCATGGGCTGCCGCACCACCTGCTTCACGTCCTTCCAACATCCCCGAGAGGCAGACTGCGTGATTTTGTCCATTTCACAGGTGAGGACACCAAGGCCCAGCGTAGGAGAGTGCCAGGTAAGAGCACAAGGCGACCCGGTGCCCTTTAGAGAAGGTGCGCCACCCCCAACCCCCACCCCCGAGTGGGCACAGTGCCGCCTAAACTGCAGCCTCCCCTCCCCCCGCCTGATGCCCCTGCACAACCACTTGCTCAACGCATGGGGCGTCCTCATCCCAAGGCCACATAGCTGGAGTGTGGCTGAGTGGGCCTGGCCCAGGGAGCCCTCATCCCCAGGCTGGAACTCCAAGGCCCCGCAGAGGGAGGTGTCAGGGCCGACCCCACCCCAGGCCTTGTCTCCCACCCCCGCTCACCCTCTGTAGAGCCCCAGCCCTCAGCCTGGTCCTAGACGCACGACCTCCAGCAGCTGAACTCAAGGACATGGGCACTTGAGCCATGGGCGCTCCCCACCTGTCCTTCACCCCCACCTGCTCCACGATGGCTCAACCTGGGAGGGTATACCCTTGGGAAGGGAGCCAAGGACAGGGTAACCTGTGTCTGGGCAGGCCCTGCTGGGCACAGGAGCTCTGCACCCTGGGGCCCCCCACACACACCCTGGGGATTCGCCCCTCCCCACCACCAGCGTCTCTGCAGCCTCCTTGGCGGCAGCCCCTTCTCCCCTCATCCCCAGCAGGTGGGGGAGGGCTCAGTTCCTGGCTCCCCTCCCTCCCCTCCCTTCCCACACCTGCCTGGGTGACCACCTCTCCATACTAGACCCAGGCTACTCCCTCCCTCTGGCTGCCTGACTCTCCTCCGCTGTGTTGGGGGCTCTCCCACCCGACATGGAACCTGCCAGGCCCCTCCCTGCCCCGCTCTGTGGCGAGTCTGACCCCCACCTGTGTGACTTCACCTCTCTGGGGCTCCATTGCCCCGACTGTGAGCTGGGGCTGCCGTGGGCCCCAGGGAGGTGAAGCGGGTAAGTCTCTCTAGCACCGATGACCGTAGCATCATGGTCCCTTGATTCTGGAGCCAGGATGTGTCTTTTGACTGATAAACACACGGATGTGCTACCAGGGGTCCCAGCGCCTCCTTCCATTAAGGGGCCTTCAGGCCTGCTTCTCAGGCTGGCTCCAGGCCCGTCCATCCTCCTAATGGCCATTCTTGGGAGCACAGCCCTGGAGGCCCCCAAATCTTCCTCTCCCTGGGTTCAGCCAGACCGTGCGAGTGGATGCAGTCTGGACCGCTCAGCCTGAGCAGGCACCCTGAAGGAGACAGCACTCCTGGTAACCATAGGAGATGCGTCCTCTGCACCCCTGCTGGGTGCTCCACCCAGCCCCCAGAGCTGCATGCAGGGAAGGGAGTGTGGTAAGGGGGAGCCTCTGCCTGGGGCACGTTCTGCCACAGGTTGCCCAGCTGGGTTCTCCCACCACTGAGGGCCTGAAGGAAGCCAGGCAGAATCCCACCACTGAGGACCTGCATGCCCGTCCCATATCCCGAGCCTTGGTCTCTGAACCTGCAGGATGGGTGTAGCCATCCCCATCTTGCTGACACTTCCCTGCGTCATCACCAGCTCCCATGGAAATGTCCCCAAATTTGGAGGAAAGGCTTGAGATTTGCAACTTCAGATGTGAGCCACACATCACGCTGGAAATTCCTCCAGGGGTTCTGAGAGGGTCCCGTCTATACTCGTGGGACAGCAGACACCCACTGTGGCTGCTGAGACTAGCCAGCAGCTCCGTGCAGCAGCCCGTGGTACACGTGGTGCTCCGACCCTCAGCGCCTACCGTCTGAAGAACAGTTTATGGCTCCTCCCTTGCACCTGAGGAGAGGCACCTGGCCTGGCCCGGGGCAGTCCTACCTTCCTCGCAGCTTGGCCCCGAGTGCCCGGGACAGCACCTCCACTCGCGAGCCGTCACCGTCTTGTACATCACCTTGTACGTGGGTCTCACCACCGTCCTGTAGCTGAAAGAGCGCCCGGGTGGCCCGGCTCAGACAGGGCCTCTCGCCCTCCATGAAGACAAGCCCAGGGCCCTGTGATCCTCTGCCACTTCCAGGCCTCTCAGAGCTTCCCAATTCTTGAATTCTGGGCCTCAGCCCTTCCATCCCCTCCCCAGCCCCTGGCCAGGAGTGGGGGACCAAGAAAATAACTGGACAGGAAGCCCCTGTGAGCTGGGCTGGCTTGTCCCCCAGCCGCGAATGCTCACTGAGTGAAGGTATGCGGGTGAATGGGGGAATCCTCCCCCAGGAAGCCCTCCATGGTGGCCCAAGAGCCAAGGGGAGGTGCTGGGAAATGGGCAGCGGGCCCTCTGTCCACGCATCCTTAGGGTCCCGGGCTTCCCCCCAGCCCCAGCCCTTTGACCACAGCAGGAACACCAGCAGCTCCTGCTCCACACGGTCTCACTCACCTGTTCCCAGGGCAGCTCATCGGCCAGGGGCAATTCTGCAGCACCCTCTGCAGGTAGGTGCCATTCTGCACGTGGCATGAGATGGTGCGAGTCACCACGTAGGAGCACCAGTTCCTAGGGTTAGGGCAGATGGGAAGCTCAGGAGTCACCCGCAGCCCATGCTCCCTCTCTAAGCCCACCGAGCCCTTGGCCCTGGTGGGAGTCTCCCTGCTGCTGTGGTTAGGAGTGAATTCCAGAGCCCTGGGTGGGGGCGGGCGTGGCTCAGACAGTGGAAACCTGGCCGTGGTGTCTCCACCCCCAGCCCTTTGCATCTCCTGCGCCCACTCCTGCCCCGCCCCTCTCCTCCAGGCCTTTGCTGGGTCTGCTCCTGGAGCACCCTTCTCCCGGTTCTCTCCTGGCACCTCCCACCCGCTGTGCTGTCACCTCTCCTGGAGTCCTCACCCACCTCCACCCCCCGTCTGATGGTTCTCAGCTCTGTATCCCTGTCGCGCTGAATTCAGCTGGTGAGTCACGTCTGCCCCCTCCCTCCCCAAGGCATGTGGGAGAGAGGCCCTGCCTCACTTATCCTCAGGTCCTCTCTGTGTGACTGCCGGGAGCAGGGTCACCTTCCCAAGTGTGGACGACTGGCTCCTTCAAATGCCACCGAATAATCATCCTGCACTGCACATATTGAGCGCCGACTGTCTACCAACGGTATTTCACATCACTGGAACTCTCCTTGTGGTCCAGTGGCTAGGACTCTGAGTTCCCAGTGCAGGGGGCCCAGGTCCCATCCCTGATCAGGGAACAAGATTCTGCACACTGCAACTAAGACCTAGTGGAGTCAAATAAAGATATTTACATCATCTTCCCAGAGCTGGAAACTGCACCCCCTCCCCCCCATTTAAAAGAGGGGTAAACTGAAGCAAGATTGAAGGCAGGAGGAGAAGGGGACAACAGAGGATAAGATGGTTGGATGGCATCATCAACTCAATGGACATGAGTTTGAGCACACTCTGGGAGATAGTGAAGGACAGGGAAGCCTGGTGTGCTGCAGTCCATGGGGTCACAAAGAGTTGGACACAGCTGAGCAACTGAAAAATTATAAACTGAGGCTCAGTGACGGGGAGACAACTGTTGATGTTACAGAGCTGGTGTGTGGAGTGGCTGGATTTGAACCCAGGAATATGGATGCTCAGCCCGGCCCCTGCCTCCCTCCCAAGGGTCTGGGCTCCTGTCTCCTCCCCATCCCCTGGGCCATGGTCTGTGGCTCTGTGAAGGCCTCTGCCTGGGAACTTGCTGACCCCAGGCTCCAGGACACAAAGGAAAGTCTGGTGGGGTGGGAGCTCGAGCTGAGAAGGGTCACCTGAAACGGTCATTCCTTTCCCAGCCCCAAGCCCATGACCCTGAGCAGGGCTGAGGGCCGGTGAGCACCTGGAATGTTCCGCCACCGCGGAGGTGCCCCCCACCCCAGAAACCTAGCCCCGTGGCTGCCACCCCCACCCGGCCCACCTGGAGGAGAAAGTCTCTGGCCGGAACCAGTGGACAAATGCCCCATGGGACTCTGGGGAAGCCCCTTCTCTGTTCTGAGCCAGCGGAAATCAATCCCAGAGGAGGAAACAGTCCAGTGAAGGCACAGAGGCGGGCAAGCCAGGGAAGGGGGCCTCTGAGCCGCCCACGACCCAGACGTCACCAGAGCTCAGCAGAGCCCATGGCTGGTGACCCCCTAGGCAGAGGTGCCCATTTTTTTCTTCCTCCTTAGTTGAACTCTCCCCTGTGTGAATTGCTGTCTGATTCCCTGGTTAACTGCTCACCAGTCCAACTCCCCTGCATAGGAGACACCGAGCTGGTGACTGGCCGGCAGAGATTTTAGACAGGAAAGGACAGTTAGGCCAGGTGGGTTCAAGGTCAGCCCCTCGTGCCCTTCACCTGGTTGGGGGAGGTCACCAAACACTATTTCCCACCCCTCCTTGGCCTTGAAGACCCAGCCCTGCTGTGGCCAAGATAAAACCCAAGTTCCTCAGCAGGGTCCCAGCCTGGCCCCTCCACCCACTTTCCAGGGGTGTTACCGGCCTGGAGTCCACAGCCCCCCACGCTGCCCATCACCCTGACCGCTCAGACCCACACACTAGTGCTGGCGCTCTTTCTCCTTCCTGCCCTCCCTCCGGAAGCGCCCTCTCCCCACCTCCAATCCTTGCAGAGGAGATTCCCTCTGCTTGCTTCGGCAAACTCCTATCACGTTTTGAGCCTCCTGAGGCTCTGGGCACAGCTGGGCATCTGCAGGGCGTCCCTCCCCCATCCCAGCCACTCACAGCAGCTTTGAGCTTTTTCTCCCCACCTCCCCGAAGGTGCTGGGGGAGGGCGCTGGAGGGGACCAAGCCAGGATGGGTTCAGCTTTCAGGGAGGTTTGCTGAATGACTGAATGACTGAGGACAGACAGAGGCCCTGGGCAGGGGACCCAGGACCAGAGGTTTCCCAGAGATGGGCGTGGTCCCTGGAAGCCCCGCCTCCAGCCTGCTGCCCTTGGGAGCTTCTTTTCCAGGGCATGCTTGGTGAGAACCCACCTGAGACCCCACTGAGGCTGGGTTACCTCCTGTGGGACAGGCGATGGCAGGGGCTGGGAGGAGACGGCACCCCTCTGCTGGGCCTGCCACTCCTGCCCACTCAGCACCTCCGCGGCCCCACAGGCTGCCGGAAGGAGAGAAAACAGGCCAGACCAGCTCGGCCTGGCACCAGCTGCCCCCACAAGGGCCCCCCCACCTGCCCTCCACCCCCTGCCACGAGGGGCCCAGGGGACTTTGTCTCCACAGGACCCAGGGCTGTGATCCGGAACAGTGATAGGGGCTAATTGCAGGAGGCAGCCAAGCGGGCTGGGGGCCAAGGGCCCTTATGAAAAGGAGAGGAAAGAAAGAAGAGCCACGGGTGGGGGTGGGGTGGACGGAGCCCGAACCCCACACCGGAGGCCAAGCTCCAGCCCTGGCCCTGCTGCTCCCTAACCTGGTGACCTTGGATGAGCCCTGACCTGCTCTGGGCCTCACTCTGTCCATCTGCACATGGGGACAGTAGGACCTCCTCCAGCAGGGGGTGTCTCACGCTAAATCCCCAGCGCAGTGCTCACAGGGTTTTTGGTCCTTCTTGTTCCTAGACCGTGACACGGGGCCCACCCCAGGAAACCAGTACCGTACCTTCCGCACAAGGTCCCCCTGCCTTGACTTTGAGATTGCGATTGTCAGGCTCTGCATTTTACAGAGGGGAAACTGAGGCCCCGAGAGAAGTCACCTACCCAGCTCACCCCTGTGGGTGCAGCACTGGGGTCTGAGCTCCCCAGGGAGAGAATGCGGAAGAAAATTCTCCACTCTCCTTGACTCTGGGATTTACCCAAAGGAAGCCAGTACTGCAAGAGAGGAGGCTGGGCCAGGACACCGGTGATGGCGTCGACTCTAGTGCCACAGTGCTGAGACACAGACAGGTCATTACAGGCTGGAAGTGTCCTCGAAGGGGCAGGAAGCCGCCCCAGCAGGAACTGGGGGGCAGACAGGGGCAAGACAAGCACAGGCAGCTCAGCGCAGCCCGCAGGCACCCTCGTTCCGGGGGTCTCGAAGTCTTTGCCACATTCTTGGGCCTGGGGGCGGCCCCTTGGACGATGTCCCAGGCCTCCCCCTCCCCAGGCACAAAGCCTCTTTTCTGCCTCTGGTCCCTCGGCTGCCAAGGGGCGCCTGGGGTGCAGGGCTGGAGGGAGGGGTGATGGGTGCGACATCCCCATGCCGTCTCCAGCGAGGCCCAGCGAGGTGTGGCTGGGGCCACAAGGGGAGGTCCTGGCAGCCCAGAACCACAGATTCCTCTGGTGAGGGTCCCTCTCCCATTTAACGTTCTCGTGTTAGCAGGTTGGGACCATCCTCAGAACGGGCCTGTGAGCAGGGGATGAGGGGAGGGAAGAGGGGAAGAGGGAGGAAACTGAGGGGGGAACTGAGCCCCCGGGCCACGAAGAGACCTGCCCGAGGTCACACACTGAGTGGGTTACACAGCGGGAAGAAGACCCTGCTGTGTCTGAGGCCGGAGCCCCTAATTGCTGACCATGACCTAAAAACCCTTCCCGGCTCCCCAAGCTGACACCCGTGCTCCCTCCTCCAGAGAGCTGCCAGGGTGAAGAGAACACTAGATCTGGAAACTGACTGACTTAGACTGAGGTGCCGTTTCTTCTCTTGGCGTCAGTCTTTTTATCTGTAGAATGGGAGCAACAGCATTACCTACAGGGCTTTTGTGATGCTCAGGCCACTCTGAGCCTTCTACGACCGGGTGACAGCCCCCAGTGACCACCAGACACCGGCGTGCAGCCACAGTCCTGCTCCCACACGGGAGGCCCCGCAGGAAAAGGAGCCCAGGCTGGGAGGCAGCGGACTGGCCGAAGGGCAGTGCAGGCCTTATGCCCTTTCAGTTGTCATACTGAGCTTGACAATAGACATTCCCAGTTCAGAGTCTTGGTCATTCTGGCGCCTGGGACCCTGGGGGTTCACGTCCTTGCCCTCGGCAGGTCATAACCCCTCTCTGAGCCTCGGCTTTGTCTTCTGTGAAGTGAGGGCCATACAAATGTGTGCCTTCCTGGCATGTGGAAAGGTTCTGGAGGGGGGCAGGTGCAGGTAAAATGCCAGCCTGGGTCAGCATGCATGGTGGTGGCCGTGACGTCTGCCAGCCATCAGGGCCCGTCTCAGACAACTGCACCTCTGCCCTCCAGCCCTGCCTGTGTCACCTGCTCTTGCTAGCCCAGTGGGGACACGCTGGCCCCTGACCACTGGGAAAGGGGAATTTCTGAAAAGAATTAAAGAATTGAGGCCATAGGGGGTGGGGGCCCGGCAGGCCTTTGAATGGGATGAAAAGGCCTGGAGAGGCCTGGCTACTCTGTATTGTTTGCCTCAGACAACAGCAGTGGCCGCCGGCCCTTGAGAGGGGACCCCTTGAGAGGGGACCCCAGCAGGGGCAGGGGCTATAGTCAGGGCCAGGGCCTGGGCAGGTTCAAACAGTGTCACCAAGGCCAGAAAGACGCAGATTTGAATCTCGGTTCTTCTGTCAATGCTCAGAGAGCCTAGAAGATTTTGTCAGTTCTCCGGGGCCTCGATTTGCTCATCTGCTAAATGGGGACAAGTGTTCCCTAACTCATGCAATCCTTGAACACTGCATGTAAAGGGCCCCCTGGCTGGTACTAGGGGATGCTCCATAAACACCACCAGATAGAATGTTCCCTGCTCTTGAGTGGTGGGCAGGAAGACAGAGCACTCCCACAGCACTCAGTCCAAAATGCCAGGTCCCTGGGGGCCTACGCTGACCCTCCGTCTTCGAAACTCCACCCCAGTCTTCTTCCTTCCAGGGAAATAAATAGCTGGATACTAAAAAAAGCCAGGAGCACAGTAAAGGGGGGAGGGTCCCCCAAGTGTCAGCTGGAGGGTGATCTGGGCTTCTCCTTCGTGCAGGGAGGGGGCCCTGCAGAGGGGGACAGGGAAATCTTCGAGTTTCCTCCTTCATTCCCCTTCCCCCTTCCCTGGAGTCCGGAGTTGAAGTGGTGGGGGCTGGAGAACGCTGTCGGGGGGCTGCTGGCTCCGGAGACATGAAGCAGGGGACCCCCGCACGGCCTGGAGCTCCTGCCAGCTAATGAGGCCCAGGGTCCCTGCCCCCACCGGGGCTGGCAATGAGGTGGGGAACCGGGTCCCTTTCCCAATCCTGGGTTTGCACGGAGGTTGGGGGTGGGGGTGCCCGGAGTCCCGGTCCCCAACTCCGGGCTGGCAGGATACCGAGGTGGTGCAGGGGGTTGGGGGCAGCCCTTACCTGCGCGCGGAGAACGGAGCTCCCCCGACGCTCCACGCGGCGCTGCCTCCCGGGAGCAGGAGCCCGAGGCAGAGCAGCGCCCAGGCCCGCGGGCCGCCCATGCTGCGCCCGGAGCCCTCCGCGCGCGGCCCCTCGCAATCGCCCCCAGCCTGGCGTGCCCCCTCGTCCGCCTGCCCGCGCCGCCAGCCGCTCCGGACGCGCGGATCCCGGTTCCCAGCGCAGCGGCGGGAGGGCGGGCGGGAGGCGGGCGCGGGGCGGGGGCGCGCGTTCCCAGCCTCGCCCGGCCCCTCCGCGCGGCCCCCCGCCCCTTGCGCCGCCGCTGCCAACCCGGAAGGAGCCCCGGGGGGGGGGGCGGGCGCCCCCACCAGGGAGCCCGCCAGGTGCCCACCTGAGCCTGCTGCCCTGCGCCATGTGTCCCTTTGGGGGGCGGGGTGCCAGTTCTGAGATACCCAACCACGTGTTGCAAACTGAGGCCGGGCAACGGTCTCTGACGCAGCCAGGACCCAAAACCACCAAGCCTGGTCTAATGATGCCAGGGGCCGCATCCCCTCTGGATATTTTTGAGGGATCCAGTCATCAAGGCAAGAGGTGCGGTCCCTCTATGCAACAAAAGCTGCCTAAGCGGTGCGCTCCGCTGTGTGCCGGGGCACCTCACCTGCGCTTCACGTTCTCTCTGGTTAATCTTAAGACCACTGTGGGTGAGGTGGGCACAGTTATCCCTAGTTTATAAAGAAAAAGAGGAAGGCTCAGGCACTTGTAGTCCCACCTGGGGGGAAGAAGACCTGGGCTGACCCCATAAAGTCAGGGTCCACTTTTATTGCTGTTTTACAGATGGAGAAACTGAGGCCAAGAGGAGATGTTATCTACCCAAAGCACTCCATGAGTGGTCCGATCCGGGTCTCCTGACTTCAGAAGGGGTGTCAGCTCTTTAGCACAATTAAGGAAGGGTGCAGACAGCATTTAGTCTGGGCCTGGGTTTCCCCATCTGTGACACCGGAAGGACAGGCTTAGGGTGGAGTTACTTCATCTGCGGTGCATGCATGGATGGGCTTCTGGGCAGAGGGCTGTGAATTTCTCCAAAGTGTATGCCAGGGTGGTATGTGTATACGACACATGTATGCAAGCGTGATGGAGTGTGTGTAATGTGTGATGCCCATGTGCATGTGTGTGATCTATGTGTCTGTGACAGGAGTGCGTGTTTATGGGAAGGGGCCCTAGCTCTCATCAGAGGGCACCTAGAACCTTCCCAAACTCCAGAATAGTCTCTGACCTCCCCGCTTCTGCTGGGACGGACAGGTTCAATCTCTGGTCAGGGAACTAGATAGAGCCCACATGCCACAACTAAAGATCTTACATGCCTCAACGAAGATCGAAGACTCGGCGCAGCCAAATAAATACATATATAGTTTTTAAAAGAAACCGAACACCCCAGAGAGCACTTTGAAGGGCATGCAGCTCATTAGGCAGGGAAAGTACCAGCCAGTGGCTTCTGTCCTGGGAAGGACCTGGGAGGACCACAGAGTGAGAAGGCACCACCACACCTGTTAGCAATGTGTCCGAGATACTCCATGATGAACAGCATGGGCTCAGGCACTCAGTCATATCCCAATCTTGGCAACCCCATGGCAACCCTGCCATGCTCCTCTGTCCATGGAATTCTCTAGGCAAGAATACTGGAGCAGGTTGCCATTTCCTACTCCAGAGGGAGAAATATCAATAACCTCAGATAACATAGATGACAACACCCCAGTGGCAGAAAGTGAAGAGGATCTAAAGAGCCTCTTGATGAAGGTAAAAGAGAGTGAAAAAAAACCTGGCTTAAAACTCAACATTCAAAAAACTAAGATCTTGGGTTCTAGTGCCATCACTTCATGGCAAGGAGATGGGGAAACAATGGAAACAGTGATAGACTTTACTTTCTTGGGCTCCAAAATCACTGCAGATGGTGACTGCAGCCATGAATTTAAAAGACACTTGCTTCTTGGAAGAAAAGGTATGGAAAACCTTGACAGCCCATTAAAAAGCATAGACATCACTTTGAGAAAAAGATCCATACACTTAAAGTTACGGTTTTTCTAGTGGCCATGTACAGATGTGAGAGTTGGACCATAAAGAAGGCTGAGCACCAAAGAATTGATGCTTTCAAACTATGGTGCTAGAGAAGACTTTTGGGAATCTCTTGGACAGCAAGGAGATCAAACCAGCCAATCCTAAAGGAAATCAACCCTGAATATTCATTGGAAGGACTGATGCTGAAACTGAAGCTCCAATACTTTGGCCACCTGATTCAAAGAATTGACTCATCGGAAAAGCCCCTGATGCTGGGAAAGGCTGAAGGCAGGAGGAGAAGGGGATGACAGAGGATGAGATGGTTGGATGGCATCATTGACTCCATGGACATCTCCTCCAGGAGATAGTGAAGGAGAGGGAAACCTGGCATGCTGCAGTCCATGGGGTCACAAAGAATCGGGCACAGCTGAACAACAAAAAAAAACAACTCCAGGGGATCTTCCCAATCCAGGCATCAAACTCAAGTCTTCTGCATTGGCAGATGGGTTGTTTACCACTGAGCCACCAGGGAAGCCCAGATGGACTGCACACATGTTCCTTTATCACCAAACTTGTGGGAACTCTGAGCTACTGTGAAATTTCTCCAGCAGTGGATACTCCAAGGAAAAGCTGTTATCAACATTGTGATGTCAGAGGCTGGGGTCCCTTGGTCTAGGGTTTTATTTGAAACTATAGCTGTGACTTAAAACTCAACATTCAGAAAACTAAGATCGTGACATCTGGTCCCATCACTTCATGGCAAATAGGTGGGGAAACAGTGGAAACAGTGACAGACTTTATTTTGGGAGGCTCCAAAATCACTGCAGATGGTGACTGCAGCCATGAAATTAAAAGACGCTTGCTTCTTGGAAGAAAAGCTATGACTAACCTAGACAGCATATTGCAAAGCAGAGACATTACTTTGCCAACAAAGGTTCATCTAGTCAAAGCTATGGTTTTTCCAGTAGTTGTGTATGGATGTGAGAATTGGATTATAAAGAAAGCTGAGTGCCGAAGAATTGATGGTTTTGAACTGTGGTATTGAAGAAGACTCTTGAGAGTCCCTTGGACTGCAAGGAGACCCAACCAGTCCATCCTAAAGGAGAGCAGTCCTGAATGTTCATTGGAAGGCCTGATGTTGAAGCTGAAACTCCAATACTTTGGCCACCTGATGCACAGTACTGACTCATTGGAAAAGACTCTGATGCTGGGAAAGATTGAAGGCAGGAGAAGAAGGGGACAACAGGGGATGAGATGGTTGGATGGCATCCCTGACTCGATGGACATTGAGTCTGAGTAAACTCTGGGAGTTGTTGATGGACAGGGAGGCCTGGCGTGCTGCTGTCCATGGGACCGCAGAGAGTCGGACACGACTGAGCGACTGAACTGAGGACTTCCCTGGTGGAACAGAGGCTAAGACTTTATGCCCCCGATGCAGGGGACCTGGGTCTGATACCTGGTTGGGGAGCTGGATCCCACATGTTGCAACTGAAGAGTCCCCACGCTGCAGCTAGATATCTGTGTGCCTCAGATAAGACTCAGTGCAGCCAAATAAATAAATAAAAATACATATTTAAAAAAAAAAAACCCAGATTTCCCTGGTGGCACAGTGAATAAGAATCTGCCTGCCAGTTCCGGGGACACAGGTTCAATCCCTGCTCTGGGAAAACTCCACATGCTGCAGAGCAACCAAGCCCGTGCACCATAGCTGCTAGGAGTCTGTGCTCTAGAGCTCATGCACCGCGACTGCTGAGCCTGTGTGCGGCGACTGCCGAGGCCCGAGAACCTAGAGCCCGCGCGCCTTGGCAAGAGAAGCCACGAAATGAGAAGCCCGGGTCACGACTAGAGAAAGCCCGTGCAGAGCAACGAAAGACCCAGCGCAGCCAAAAGAAAACTCTACAGCTAGAGCCCATGGCAGTGCAGTCCAGTGGTTAATACAGGCTCAGTGCCCCATTGGCCTAGATGTCAATGAGCACCCACTTGGTGACCTGGGACAAGTCACCTCCCCTCTCTGGGCCTCATTTCCTTACCTGAAAAAACAAGGCAGTTTTGTTTTTCTTTACATGTTCGTGCATATTTGTAGAGCACTGTAAGTGGCTTTGCTTTGTCTTTAAGATAGCATGAGCATTTCTTCATGCCCTTAAATGTCCTTCTGAGATGTGGTGTTTTTATATTTTTAGTTATACTGTATTTTCTATTCTTTGTTGTGTAGATCTTAGTTCACCAACCAGAGGTTGAATCCGTGCCCCCTGCATTGAGAGTGCACAGTCTTAACAACTGAACTGCTAGGGAAGTCCAAAAATGAGGCAGTTAAAGACATGGAAGCAACCTAAGTGTCCCTCAATGGTGAATGGATAAAGAAGATGTGGTATATATATATACATATATAAACCATTATATCTTATTGTATATATAATGGAATATTACTCAGCCATAAAAAAGAATAACATATTGCCATTTGCAGCAACATGGATGGACCTAGAGATTATCATTATAAGTGAAGTAAGTCAGAGAAAGTCAAATACCATATGATACCACTTATAGTAGAACCTTAAAAAATGATACAAATGAACTTATTTCCAAAACAGAAATAGACTCAGACATAGGAAACAAACTTACCAAAGGGGAAAGGTGGAGGAAGGATAAATTAGGTATTTGGGATTAACAGATACACACTACTTTATATAAAATAGATAAACAACAAGGGGAACTACATTCAATATCTTGTAATAACCTATAATAGAAAATAATATGAAAAACTGAATATATATATATATAACTGAGTCACTTTGCTGTGTACCAGAAACACAGCAGTGTAAATCAACTATGCTTCAATTAAACAAAGACAAGACCAGGCAGTTTTTAAAGCTCTGGGTCTCTGGGCAGTGGTCCTGGGGCACAGTACGAGGCGCTGCTTCGAGCACACCCTCCTGTGCACATCAGCCGTTTCTGGTCCGTTTTGCTCCCTGAGCAGGAAGAGGAGGAAATGCTGCAGGGACCTGGGTTTGGTCATTTGAGGTTTCAGTGTTTGTTGAGATAGGGATGAGAGGGGCCTCCTCCCTGGGGGCCTGATCTTCTCGCTGCCAAGACTAGACCACAACCGCCAGTAATGACAGCAACTTCTGGTCTGATCTGAGCACTGACTGTGTGCCAGGCACTGTGCTCAGCATTTTGCTTTCATTGTCGCCTGCGCTCTTCTCCCACACCTGGGAGGCTGCCTGATTATCCCCAGGTGCAGGGCTCAAGGCTGGTGAGTGATGGATGCCGGCCTGGGTGCTTACCCACCGGGCCACACTGCCACCCTCTGGTCCAGCCCTGCATGGGGTGCTTCTTCAGGCAAAAAGAGAGATCAGTTCAGATTTAGACTCCCGTTGGGAGCTGAGGAGGTGAGAGGGAGCACACACATACACAGACACACACACACACACACACAAGTGTGTGGGCCACATGGGGACATGGACTCAGACACTGCCTGCCACCACCACACCCCCAACCCAGAAGCAGGCCACAGGATCTGGGAAACATAGCCCTGCTGGTGTGGATTCACTGACACATCCAGCAGCCTAGTCCAAACAGGAAATGCTGTTCTCCTAACAGCAAACAAACCTGGGTCACAGCCTTCCTTCCCGTTATCTCCCCCTAGGGCCTGTGCTAAGGGCCTCTCCTCTCCGCCTATGTCCCAAGGGCAGCCTCCCTGGCTGGGGGTGCCTATACGATCAGCCCTGTCCACACATCAGCTTGTGTAAGCCCAGGTGCCCCTGGTGATCTGCACCCATACCCTGTCCATTCTATAGGGGCAGGAGCAGCCCAAGAGGGCTGGGGTACCCTAGTCCATGGCAGCAGCCCCCAGGGGCCCAGGAAGCACCAGAGGCCTTCAGCACCTCTGCCTACACAAAGGGCAGGGCCGGAGGGCCGGCCTTCCAGGTTGGGGAACAATGCCTGGGTTCTGTGCCTTTGATCTGGAGGCCCGGGGCTGCGGCCCCTCGCTGTGCCAGGGAGGGGATGCTGGGGGACCTGAGGGCCTGTAGCTGCCCAGCCAAGTTAGTTATGCTCCATGGAGTTGCCCTTCTCACCCAGTTCTTTCCTTCCTCGTGGGGCTGGGACTGGGGCTGGAAGGGAGTGGTAGAAGGAAGAAAGCTGTCGGAAAATCATAAATCAGGGGCCCAAGAGGGCCCTCCTGCCCTCTTTGGAAATCCTAGGAGGAGAGGCTGGCATCTTTGGGGTTACAGGGAGGACAACAGAGTGGCCGGCAGGGCACCTGTGTTTGGAGTTAGGAGACCTGGATATTTGTGTGATCCACAGTGAGACCCTTCTCTCTGGGCCTCAGTGTTCCTATCTGGAAACCAGAGGAGGGAGGGATACAAGACTTGGGGACTTTCCTGTGGCTGTGCTTTGTTGGCTGTGAAGAACTAGAATAAATGAATGGCCTACTTCTTAACAATGGTTGTCCCAGTTGCCTTCCTCCGGTTTTCCCCCCAAATCCCCTCCTTTCTGCCCCCTGCTTCTGCCCTACCTCCCTTCTTTGGGGGTCCCTTTGCTCTGCTTCTCTTTCCACAGCTCTCCTCTTGCAAAAACAAACTAGTAAAGTCTCCTTAAGGCAGCAACCCCCTAGCTGGAGAGGAGGGGGTGGATAGAATGGGGGGGGGGAAAATTATTGGCTCATTTATACTAGAGTGTTAATGACTGGTATGTTGAACGTTGTTAAATGTTGGGGCACAGTTAACAGGGATTCTTCCTCATTTAAACTCTAAATCACTGGTAGTGGAATTTGTCTGCTAGTAAGGGGGATGCTTGGGGACCAGGGGTCTAGGAACAAGATATGCCAGTGAAAAAGCCTTCTATGTGAGGAAAGTGTCCATTTCCTCACCCCCTGCTGGATGCATCTGGAGTGGCAGCCACGAGTCCCCGCAGGTTAGTTGGATCTGGCAGGTGCAAAGGACAGGTGAGAGAAGCCACTCAGAGCAGAGACCCCAGAGCTGCCTGCCAGCCCCGCCAGCCCAAGGAGATGCCTGCCTGGCCAGCAGCATGTGGGTCTGCCCTACCTGACACCCGCAGAATGAATGGGTTCCACTCTGAGGAGGAAGAGGAGAGGGAAAGAGAAAGAGCCAGCGAGAGACAGAGAGAGGCATTTGGAAAGACAGAGAGATGGACAAAGAGGCAGATGCAGAGAGGAGAGCTCCTGGGGAAAAGGACCCCAGGTTGTTGATTTCATTCCTGTGGGGCTGGGCAGAGGGGGTGGGACCAGGATGCCAGCTCAGCGCCATCCTCTGCACCCACAGGCTCTGTCTTGCTCAGAGCCGCACCCCCACAGCCCTGAGTCAGGAGCTGGGCCTTCTTCCATCGGCTGCCCATGTCTGGCCCTGGCCGACCACTGAGCTCTGGTTTGCCTGTGCTGCTGCTGTAAGTTGTGCCAGGGCAGCCCCATCAGGCAGATGGAGCTGCTGGCCCGAGAAGAAATGGATTTCTAGCCTGTGGTTTGGCCTGGGAAGTCATAAATGGATGGACAGCATATGGGTGTGTGCAGCCCTGGAGCACCTGGACTCCAGGCTCTCCCTGCCTTGCCCTCTGTCCAGCCCTCTGGGGCCAAGCCTGGATGCTCTACCATCTGCCCGCTTCTTGGCTCTTGTCCCTTCCAGCCTTTCCACTCCCCATGGGATGTGGTCTTGCATGCGCCTCCTCACTGACCCTTCCAGTCTTTAGGGACCTTCCCTAAGGTGAATGGAAGCATTTCTCCATGGGGGGAACCTGCAGTGTCTCTGCTGCCCTGAGGTGGGAATGGAATGTGGCCTGGCCTGCTCACCTTCCCACTGCCCCAGACCCTGAGATACCAACTCGAGTCTCCATTTTCCCAGACGACACTGTGCTCTCCAGCTGGACTGTGGGACTTTGCCTTTGCATCCCTTCTGCCTGCCAATGCCCACACCCCTTCTGTCTCAGCTCAGACATGACTCCCTCTCTGCTCCAGGAAGGAGTCCCACACACCAACACTGGGTCTCATGGCCACTGGGCTTCCCCACTCATAGAATTCTATGCAAGAGCCACCTGTTGATTTGTCTGGTTCCCCTGATGGGTCATAGATAGTTGCTGGCCCCTTTCTGTAATCTTCCTAAGAGTACTAGGAAAGCTACCTACCCTAGAAGCCATAAAGGATGCACTGGGTACTTAAAATTTTCTGCATAGAGAGAGAATAATATGATTAACTGTGGAAAAAATTTGCAACTTATCAGAAAAAAGATGACTAATTTCCTCCATATATAAAGAGCTCTTACAAATCAATAACATCAAAGACCCAATAGAGAAACAGACAAAAGCTATGAACAGACAACCCAGAATGACAACGCATTCAATTTCACTCAAAAGAGAAAAAATGGAGATGAAAACCACAGTGAGATAGCACCTTCCAAAACTGATGGCTAAGGACTTAAGTTTTTTTTTTTATAAAATCCCTTGGCAAGTCTGTGGGGGAAAATGTCACTTCATGTATTCCCTGTTTGGAGCACAGTTGGTAATATGTAATACAAGATAAAACGTGTATTACCTTGACCTGGTAATTCCACGGTGAGGCAGTTTCTTACATGTACACTTGCAAAGAACAGAAGGAAATGAACTGCAGCACTATATGTAGTATCAAAACACTGGAAACAATCTAAATACCACTGCAGATTAGTATACTAAGGTACACCCATCAGTGGAATGTGCATTGTTAATGGGGTGTGTGAATGTGGCATTTCCACATAGTGGAATATTAGCCAACAAGAGGAACACAGAAGAGCACGGATACACGCTACAGAACCTTGAGAACATTACACTGAGTGAAAGAAGCCAGACACCAAAGGCTAATATTGTATTTATGTGAAATGAACAGGCGAGTCCCGAGAGACAGAAAAGTGGACTAGTGATTGTCAGGGACTGGGGACTGGGACTGGGGAGCGACTGCTGATGGGCCTGGGGTTTCTTTTTAGGGTGACGAAAATGTTCTAAAATTGGTGGTGACGGTTGCCCAGCTCTGAATATACTAAAA
Organism: Antilocapra americana; assembly: GCA_007570785.1. NCBI lineage: Eukaryota > Metazoa > Chordata > Mammalia > Artiodactyla > Antilocapridae > Antilocapra > Antilocapra americana. The sequence goes on from ML661378.1 coordinate 1,990,947, forward strand.
CCCACTGAACTGTTCATACAAAAGGATGGGCTTTGTGGCATGGGAATTATATATACCAATACACATTTCTAAAGATGAGGCTTATATATACATTTACACATATAAAGGTGGGGTAGATAATGGAACTTCTAAGATCAGTTAAGTGAAAAGAGTAACGGCAGCTTTGTGTAAAGGATGCTGCCGCGTGTTGGAAATTTTGTGAATACCCACCCATAAGTGCTCAGGTCATACACTCACTTTCTCTAGAAGAATTCAGCAGAAACTGCTAACTGGCTACCTTTGGGAAGATGGAATGAGGGACTGAAGGTGTTAGCTTTTACTGTGTATCTTTTGGCATGGTTCAAAAAAAATTAATATCAGAAAGTATACTTACTATAGTCTCCCTTTGCCCTAAGAATTAAGTACATGTGTGTGTGTATGTGTGTGCATGCACATGTGAACTGGCAGCTCTTAGAATCCAAGCCCAGAGGCTGGAGGGTGCCTCCAGCCTGGGAGGGCCCCTTGGTGCTGGGGTCAGGGTTTAAGACAGACCTCCACCTCTGGGCAGGCTGGGGCTCCACAGGGCTGGACTGGGAGCTGTGCCTCGGAACCAGCTGGACCCTGGGAGGCGGCCCCTCCCTGCCCTGTCTGAAAGGACCCCGAGCCCCTGTCCTCACCAGGCTTGGCCTGGGGCTTCCGGTCACTCATGAAGCACCTGAGTGGAAGCTGTTCGCGGAGGTGGGCTCTCTGGCCAGAGGGAAGTCCTGGCAGAGAGCCGGGGCGGCCCCCCATGTCCGCACTGAGCCATAAGAAGCTGAAGTGGGCTGTGTTCTTCCCTGATCCCAGGGAGGGAGGAAGAGGAAGACAAGGCGAGGGAAGATAGAGACAGAGATGAGCACGATGAGAGAGAGCGGATGTTAGAGACAGATAAACACAGAGACAGAGACCGAGCCCGGGCATCGGCAGGGAGGAGCTCAGGCCTGACGTGGACAGAGTGGGGGCTGCCAGGCAGGCAGACAGAGATGTGGAGAGAGCAGAGAGGCTGTGGGAGGACAGGATGGTGGAGAGGGGCAGGGGGTGGGCAGAGGGTGGGGGCAGCAAGGACCTGCCCTCTCCTGAATCGGCCCCGAGCCTTTATCTGTGTGCCTGCAGATGGCATGCATTATCATAGCCACCCATGCAGAGGTATTTTGCCCAGGAAAGGGAGGCCAGGAGGCTGATAAGCTGCACAGCTAGTGACAGCAGAATGCCACTCAGCATCTGGCTTCAGAGCCCTGGAGCAGGTGGTCAGGACAGTCCAGGCCCAGACTTGACCCTGGAACCCCGCACTCCGCCCAGCTCCCTCCTGACTGGGCCCATTGGCGCATATGGGCTGCGTGTGTCCTGCCATGGTGGGACGTTCCCAGGAGCAGAGCTTGCTGTTAGGAAGGGGCTGACACTGTGGCCCCAGCTTGGCCAGCAGGATGTTTCAATCCTGCCTGCATCTTCCTCACCATGTTGCCCTGGCCAAGTTGCTTCCCCTCTCAGCCTCAGTGTGTTTGCCTGGAAAATGGGGGTAGCAGCTCTTGCCTCAGGGTAGGTTGCTTAACTGTGCAAGCTAAGTCGCTTCAGTCGTGTCCGACTCTTTGCGACCTGCCAGGCTCCTCTGTCCATGGGATTTCCCAGGCAAGAATGCTGGACTGGGTTGCCATTTCCTTCTCCAGGGGATCTTGCCAACACAGGGATCCAACCCACATCTCTTATGTCGCCTGCACTGGCAGGTGGGTTCTTTACCACTGAGCCATAAGCTTAAGATTCAAAAGAGCTCCTTACTCAGGGCTGCCACATTCTGCTCAGGAAAAAGTACCCACGTGAATCTGAGGCACGGGGTGTAGTTTGCGGAATGAGACATCTGGGCATCCGGGGAAACCTGACAGATGGAAGAGCCAGTCTTCGGCAAAGAGAATGTTGGGGGAGAATCGGGTTTTCTAAAGGTCCCTCGCTGTGGCGTGCTTCTATTGGCCAATCTCTCCAACTAATGCAAGGAAAATCCCTGTTGAAATTCAAAATTTTTCTCTACGTATTTACTCAAGACTAGACTGAATAGTTTAATTGCTATTATCATGGCTGGCTTTCTTTGCTGGTTCTTCCTAGAGCTGGTTTCAGTTTTACTCTGCCTGCAATTAGGAAGCTCTGCCACTAGGTGGCGTCTCGGGTTTCCACCTGCAGTGGAGTGAGGTTTTTCTGGGGTTTTTTGGTCCCTCTGATCCACTCCTAGAAGTTACATTTTGAGAACAGATAGAAATAAAGAGACAGTCTCTAGGCTGATGGAAAAGAGTGCTGTGATCACTTAACAATATCTTCCCTGGATGAAGAAACAGGAAACAGGGGCTTCTGTGCCCACAGTTCTCTAGACTGTGCCTCTGAGTATGTTGTCTCCATTTAATGCTACTTTTTTAGACTAAGTGGAAATCTGTGAAACACTTGAATGTAAATATTAGGATTACTAATCACTGTTATCACTGTTTAAGAAGGGATGCTTATACAAATAACTTTTGTAATAAAGAACATATAGTTTGGGAAAACATGTGCAGCAAAATCGGTTAAGAAATTCCACTTTTCCCTCACAGTCGGTTCTGTTTTCCGTTGTGCCTCGAGGCATGTGGATCTTAGCTCCCTGACCAGGGATGGATGCCCCATGCAGCAGAAGCGTGGCATCTTGATCACTGGATCCCCAAGGAAGTCTCTCACCACAGTCCTTTTAAAGAGAGACACCTCGAATGCCTTTTCTTACCTGCTTTCTCCTAAGTGCTCACAGGCAATTCTCATTCCTGGAGTCGAGAAGTTCACAGCTTCCGTCAGGTCTGTGGCTATTGGCTCACTCAGTCTCTGTCTCAGTGAGCCTGTACTTGGGAGAAACTATAAGAGAACAGAAAGGGTGTTTTTGGCTGCACTCTCCTTAAGAATTGCTGGGTTTTATGAAATCATTCTTTTTCATCAGTAATTCCTCAAAGCCTCCTTAGACTCTTTTTAGTGGTAAAACATTATGATAATGCAGTATCATTACGTTTTTTTTTTTTTTCAAAAAGAAAATAAATCATTTGTAATCCATCCACCTTGATGTAATGATTCCCTAGATTTTTGTTTGGGGTTTGGGCTCTCCTTCTTTTTAGTGCTTCTTTTTTATTTTTTGCCAAAGAAAGAGAACTTCCAGTCCCACTGAAAATCTTTTCCCCACCAGCTGAAAATCCTCCTTCTTTCTCAGCTAAACTCCTGACTGCTTGTCCTTTGAAGTTAAAGCCGGTTTCATTTCTAATCTGCGCTGAATTGTTCTTTATCGATAGTCACACAGGAGATCAGAGGAAGCTGAATGCAAAGGCCTGGAGTCATCACAGTTTCCACATACAAGGCCACCCGTTCAGGATCCATATAAGTAAAAAGAGCAAAGGGATGTTTGAAGGGTTGGACACCGGATATCTTTGTTCTTGGGGATTATGGGTGTGCCTGTATTTTCTTGTTTCTAACTAGTTGGCTTGGTGGTCTCTCATGTTTCACGTTTGTAACTTAAAATATAAATTATTTTTAAAACTAACTGGTTTTTCTTGGTTGCACTGGGTCTTCATTGCTGCGCACAGGCTTCCCCCAGCTGTGGTGAGTGGGGGCTACTCTTCAACACGGTGCACAGGCTTCCCAGGGCGGGGGCTTCTCTTGTGAAGCACGGGGTCTAGGCTCACAGGCTTCAGTAGTTGCAAATCGAGGGCTCTCGAGCACAGGCTCAGTAGTTGTGGCTCATGGGCATAGTTGCCCTGAGGCATGTGGAATCTTCCCAGACCAGGGATCAAACCTGTGTCCTCTGCATCAGCGGGAAGATTCTTAACCACTCAGTCCCCCAGGGAAGTCTTCTGCAGATGTAATTAAATTAATGACTTTGAGATGAGATCATCCTGGATTACCCAGATGGGCTCTAAATCCAAGGACAAATCGTCCTGATAAAGGACGCTGGAGGAGAGACAGAGAGAAGGCCCTGTGAAGACAGAGGCAGAGCTTCAAGAGGGATGCAGTCACCAGGCAAGGATCTCCTGGAGCCACCAGGAGCCGCCTGAGGCAGGGGAGAACCCCCCCCCCCCACCCCCCCCAGACACTTCAGAGGGAGGCCTGCCGACATCCTGACTTCCTCCTCCAGAAGTGTGACAGGATACACTTCTGCAGGTTTAAGCCAAGTTTGTGCTCGTTTGTTACGTCAGCCCCAGGACACTGGTACAGGAGGGCACCTGGGGATGGAGAGAAGTCACCAGATCTGGAGATTTTTGCTTGCTAACTCACTTCAGTCATGTCTGACTCTTTGTGACCCCAAGGACTGTAGCCCATCAGGCTGCTCTGTCCATGGGCTTCTGCAGACAAGAATACTGGAGTGGGTTGCCATGCCCTCCTCCAGGGGATCTTCCCAACCCAGGGATCAAGCCCCCTTCTCTTACAGTCTCTTGCATTGGCAAGTGGGTTCTTTACCACTAGCCCCACCTGGGAAGGAGATGTCTAGGAGGTAGAAAAAACCTTCCCCATACACCTCCTCTCCTGTCTGAATTCCCAGGCGTTGCCTTTTATTTCGACTGTAATGATTTGAGTCTCATTCCTTCCACTGAGGGCTGTGAAATGGGTGACGGTCATCCTTAGAAGGTGCCTGGCACACAGCGAGCATTAAGTATGGAGTGATGATGGTTATAAATTCATAAAATCTTAGCGAGCATGCAAAATGTCCTTTCACTTTGCAAACATACCCAACCCTCAGAACCTTCCCCACTGGCCTCAGAGAGGCCAAAGGCAGTAACTGTTGGACAGAGCTGTCGTGAGTTAGATGGTGTCCCTCTAAAAGATGTTGAAGTCCTAACCCTTGGGATGGGATGTTATTTAGAAAGAGAGTCTTTGGAGATGCTCAAGTTGGGCTTCCCCAGTGGCTCAGTGGTAAAGAACCTGCCTGCCAATGCAGGAGACGTAGGTGATGTGAGTTCGATCCCTGGGTCGGGAAGATCTCCTGAAGGATGGCATGGCAACCCACTCCAGTATTCTTGCCTGGAGAATGCCATGGACAGAGGAGCCTGGTGGGCTACAGTCCATAAGGTCTCAAAGGGTCAAACATGACAGCAGTGAATGAGCATGCAAGTGAAGTTGAGGTCATTAGGGTGGGCCCTCATCCAATATGGCTGTGTCCTTTTGAAAGGGGAAATCTGGACACATGGACAGATGGAGGGAAAATGGTATGAAGACACAGGGAAAAGGCCACCCCTGATACAGGAGTGCCCGAGGCCACCACAAGGTACAGAGAGGGTACCCTTCGGGCCCCTGAAGGCACCTGCTGAGCCCTCAACCTCAGACTCCCGCCTCCCGAGCTGCAAGACCAGAAGTGTGTTGTTCATGCCTACTGCTTGTAGTACTTGGTTACTGGAGCCCCGGGACACTCTACAGGTAGGGATGGGTGTCACGGTCTGGGGAAACTGGCCATTCCAGGGCCTGTGGGGGGACCTTGGGCTGTTCTAAAACCCCGTCTCCCAACAGTCACTGTGCAGGCCTGTGGCTGGGCCCAGCTACCTCTCTGTCCCCACCCCCACCAGCAGAAGTGCCCAGGCACTCCCAGGACAGAGGTGTGGGCTACACTTGGAAGTCCTGGCAGGGGGTTTCCAATCTGGCCCCTTCCCGGTCAGCAGGGACCCATCATCTGGATGGCTTCTTGGCCGCCCCTGGCTGGGGAATTGGGGCTGAGCTGCGGCAAGTGGTCAGGGAGGGGTGGCTCCCTTTACGGCCAGGGCCCCGGCAGGAGACAGCAGGTCCTGCAGTAGGCCCCTGGGTCAAGCCTTGGCCCTGTGCTTACTTTCTGGGTGACCTCTAGCCACTCATATCACCTCACTCATCTTGGTTTCCTCACCTATTAAATGAGGACAGTAGTAGAAATTACCTCCAAATATGGCTGCCAGGATTTGGTGGGAGAATGGGAATACCAGGATGCTTGATGAAGAGAAACTTTAAATACTCTTTTAACTTAAAAAATATCAGAGCGAACTTCCCTGGCGGTGCAGTAGATAAGAATCTGCCTGCCAATGCAGGGGACACAGGTTCGATCGCCGGTCCGGAAAGATTCCACATTCCTAGAGCAACTAAGCCTGGAAGCCACAACCACAGGCGCCTGCTTGCTCAAGGGCCCTCAAGTCACAACTGCTGAAGCCCTCAGGCCTAGAGACTGTGCCCCACAAGAGACGCCCAACACCACAACGAAGAATAGCCCCTGCTCGCCACAGCTAGAGAAAGCCCACGGGCAGCAACGAAGACCCAGTGAAGCCGAAAATAAATAAATAAATAAATAAATAACGTTGGCAGCTCATTGATATAAAATAGATTATAAAAATGGTGGTAAAATACATTTCATTTAAATTTTATTCTGTGGTATCAAGTACGTCCATATTGTGCAACCACCATTCAACCACCATCTATCTCCAGAACTCTTCTCGTCTCGGAGAACTGAAACCCTGTCCCCATTAAACACAATCTCCCCATCCCCCCTTCCTGCCTCCCTGCAACCACCATTCTGCCCTCTGTCTCTATGAATTCGGGGGCTCTAGGGATCTCATATAGTGGACTCACACAGCGTTCGTCTTCTTGTGATTGGGAGATTTCAATCAGCATCACGTCCTCAAGGCTCATCCATGTTGCCGCACGCATTGGCATTTCCTTTATTTTATTTTAGTATTTATTTATTCAGCTGCACCTGGTCTTGGTTGCAGCATGTGAACGCCTATCTGCTGCATGTGGGATCTAGTTCCCTGACCAGGGATTGAACCCGGGCCCTCCCTGCATTGGGAGCGCAGTCTTAGCCTCTGGACCAACAGGGAAGTCCCAGCATTTCCTTTAGGTTTTATTTTCTGAGAGAAGAATACTGTGAAGGCTCTGGGTGGTGGTGAGCTCCCGCTGCCCTGGGAGGAGGCGCTAAACAATCCCTCTGCCCTAGGTGGGCTCCAGGGGCCCCGAGGAAGGAGGCCCTGGGACTACAGCTGCTCTCAGGGGCCTGCCTGCCTCCCAACCTCTCGCCTGGGGAGCTGGAAGAGGGTACTTTCTTAGAGCAGCTCCTGATCCAGTCCCTTTTGAGTTTCTAAAGTTTCTAGAAGGAGACCCTGAGTTCCAGGAACCTGTACTGGACTGTAGGAGCAGGCGGTGGTTCCCGGCCTGCCTGGGGCTGGGGTGCAGGAAGTGGCTGTGTGCACACACGCTATTCATATAAAAAGGAGGACTGGCTAAAATACTAGGGGTGGGGAGGCCCAGGTTCATGCGAGGTGGCCCAGCCAGTGTCTGACCAGGACTTGGAAATCTCCCCCCGCAGGGTGACTTCTGAGTTCAGGTTCTGCCATTAAGGGCAGCCACACTGGACGCTGAGGAGAGAACCCCGAGGTGCCCAGACAGAGGATGGCACCCCTGGCCTCTGGGTCACCCTCAGCCTCATGTGCAGTTGCATTTCCACGGCTCCCTGTAGCCTCTGGGCTCCCCAGGGCCCAGTGGCACCTCGATCCCAGTACATCCGTGGCCTCGGGTACCATGCTGAGATGGAAAGGCTCTTGAGTGGATGGTGGACTCAGAAGGCCTTGGGGTTATCCTTCTGCACAGCAATCTCCACTGTCTGGGGAGCAGGGGCTGCTCCCCAGAAGAAAACAGGACAAGCATGAAATCTGGAGGTTAGACAGACCTAGGCCACCATGGGCTTGGGCCAGGGGCCCTCACCTCCCTTCCCCAGCCACCGTCTCCTCACCTGTAAGCTGCAGATGATAACAGCTGTGGACCCCTGACAGGGCGAGGGCTGGTGGGCTGAGGTACAAAGTCCAGCCTGGGCCTGGTGCTCTGTGAGGACACGGCCCTGTTGCTGTTAGGATAGAGGACAGCTGCTCACGCTGAATGTGTGTCGGGATGCCCCCTGAGTCGGTGTTTTTCCTTTTGGGATGTGTCAGCTTACTTTCCAGCCTCCAGCCTCCTCTAGAAGTTGCACGCAGATAAAAGGTTCCCGTTAATGAGGATTCTAGCTAAAGTTTTAAAATTCACAGCAAGCCCGCTCCGCATAATAATGTATTAGAAACACAACAATCCTTTAATCTAGAAGGAATTAATTGCTGGGCCCAGAAATTCAGGGCACGTTGACAGAATCCTTAATTTCTTGAGTGGATGGCTTCAGAAAAGCGACTGATTTTAGACTGCTTCTCTCTCCGCCTAAGTTAACACTCCCACCACAGTTCCAACAAAGGGTGAGATTGTCTTGATGTCTCGCTGGGTAAGAATCATGTATGTGGGGTCTGAATTGACGTCAGCTTTGCGTTTTCCCTGCTGGGTGGAACGTGGCCGACTCGAATCCCCAGGAGACTCAATGCCGGCTCTGTGGCCCGGGCGTCTTGGGCTCTGAATGGCTTCCTTCGTCCCACTCACACACGTTTGCTGAGCGCCCTCTGGGAGCCTGAGCTCATGGTCAGTGCTGGACATGCAGGAGCAGATAAATTAAAAAAGCCTTGGGATTTCCCTGGTGGTCCATTGGTTAAGAATCTGCGTTCTGATGCAGGGGGCGTAGGTTTGATCCCTGGTCAGGGAACTAAGATCCCATGTGCCTCGCAGTGCAGCAATAAATAAATATAATAAATAAATCTTTGTCTAACCCAGGGTTGCAAAGGTTTTCTTTCCTTCTAGAAGTTTTAGTTTTACATTTATGTTTATGATCTGTTTTTATTGATTGATTGATTTACTTGTATTTTGACGGTGCTGGGTCTTCCTTGCTATGAGGGTTTTTCTCTAATTGCTGCCAGTGGGGGCTGCTCTCTAGTTATGGGGAGCAGGCTTCTGATTGCAGCAGCTTCTCTTGCTGCAGAGCACAGGCTCCAGAGCATGCAGGTTTCAGTAGTTGCAGCACGTGGGCTCCGTAGTCATGGCACACGGGTTTAGTAGCTCCATGGTATGTAGGATCTTTCTGGATCGGGGATCGAACCTGTGTCTCTTGCATTAGCAGGAAGATTCTTCACCGCTGAGCCACCAGGGAAGCCCCATGGTCTGTTTTTGAGTTAATTTTCATGTAAACTTCAAGGTGTGGGCCAAAATTATTATTATTTTTTAAATTGCATATGTATATCTACACTAGTTTCTCGAGGCTGCCACAACAAATCAACACATACTCGGTGGCTTGAAACAACAGAAGTTTATCCTCTAACCATTCTGGAGGTCAGCAGACTGAAAGCAAGGTGTTGGCAGGGCCATGCTCCCTCAGGGGCCTGTATGAGGAAATCTCTTCTTCATATCTTGCAGCTGCTGGTGGCCACCTGACAACCCTTGATTACACCACTCCCAACTCTGCCTCTGACTTCATAACACCTTTTCCTCATGTGTCTCTTATAAAAACACTCTTTATTGGATTTAGGGTTCACCCAGATAATCCAGGATGATCTTCTCACTTCACAACTCCTAATTATATCTGCAAAGACCACTTTGCTGTTGTTCCATTGCCAAGTCATGTCCGACTCTTTGCAGCCCTGTGAACTGAAGCACACCAGGCACCCCGTCCTCCACTGTCTTCCAGAGTTTGCTCCAATTCATGTCCATTGCTCAAATTCATAACCATCTCATCCTCTGATGCCCCCTTCTCCTTTTGCCTTCAATCTTTTCCAGTATCAAGGTCTTTTCCAGTGGGTCAGCTGTTCACATCAGGTAGCCAAAATATTGGAGCTTCAGCATCAGTCCTTCCAATGAATATTCAGGGTTGATTTCCTTTCGGATTGACTGGTTTGATCTCCTTGCAGTCCAAGGGACTCTCAAGAGTGTTCTCTAGCACTATAATTCAAAAGCATCAATTCGTTGGTTCTCAGCCTTCTTTATGGTCCTACTCTCACATCCATACATGACTACTGGAAAAACCATAGCTTTGACTGTACTGACCCTTGTGGGCAAAGCGGTCTCTCTGCTTTTTAATATGCTGTCTAGCTTTGCCATAGCTTTCCTTCATTTATCACAGCCTTGTCATGGCAAAAGGACTTGCATAACTCAATGAAGCTATGAGCCGTGCCATGCCACCCAAGATGGATGGGTTGTAGTAAGGAGTTCTGACAAAATGTGGTCCACTGGAGGAGGGAATGGCAAACCACTCCAGTATTCTTGCCTCAAGAACCCCATGAATAGTATGAAAAGGCAAAAAGATATGACACCAAAAGATGAACCACCCCCCCAGGTTGGAAGGTGTCCAATATGCTATGGGGGAAGAGCAAAGGGCAGTTACTAATAGCCCCAGAAAGAATGACGCAGCTGGGCCAAAATGGAAATTACACTCAGTTGTGGCTATTTCTGGTGGTAAAAGTATAGTCCGATGCTGACAATAACAGTATTGCATAGAAACCTGGAATGATAAGTCCATGAATCAAGGTAAATTGTACATGGTCAAACAGGAGATAGCAAGAGTGAATATCAACATCTTGGGAATCGGTGAACTAAAATGTATGGGAATGGGTGAATTTAATTCAGATAACCATTATATCTACCACTGTGGGCAAGAATTCCTTAGAAGAAATGGGGTAGCCCTCATAGTCAACAAAAGAGTCCGAAATGCAGTACTTAGGTGCAACCTCAAAAACAACAGAATGATCCCGGTTCATTTCCAAGGCAAATCATTCAACATCACAGTGATCCAAGTCTATTCCCCAACCACTAATGCTGAAGAAGCTGAAGTTGACTGGTTCTATGAAGACCTACAAGACCTTCTAGAACTAACACCAAAAAAAGATGTCCTTTTCATCAAGAGGGGATTGGAATGCAAAAGTAGGAAGTCAAGAGATACCTGGAGTAAAAGGTAATGAAGCAGGGAAAAGGCTAATAGAGTTTTGTCAAGAGAACACACTGGTCATAGCAAACACCCTTTTCCAACAACACAAGAGATGACTCTATGTATGGACATCACCAAATGGTCAATACTGAAATAAGATTGATCATATTCTTTGCAGACAAAGATGGAAAAGTTCTATACACTCAGCAAAGACCACTCCCCTCCTCCTTCTCCTTCTCCTGCTCTTTTTTTGGCCGTTTTGGGTCTTCATTTCAGTACACAGGTTTAGTTGCCCTGAGGCATGCAGGATCTTAGTTCCCCGACCAAGAATCAAACCCCCATCCCCTGCATTGGAAGGCAGATTCTTGACCGCCCGGCCACCAGGAAGTCCCTCTCCTTCTTCTTTTTCTTCTTCTCTTTTAATTTCTGAAGGCAGAAGCTCACTCAAATCCTTTAAAATTCACTGAGGTCTGTTTTATAGCCCAGAACATGGTCTATCTTGGTAAATGTTTCATGTGCGTTTGAAAAGAATGTGGATTCTGCAGTTTTGGGGTACGAAGTTGTGTAAATGTCAATTAAGTTGAAAAGAATGTGGAGAAAGCCTGAGCCAGTCCAGACAGTGAAAGGAAGGTCAGGGGTTGCTGCGGAAACTGCAGGAGTATTTCTCAGTCATGGTGAAGGCTGAGGCTGTGCAGAGGTGATCTGTCCAGAGCTCTGGCAAGGAGAGGCCCAGGAGGGAGGTGCATGTTCAATGTCATCTTCTCTCTGGGCCCTGTGTCCTTACGGCTCTCTCCCTGGCTACCTCCTTCTCAGGCCCCCTCTGCTGGGCTGACACCCAAGTCCCAATCTCTACTTTCCAGAAGGCCTCAGGCCTTGGCATGGCTATGGAGCCTACCAGTGAAGCTCCAGCCAGACAGAGACCACCTCCCCACTGGATTCTGTGGTCACTTAGCTGGAGTACAGACATGGTATGTACTCCTGGCTCCTCTGCTTCCCAGAAAGATCTCCGTGGCAAGTGTGGAGTCCCATCCCAAGGCCACAGATGCCAGAACCAAGGTCACCTCAGGAACTGACTGAGCCCCTTTGTGAAAGTGTTAGAAAGTGTTAGTTGCTCAATCGTGACCCTCTCTTTGTGACCCCATAGACTGTGTAGTCCACCAGACTCCTCTGTCCCTGGGATTCTCTGAGCCCCTTTGAAACTGTTGCCAAAAGTCCCCTTGATCATCACCCACAAGCTTCCTGACCCTGTATTAGGCAAAAATGCCCACCTCAGTGCTCACCCTATGGCGCCCTAATCACCTAATGCCACCCTTCCAGCAGGAATTCCTTTTGTCTTGAAGCTATAAAAATGGCTCCTAACCCATGAAAGTGTTGGCTTTCCCTTGAGCCAGCCCGCGGTTCTAACAGCATCCCATCGGATTTCTCTGATCTGTCACAAAGTCAGCCTCCTGTGCTCAGAGAGCCCACACTATCTCTGCTCTTTGTTCTTAACAAACTCCCTCCCTTCTGCAACACTCTGTGTCTGGAAATCCTTTTACAATGCGCATTCAGATGGCCACGAAAGCAGGCAGCCTCCCCTGAGCCTCCCGCTGCCCCCCTGATCATGGGTCCTATTCCCACGCCCAGTTCCCTTGTGCTTCCCCTCACTGCCTGCAGCCCCTTGGCTTCCACAAAACTAAGCTCTAAGGACCTGTGTGGGGCTGGACTGTGCCCATTCCCAAATTCATATGTTGATGTTCTAACCCCTAGTGTCTCAAAGAGTAACAAGGTTTGGACCGAAAGAGGGGATTAAGTTAAACCAAGGTCATTCAGGGTGACTCTAATCTGATATGCCTGGAGAAGAGGAAATCTGGACATGCCACGAGATACCAGGAGTGCACATGGGGACGACCACGTGCAGAGCGGCAAGAGGGTGGCCGTCTGCAAGCCAAGGACAGAGGCCTCAGGAGGAACCACACCTGTCAGCACCCTAATCTTGGACTTCTAGCCTTCAGATCTGTAAGAAAATAAGTTTCTGTTGTTTACGCCACCCAGTCTGTGCTATAGTTTAAAATATGTATTTGTTATTTTAATGTAAAATGGTAAATATTTATTCAGTTTTGTGGGACAAGTGTGCTGCCTTCTTGACCTGCGTCCCCCACCCCCACCCCAGGCTCCCCAAGCCCATCTTTATGGAAGCGGCCACTGTAGCTCTGGGCTCTGTGGGAAGAGGAGATGGAGAGGTTGCTTGTGTTTGAGACACTTCTTTGTATTCCTCTGATAAAAGAAATGTCCAATGTCTTGGGGTCTGGGGGAGTCATTCTGGCTTATACATGAGTTAACTTCACTTTTACGCTAACTAGTATGGCCCATTTGTGACCTATTAAACATACATTGCATGTCTGCTTTAATTTAAAATAAAAAGGGATATTCAAGTAAAGAATGACCATGATAAAAATAAATACCTCCCTTCCTGGACGTCAGTGCTTGCTTGTTCTCTGATGCTAAGTCTCCCATCCCAGGTGCCAAGGCCACGCTGACTCGCTGTGCCCATGCTGATCTGTTCTTTTTTTAAACTTGGAGGAATGTATCCCTGATGTGTTTGATGTTCTTTGTTCTGACAAGACCTAAAACTGTGCTGAAAACCATGCTTCTACAGAGCAGTTTTTCAGAGTTATCTGAGAACCTGTCTTCCTGGCCATCGTCCTCTGTTTGGCTCAAATAAAACTCTTTGCTATTCCTATTATAGATTGTTTGTGCATTATTTTCATCAACTGCTCCCTCCGCAGCCCTGTGGCTTCCAGGGAAACCCCACGTTATGGGGCTGAGGGGAGAGTGGACAGTTCGGCCAACCTCGCCAAGTCCTGGGCCCTGGCTGAAAGATCTGGGCTGCAGGAGCCAGCTGGAGGCCCCTGGAAGGTCACTTGCATTCCTGCAATAATCACAGCAAACTTGAATGTACACACGCCAGGCACCATGACTCACAAGCCTCCTCTCGGGACCCTCACAACCCTGGTGGACAGGTGTTAAGGTGCCTGCTGTACCGAGGGGCACACCGAGGGCCACAGGCCTGGTGCCTGGTGGGACCTGAATTCACACTCAGCTTAACTCCAGGACCAGAGAGATGAGCGGAGGTGGTTCTGACAAACTTGGCCAGAATCTGGCTAGAAGATAGCAGGAGATCTAGAGAGAGAAGCTATTTTAATTCCAATGTTCATGAAGGTTTGTGTCTTAGGGTTAGTTTTGTTGGAGTTGTAATTGTCTATGGGGAGGGGATGGGGCAGCGTCATCTTGTCACCAGCGGCCTCTAAAGATCTCAGCTGGTTGAATCCAATGCCACTGTCCCGAACTGCTTTGCTGCCCCCACCCCATTGTCACCTCTGTCCTTCCCCTGACCCATCTCCTACTAGGGCTGGGTTACCTCCAGCACCTTCCATGGCCTCCCCAGCAAGGGGACTGCCAGTTCCTCTGAGCAGCAAAGGGGCTTCAAGGCCAGAATCACTCAAAGGTCATCATAAACAAAGACCATTGATATGGTTTCAGACTCCACACTGCAAGGAACCTTTGAGAAACTGCCACTTTCGCAGTTTATATCAAAGAAAAATAGCAATTGTTATCTGAAAACGCTTTGAAAATGCTCCTCCTTTTTTTCCACCTTCCTATCTGTTGAGGCTGAATTTTCTTCATATTTTCAACCCAAACACTACATCACAACAGACAGAATGCAGGCGCAGACATGGGAATCCAGCCATCATTCTGTGGGGCCAGACACAAAAAGATTTGCAAAAGTATTTTTTTTAAAGCCATCTTCACACTAATGTTTTTAAAATATATAGTTACTTTAAAATAAAAATATTCTTAGTGTAACAAGAAATATACTCACTGTTATTTTTAAGCAAATTAATAGATTTTTTTTTTAAGTTCTTAATTTAAATTTCGAATAGGATTTGTTCAGTTCCTATGGCTGTTGTAACAGACTGCCACAAACTTAGTGGCTTCAAACAACACAGATTCGTTCCCTTATCATTCTAAAGGTCGGAAATGGATCTCACTGGGTCAAAATCAAGGTGTCAGTAGGGCAGTTTGGGGCATTTAAACAGTGCCTGGAGCTTGGTAGGTGCTGTATAAGTGTTGGCAATCACCACTATCATCTTTAAGTTAATAAAATTTGTTTTTAATTTTATTTATTATTTATTAGGCAGCACTGGGTCTTCATTGCTGTATCAGGGCTACTCTCTAGTTGCGGCTCTTGGGTTCTAGAGCACGGGCTCAGTAGTTGTGGCTCATGGGCTTAGTTGCTCCATGGCATGTGGAATTTTCCCAGACTAGGGATGGAACTCAAGTACCCTGCATTGGCACGCGGATTCTTAACCACTGGACCACCAGGGAAGTCCCTTCTTCTCCTTCTCCCCTTCCTCCTCCTCCTCCTTCTTTTTTTGATAGATAAGAAGAGAATTTATTTAGAGCGAAACAGTCTCCACAGACTGTGGGCCATAGCAGAGGGGGGGTGCCTCTCCTTCTTCTTAATGAGGTTGGAGAGGTCGGTTGAGGTCAGATCCACAAGCCCTGTTATCCTGGAAGCACTGGGCTTCTCGGGGCTGGTGTCTGGCTGTGGAAAGGTTTAGGCAGGAAGAAGCTGGTCAGCTTTGGGTTCAGGAGGCCCCGTGGTGGGAGGGTGGAGAATGGACAGGAGTGGGGAGACCTTCGAGGAGACTACCACCTTCATCCAGCAAGGGTGGCCATGGCTTGACCTCAGCAGTGGCAGAGAGATAAAAGGCAGTGGATGGGACTGAGAGAAAGGTCTGGACAAGGCCCACGTCTCTGGGCCAGCAAGAGTCCAAGGGCCAGACAGGCGAGAGTTGCGCTGTCAAGTGCAGGAGCAGCTGCCTGCAGAGGCACGAGCTTCCTCTGGAAGGTACACGCAGGGGTGGAGGGCCACCTGCTGAGGATGCTGGAGGGGTGCGTGCCTCCACTGGGAGGGGGCCCAACAGGCAGACACTCTGGATTGGGCCCTAGATCACTTGGTCCTGGCCTTTAGGAAGATGTCTGTAACCAGAGATAAATTAGGCAGGTCTGGTCCAAAGACGGGGTGGCCAGGCTCCCACAAAGTGCTGGCATAAAGGGTCCCTGGGCTTTCTCACATGTGTGTGCCCCGAGGGTGCTCACTTTGCCTTCTCTTATGCTGGGGGCCCAGGCCACCCGCTGATGCTCGAAGTCGGTGGTTGAAGTCATGGTGGGCCTGCAGTCCTTGGGGCTGGTATCCGGCTGGGAGATCCAGGGATGCCCAAATACTCCTTCCCGTGAATTTCCCCAGTGAAATATGCACACCAGGATGTTGACCAACAGGAAAACGATATGCAACTTGGTTCTGGGACATTCTCAGAGAAGCCTGTCCTGGGCCTGATGATGTCACTAAGTGACAAGGCCACCTCGGCCATTAAACGCTGTGACCCCTGACCCTGAGCAAGCCACACAGGGCTTTCCGTGCTTGCACTGCAACTTGAGCTGGATTCCTCTGGGCTGTTCCGCCTTTCATCCTCCCCTGCTATTGTCGTTGTTGTTTAGTCACTTCAGTCATGTCCAACTCTTTTGTGACCCCTTGGACTGTAGCCTGCCAGGCTCCTCTGTTCATGGGATTTTCCAGGCAAGAATACTGGAGTGGGTTGTCATTTCCTTCTCCAGGGGATCTTCCTGAACCCAGGGATTGAACCCAAGACTCCTGCATTGGCAGGTGGGTTCTTTACCTCTGAGCCACAGTGGAAAGCTGTTTCCTTGCTGACATCTTGACTATAACCTCGTGGGAGACCCTAAAGCAAAGCCACTCAACTCAGCTGCTCCTGAATCCTGACCCAGGGAAACTGCTGATAATACATTTTCATTGTTTCAAACCTCTCAATTACGGGATATGTCATACAGCCAAGCGTAACTCACACAGGTGTGTAGTGCAGTGCCTGGTACTGTGTGTACTCAGCAAGTTATTAGTCATTCCTCTTCTTTGGAATCAAGCTCTGTATTGAGGTCGAGCTCATTGCACTAGGTTCTTCTTCCCTTAGGTTGTGGCCTGGTCTAGGTAATGCAGTGGAGGGCTGGTCCCATCAGTTTGAAACTCTCTTTGACTTGAAGAGGATCCCTACCACCACCATCCACAGCCATTTCCCTTTTGGATTAGTTAACCTGTTTCCTGCTTTTGCAATGTCACCAACATCAGGACTGGTTTTAAAAGAAACTGTACAGGTAGGCCTCCTTGAATGTCTCTTGTTGTATGAAGGTAGAGACTCCTAAGATTAGGATGAACCTTGCTCTGATCCAGTGCCCTCATTTCCACGCATGGACTTCATCCATCATGTCTCATCTTTAACATCACATTTCAGGACTTTTCTGGCAGTTCAGTGGTTAAGACTCTGTGCTTCTAATGTGTGTTGGGGGGTGGCGGCAGGTTCCATTCCTGGTTGGGGAACTAAGATCCTACGTGCAGCATAGCCAAAATAAATAAATAAAATAAAATATGAGGATCTCCTTATTTAAACAAAAAATCACATCTCTTGCAGAGCTCATCATTCTCAGTTTAAAAAAAAATCTCTCACCGGCTAACATCTTTTTCCTCCCATTCGGTAGAATTTGAAACCAGTCCCTCCTAAATGTTTATACCTCAGAACGTTAAGGAACAAGACACACCTGGGCTGACCACACACCCACCCCCATCTGCCTCCAGTTCCATTTCTGTTGCCCTGCTGTACGATCAGGCTGGAAAGTAGCCTCTGTCAGCAGCACCCCTGCCTTGGAGCTAGGGTCATCACACCCATACCGCTGGACCTAGGGCTGGCTACACAATTTTGTGGGACCCAATGCACAATGAAAATGTGGGGCTCCTTTGAAAATTATTAGGAATTTCAAGACAGTGACAGCAAAGCAGAGCACAGGGCCCTTCTGGACGTGCGGCCCTGTATCCCTGCAGTGAGCCTTCATGGGAAGCGGGCCCTGCTGGCACCAGTTGCCATTGTCTCAGAACTCCCTCCCTGGCGCCCTGTGCTTGCTCCTCTCCTCTCCTCTCTTCCAGCTCCCCCTTGCATCCTCTTCTTTTCTGGAAAGCCAGCCAGGAGTCTTGGCTGGTGGGGCCTCCTCTGAACATCTTCAGGGCTCTTGGGTTTCCCTTAACATTCATCTGGAAGATTCTGCCTCTTGCTCTGGCACCATCCTGTCCCTCTCCTGCTGTGGCTGGACTGATGTCAGGGACTTGAGCCACAAGGGCCTGATTGCAAATCAGGATCCTCTCTCCTTCCTGCTATTCCGCTGGTGTTTCTCATGCTGGGCTGGCCCACTTCTCCAGCCTCACCCTCTATTGCTCCTCCTACATGCTGAGCAGCACTCACCCTGGACCTCCCTCAGATCTTGAGGCATCTCAGGCCCTGATACGACTGTGGGGTTTTTGAATAGTTGTGGCAGAAACAGTGCCTTGGATGGACCTATTTCATGTCCCACGCTGCCTCTCCTGTGGGACTACATTCCCCAGAAGCCCTTGCATCCAGCTGAGCCCATGAGACTAGTTATGACCAACAGGCTGTGGGAGGAAGTGAAGTACACAGTGAAGGACTACTTTGCTGGGTCTCGCCCATAACAAATCTCCTGGAGACCCTCTACACACACTGGCCCCCAACACTGTTGACACCAAGGGTGCCTTGAATGCACGTGATGCTGGAGCTAAAGATGGCAGCAGTTCATGGCCAACTCTGCATCAAGAAGGAAACACCCTTAGACTGGGTGATGCCCTCCACCTAGACCAAAGACCCAGGCAATGTGGAAGATCAGCTTTTGCCCCATTTCCCCGTCCAGTGCTTGCCACCAGCTTCAGTTTTTTCAGGAAGCTCCATGAAGTCGTATGAAGGGCATGGACAGTGGAGGCAAGGTCATGGTGGCAACATGGGGGCATGAATTCTGCCTTCTGGGCCCAGTTTCCCCAGTAGAGAGACAGAGGAGGCTGATTCCTTGAGATTCCCCCAACCTTTCCTGAGAGGCTTCAGGACATGGGGGCTGACAGCTGGCCCTCTCACTCCCTCTGGGTACTTACCCCACAGGTGGGTTCTTGAGTTCGGTGTTGTTTCTAGGGATCTGAAAGGCAATACGGTCCCTTGTGTTAGCGAACCACAAATGCACAGGGGTGGCCGGAGGTGACTTTGAAGTTGCAAAGCCCTGGGTTTCAGTAGCAGCTCTGCCCTCCAGTCACCAGGTCAATGACCTCAGGCAAGAGTTGCCTTCTGTCTGCAGAAGAGGACCTAACTAGCTGGGATTAAATGAGTCTGGGGGGCGGGGGGGGGGGGGGGGGGGAAGAAAAGCAGACTTGAGTTCTCTGAGACTCAGTTTCCTCATCTGTGAAGTATGAATATAACCATACCCACCCTAGTGGGTGGCTAGGAGGCTCAAATGAAATAATACAACTGTGTTGAGTTTAGCAGGAAGCCTGGTCTTCGGACGTTTAATCAATGTCCACTGTTGACAGGACAAAGTACCTGATCTTTAGCAAATGTTAGCCTTGCTCCCCCCACCTCTGTGTACACACCCAACATCAGGGGTCTCGCCCCCAAGTGGTTTGAGTGCTGTAGCTGCTCACAGCCCTTCACCTGGAGTGGGTGCTGCTGTGTTGGGGGCTTTCTCTAGGGGTGAGTCCTTAGTGCCTACTTCAGAGTTTTAAAGATGTAGCCAGCATCCTTTCCAGAGAGCGTTCCAAGGCCTCAAAAGCCCATCAAAAGCAAATTTATAGCAGAAGCCCACACCAGCCACCACCACCCCCCAACCTGCTACAGACCGGTTGGCGGAAGATCAGACACCCCAACTGCTGAGGGTTAATTACAAACTTGGCGCCCATCTGCTTGGGAGAACTTGCAAGAGTCTTTTTTCTCTTTCCAAACGCATAAACATTTGTACTGCAAGTAGCCCAGGGGGCCTGGAGATGTTTATTTTGTAGTTAACAAAGAGAAGGAACTTTTGGCTTGCAAGCGGAGTGTTCTGCTGGCCCTAGGGAGAAAGAGGCTTTGGGGAGGCCCCCTACAGGAGCAGGTGCCTCTGGGGGTGGCTCAGGTCAGAGTGGGGAACGCCAGCAGCTGTCAGCCCAGCCTAGGGACCCCAGGTGACTTCCCCAGGTAGGAGATGTGCTGCTTCTCAGGGCTCAGTCTGTCCCAGCATTTTCACTCTTTGACAGAAGAAAGAAGCTCTTCTGAGTGGTGTGCCAGTGAGAGGCAAATGTTGCTCTTTGTGTTTTTTTACACTTTCCTTTAAAAAAACAATGTGTTATTTTCCCCCAAAACTGCAGGTGTAATTCAAGAATATAAAAGATTCAAGCTACATTATAAATGCATCAAATAAAATGTGTTGAATGCTGACACAGCATTTCATAGTATGGAAGTAGAATAACTCATCTGCTCATTTACCTGCTGATGCAAGGTGTTCTTTTTATAAGCAAAGAGGATGCTCTTAAGTAAAGATATTTCTGTTGTTGGGTCCCACGGGGTCAGGGCTCAGAGGACTTGCCTTCTGGGCAGACAGTTTGAGAATCCGAGAGCTCCTAGGTGTCAGTGGTGAGAGAGAGTGTCCAGGATTAGTCTTCAGGGTTAGTGCCCAGAGCTCTGTGCGGAGGCTGCGGTTCAGCTGCAGCTCTCTAATAATACCACTTGGGGGCACTGCTGAGCAAGTCTGAACAGGGGTGGCTCTAGTCCAGAGAGCCAGGGCGGAGGCAGGGTCCGGACTGTGCAGAATGGGGAGCTGGGCCTTGGGGCTGGCCTGTCCGCTTGGGGCCCAGGGAAATAAAAGGACATCCAAGTTCTGCATTTGTTCCTGACCTGAACGTGGTGGTTTAGGCACTAAGTTGCATCCAGCTCTGTGATTCCATGGACGGTGCCCCACCAGGCTCCTCTGTCCATGGGATTTTCCAGGCAAGAATACTGGAGTGGGTTGCCATCTCCTTCTCCAGGGAATCTTCTCCACTTAGGGATTGAACCCGGGTCTCCTGTGTTGCATGTGGATTCTTTACCGACTGAGCCACCAGGGAAGCTTCCTAACCTGAAGCAACAGATTAAAAAAACAAAACAAAAATCCACTGCAGGCAGGAGGCCAGCAGAGAAGGGTATTTTCACCCAATAGATAATGTTGCTGAAAAGGTGATTCTCAGCAGATAGTTTTACAAAATAGGACCACATATTGAACGTTTTGGTGGAAATTAACTACTTAAAAGGAACTGAGTCACGAGTTATTTTCTAAGGAGCGAACTACCCTTTCTTGGTGCATTGTATGCTTGGAATTTGATAAACAGGGTTTCAGTCCCAGAGGCAGGGCGCACCTGAGGTCCCCCTTCTCTCGGTGGTTCCCAGGAGGTCAGGCTGCAGAACCGGGTGAGTTGGCCCGTTTGCAGAGTCCAGACTGTGAACCAGGCCTTTGACATCCTGACCATCTCCAGACCTGTGTGGTTAGAGTGTCACCACCTTAGTTTACTGCCTTAGTTTACTTCACCTTTATTACGGTATTTAACCTTCACAACAACTCTCTGAGAAACTACTGTTAGACCTGTTTTACAGATGAGTCAACTGAGGTTAGAAAAGTAATTTGCCTGAGGTCTGGGAGCAGGTTCCATGGTGGACCCCGCATGGAATCAGGCCCCCATAAGTCCAGAGCTCATGGGCTTCATGCTCCTCTGATGAGGAGTCACAGCTTCCTCCATGAAGCCCTGTGGTTTGGCTTAGGTTACCTACATAGGTGTGGCAGCAAGCCCGTCTCCCCCCTGCACCCCTCAGGGGCTGCCTTCCTCAGGTTCAGCTTCTGGTCCCTGTCACCCCAAACAAGACAGAGGTACAGCCCCGAGTGTGTTTCTGGGGTGGAGGGCTCCCAAGCCTTGGGACCAAGTTGCAAATGACTCAGTGGGGATGGAGAAGTGGCGAAGGGCCAAGGGCCACCTGTGAAGTCAGTTTCCTGCCCTGAGAGTCAGCTGGGGAGGCATGGAGTCAGAGAAAGGGAAACAGATTCTTTGCTGAGACCCTTTGCTAAGAGATTTGATGGCAGAGCTCAGCCAAGCAAGGCCACGTGCAAAATGGTGGCCCTGGCTGTCTCGCGGGACTGAGGCCAGTTTCTTAGAGACTGGGGCTCCCTATGTGGGAAAGAGAAGTGATTTTGGCCCAGCAGTTGGCCAGGAGTCTGGTTCATGGTTCCAACTCATGAGTATTAGCAGAGGAGAACAAGGCATTGGGGTGGCAAATTGGTTATAATTAAGAGAACCTGGGAGAGCAAAACAATGCGAGGGCCACCAGCTGTCCTGGATCTGGGAATTGTTTCTCTGGAGGAAACTAGTCGCTCCCCACCCACCCTGTAGGGCAGTCGATTCGAGCAGAGAGCCTCCCCTGTCACCACCTCATGCTCCCAGGGACCTCTTTCTGCTCCCCACCAGCACCTTTACCTTCCTGAACAATTTAAACTCACCAGGCTGGCTTGTCTGTCAGGAAAGCAAACAGGCTTGGGGACGGGTTCAAGCCCCTCACCTGACAGAGGAGGATGAGAAGAAGGCCTAACCCATCTAGCCGTTTTACACGTTCAACAGGATGGATGAGAGAGAAGTGGCTGGCCTATGGGCTTGCCGCCTGCTCTCCTATGGCCCACAAGCTAAGAACGTGTGTTAATTGTGGGGGGAGAATCAAAAGATGTGTGACAGTTATATAAAATCCAAGTTTCACAGTCCATAAATGAAGTTTTATTTGCACATAACCTGCCATTTGTTTATACAGTGAGTCCCCTACTTATATGAATGAGTTTCGTTCTGAGAGTGTGTTCGTAAGTCCAACAAAGTTAGCCTAGGTACCCGGCTAAGACAACTGGTTATATAGTACTGTACGGTAACAGGTTTATAATACTTTCCACATAAATAATACATACTTAAAAAAAAAACTCAAAAAATAAAACATTTAAAAAATAATTTTGTTCATTTAGGTTTGGCCGGGTCTTCATTGCTCTGCAGGCTTTTGTCTAGTTGCAGTGTGTGGGCTTCGCCTTGTGGTGGCTTCTCTCGTTGCAGTGCAAGGGGTCTAGAGTGAGCGGGCTTCTAGAGTGAGCGGGCTTCAGTAGTGTGGCTCCCGGGTTCTGGAGTGCAGGCTCAGTAGTTGTGGATCATGGCCTTAGTTGTCCTGCAGCATGTGGGATCTTCCTGGACCAGGGACGGAACCTGTGTCTCCTGCATTGGCAGGCTAATTCTTTACCACTGAGCCACCGGGGAAGCCCAAGAAAACGTTTTTTATCTTACAGGACAGTACCTTGAAAAGTGTAGTAGTATAAGTACCATAGTTGGCATACAGGGCCTGGCATGTGCGTTTGCATCTTTGAAAGCTTGCAACCTGAAGGCTCATGTGTAGGGGACTTTATCACCTGTGGCTGCGAAGGGTGGGCCTTGGTGCCTGCCTCCCACTGCCAGTTCCCCACCCCCTCACGGAGTCACCCAAGGCTTGAGAACTTGCAGTACCGGGGTCCTTGGGGTCCCTGGGGATGGGCCATGGTTCCAGCGGATGTTGCCCCCAACCACTGCAGGCAGAGGTGAGACGTGACAGAGATCAAAGACTGTAGGAGCGAGGAAAGGCAAAACAGTTACTATTTAGCAATGCGGGAGACCTGGTTTGATCCCTAGGTTGAGAAGATCCCCTGGAGAAGGGAATGCCTACCCCCTCCAGTATTCTTGCCTGGAGAACTCCACAGACAGAGGAGCCTGGCAGGCCCCAGTCATGGGGTCGCAAAGAATCAGACATGATGAGCAACTTTTATTTGCATTTAGCCCTTTGCAGAAAAACTTGGTCAACTCCTGGCATGAGCACCTGCCACTGGATGAGTGATCAGTAAAATGTATCCATGGTTACTATTATTATTATTCTCTTGGTCTAGTTTTAACTTTCAGGTACCCCTTGCTTTTGACTCAATGGAGAGATTATGAACCTGAAGTCCTTGGAAGGGTTTTGGGGGTATCCCTGAATTTCCAGAGAATTTCTGGTTTTTTTTTGTAGGCGAGGTGTTTTGGGGAGGGGCCTCATGACATTCATCTGATTCCTGAAGGAGTCTGTTCTCAAACAGGTAAATAAGCATAGGTTTGATGCATTCCTTATTGCAGGCACTGATATGTACTTTTCTCTGGGCTGCTTGGAGGCAACATAGGTATATTTGGGGGAGATTTTGGAAGGCCGTGGGGCCTCCCTCAGATACCCACGCCCCTGCCTGGGTGGGAGGGGCTTGCAGGGCACCAGGAACCAAGAGCCCTGGCTTTGGAGCCAGCAGACAGGGGTTCAATCCCGGCCTTGCCCTCCACTGGCTGGTCCGTTTCTCTGAGCCTCGGTTCCCAGGCTGAAATGGCTCCAGGAGGACTTGGAGGGCTGACCACAGTGTGTCTGGCACACAAGCTACCACAAAAAGGATACCTGCTCTTACTATTATCATCAGCAGCATCCCTGGACATTCAGAAGCTTCCCTCAGCTCACCCGGAGCCCATGAAAAGCTGCCCCGTGTCTGGCTAACAGGAGGTTTGAATTCACACTGCTCTTGATTTGACTTTCTCTTTGGTACCAGCAACTAAATTGAGTTCATGAGACATATTCACACGATCAGTCTGCCAAAAGCAGGCCCCAATTCTGCTTTTTTAGAAGTTCAGTGGCTTCATTTGAACAGAGACAATAATAGACATTTCCTGAGAGTGAAATAAGAGATTGGAAGGTTCTCTGTTGCAAGAAGCTTGGCTGTTTCAGATTCTCCTGTTTTCGTTTTTTTTTCTCACCTGAGGAGTTACTCTGGACCTCGAGCTTGGATCTGTCTTCCCTCTAAAATGCTTCTCCGTGCAGCCCGGTTCCCTGGGCCAGTCACCCACAGCAGGCAGGTTCATTCCAGGGCCCCGTGACCACCTCTGAGAGGGCTGAGGGAATCTTCGGAGACAGGCTTGTCCCGGAGACAGGCCTCCGCACACAGGCTGGCCCACTGCCAAGCCGGCCCGCTGCTGGCTGAACCCAGTTGCCGGGCGTGGTCCCATTCAGCAGGGGCCTGGTGGCTCCAGACAACAGCTGGAGACCAGGAAGGGAGACTTCCAGCTACAAGCAAATGTTGCTGCTTCTTGAGGTTGAAATGTTCTATCCCCAAAGTGCCCCTTTCAGCCGAGCAAAAACAATCCCCCACGGGGACCCGACCCTGCCACAGAGGAACAAAGGCGTCCCAGTTCTCTGTGTTCCAGAGACGGTCTGCAGTTTCAGGCATGCACAGCCTAGTGGGGAGAGGGGATGGTCATGTGATCTCCAAGCTTGAAGACAAGGTTGTCCTTGTCCAGGCCTTTCATCTCCGGAGGAAGGCCCTTGGTTGCCTGACAGAGGGTGAGGCTGACGCTGCCCTGGTGCCAGCTCCCGGGCGGGCGGGTTTTAGTGTCCCACCTTCCAGGTTCAGAACAAGGAGACAAGGCCAAGGTCAGTGGTTCCCGGAGTCCACTCAGATGGGCCGGGAGCGGGGGCTCCTCCTGGCCCTGCTTCAGGCAGGACAGGTGCCTGCGTTCTGGCTGCATGTATTTATTTTTCTGTTGCAGGCAGATCTGTCTCTAAGAAGTTCACCAGCAAGGCTGCCCCATTTCTTCTCCAACAGCCATTAAAAACATTAGTATTTTCCTTCAGGGGCAGGCAAGAGCGTCTGGGAAAGAGAGTAGGAGAACTCAGAGAAGAACGCTCAAGTCACACCAGCCTCTGAGGTGCCAGCCAAGGTCAGGAGGGGAGAGGGGGTGCGAAACTGTGGTGCTGGCAGCCTTGCCCGGTGAATCGCCTCCTGAGAATTTGGTCCTGGGGGCTTATAGAACCAGTGGCAGCCTGATCCAGGCAGGTCGGAAGCTTGGCTTCTGGGGCTGCCCCCTCTCCTGCCCAGGCTCTCCCTCATCTGCCTGAGTGTGTCCGCGACACTGTCCTCAGCTGCTTCTAGCCAGACACACCCCAGGGAAGTCAGCTGTGCCTCCGTTTCCATGGGCCGCAGCCCCGAGGCCTGACACCCCTGGGCCTCAGGCCGCCTGTCCAGGGTCTGACAGTTCTGCCTCCACATCCCGGGGGGGCCTCCCTCAACTCAGCCCTACAGAGCTCAGCACGCTTCCTCTCTTTCTATGTCCCCTACCGCAGAGACTGGCCTCTCTCTCCTCAGCAGCCAAGTCAGGACGCTTGGGCAACACCTTGTTCTTCACCTACCAGCTGCATTCCAGAACGAGGAACAGCTACCGCTTATCGAAAACATACCACAGGTAACAACTCATCACAACCAGGTGACTGAAGTACTGTAACTGCCCTCACCTGACAGGAGAGAAGATGGGTACCTGAGGGGCCGCTCACCCAAGGTCATGTGGCAAGTGGGGGAGCTAGGGGTGAGTCGGGCCCTGTGGAGGCGGCCGGCTCTCTCTCTTGGTCCCCTCCCACCACAGCGCCGCTCTGGGGGCCTGGATAGGCCCTCGGCATCTCTGACTGGCCTCCTCACCCTTGGTTCAACCTTACTCCGACCCATTTTCCGAATGCAAGTGGGAAATCCTCCACTGGGAACCTGACACGGCTCCTCCATGGAAATCCTTCACAGGCTCCCTGTTCTATACCCCCAGCCTCACAGCTGGGTCCCACAGGCTGACAGTTGGCTTCCTCAGGACCCATTGAAAGGGGCTTCGCGGTGTGCAGCCCCTCACAGGAGGAGAGGGCAACTCACACCCAAGTTTCTGCCCTGTTATTAAAAAGGAACGGGTGGGTGGGCGTGGGGGAAGGGGAGAGGAAGTGCTGGCTGCTTGGAAAGGCAGGGGGAATCGTGTGGACAGGAGTCATGCAGCTTGCCAGCCTCTTCGACCTCTTGAGCCAGGGGTGCTGTGCATCTGACAGGAGCAGACACTGGACTGACCGGCCTGAGGCTACCTCAGACCAGGGGTTCTGTGCCCTTGCCCGTGGCCGCCCTGTGGGTGTGGAATCCCAACTCTTCAGATCTCACCAGTCGGAGATCGGCTGCGGGTCAGAGGCACGGACGAGAGCCAAGTGATTGGGAGACAGTGACTCGGGGTGAGTCCGCGGTCCCCTAGCACAACACCATCCTGGCCCACGGGCTTGGGAGCCTCCCATAAACACAACAACCCTGGGCCCGTCGCGGTTTCTACAACAATGAGAATATTTATTTTCTCCAGAAGGTAAAAATAACATTTTTCTCTCTTTTGTAAAAGTTAAGTACCATTACATTCCATTTTCTTAAATAACAAAATCCTAAAAATATATATTAAATTGTATACAGTGCGTCACACTTCATCTTATATTTTAAAATACATGATGTTTCTATTTTATTCTCAAAGTTGCATATTAAGAGCATATTTACAGATAAAGCCTTATCATCCAGAGTCAGGAGCCCCTTGGGAAGGTGAGTCTGGGTGTCGGCGGTCCTGACGCCATGAGGACCCCATGGCAGCTGCCCCTTCCCCCACCATGTGCTTCTGGCGACATGTCCTTTCCGAAGCAGCAGACTGACCTGGACTTTCCCCCACACCCCAGTGCTGCCTCGCTGAGTGAGTTCAACTTGGCAAGACGGGAAACCTGGGAGATGGGCCCCCCCCACCCCGGAGTCTGCAGGCTGAGGGTGAGGCCCCACCCCCCTGAGCTGGCCACCCTGAGGGGAGGCAGCTGCGGCTGGAAGGTCTGAGAAACACCCCGCGCCAGGGCGGCTAAGCTGAGAGCCCCAGCCAGGAGGTAGAACAGTGAGGAAGGTAAACGAGACACCAGAGGAAACAATCAAAAGGTTAAACATTCCCAAGGTGGCAGCAAAAGCAGACATCAAACAGCAAGGGAGACTGGAAACCAAGAGGGTGGCAGTAACGGCCGCGGGTTGTGGGCTGGCCCGGCTCTACGGGAGCAGACCAGGGACTGGCCTCAGAGGCCGTCCACCTGCAAGTGCTCGGGAAGACGAAGTGCTAGGACTCACAGGGGCGTGGTGACACTGGGGTCAGGATGGCCTGGCTGGATACGGAGCAGGTCCGGCCACTTCTGCCAGGGGCTGATAATGGGCAGGGCGGGTGGGGCCCCTCCCCTCCCCTCCCCTCCCCCTCCCTCGCCCCTGGGTTTGGCAGAAGGGCCAGGACAGCTGCGCCCGCAAGTGCTCTGATCTCTGTGGGTTTCTGGCCGACTGGAGTCTTGAGCCAGAGCCCACGCTTCAGAAGTTACAGCAACCTGGTTACCTCGCTCACGCCCAGAGGCGGGGGCCTCAACCCTGTTCTGATGTGAGGGCACCTGGGTTCATTCCTCTTCCTTCTTTGTTCTGTGAGCCACTGGCCACTTGAGGAAGAACACGAGTCCCGTGTGCCTTCTCCAGGGGCCAAGAGGCCAGGCTCCCCAGCTGGCTGGAGTGGGGCAGGGGCTGAGGAGGGGGCCTGGGTCCCGACAGCACCCCATCACCCCAGGGCAGGGATGCTCTGACCCACGGGGGTCCCCAGAGCCCCTACGCTTCCTCATACCTAAGCCTGTGTGATCTGTTGTGTGCTTTTCTCAAGGTCACCCTTTCCAGTCCCCTCCAACCCCTACTTTCTCACCTCGTAAGTGGTTTCTTAGCAGATCAAGTGTTGCCCCCTTGGGTGTTCCTGGGTGTAAACACCTCCCCTCTTCTGGGACGACTTGGGTCTCAAGTGTTTACTGAGGGGTGGGGGGCCCTCTGGGCAGGGGGCTGACAGGTTCCAGCCAAGGCCATGGTCAGGTCAGGCTTACAGACTTTGGCCTGGGCCTCTCCCCCTGTGCTATCCTGAGACCAGTGTGCATTTCCCGGGTCTGCTCCCAGGGTGGTAAGTGGATCCTGGGTCACTGGGCTGTACCTGGGGTGGCAGGGATGGCACTGGGCTTCTAGCACCTTGGGGATCTCTGAGAAAGGGCTACTCCGGTGTGAGGACAGCAAGTGGGCCCACAGGACGCACCAGGGCCAGTGATCACAGGGAGGCTGCAGCTTTGAGCAACTGCTCTGGTTGGAGCCCTCCCGGCCAGGATCCCACATTCCCTCTGCGCTGCTCAGGGACCCAGTGACCGCACACACCTGACCTGGTGTTTGAGAGGAGATTCCATACGGGCCAGGACTAGCCTGGAGGGGTGACTACACCTGCCAGGCACCCCAGTGGCCCTTGCAGGGCAGGCCTCTCCAGACCTGGGGCCGGCAGACAGCTGTTCCAGGGAACAGCCTCTCCAGAGCAGAGCCTCCCCCAGGGCCTGGGGCAGCGCCCCACCCTTTTTCAGGCTTGCTGCATCTCCCACTGACTCTCCCCTCACGCCAGCTCCCAGCATCTCTCTGGCTGATGGGGTCACCTCCTGGTGGCCCCACGCGGCCCTCTGTCTTCCTGGGAGCCAGGCGCAGACGGCTGCCGGTGGGCAGACCCCCAGGGAAGGCCAAGCGAGCAGTAGCCCAGGGGCTGGGGGAGGGGGGCAAAGTGCCCAAACAGGGCGCGGTGAGGCCCGAGGCCTACGAGGCCGGGGTGCCTACAGGAGAGCCTCACTCTGAGAAAGGCCAGGCCGGCCTGCGGGGCTGGGCCCTCCACCCAGCTGCTGTGAGGGACGGCACCAACTCTACCACCACGGCCCTGCAGCTGCAGCTCTCCATCTCCGGAGGCCTCTCCCGGAGGGGCTCCGGCTCCCATGCCCTCCCTCCGCACTCTGCACACCACTCTCGGCGGCTCCCTTCCGGGTCAGGGCCAGGGGTGGTGGTGCAGAGGATGTGGGACCAGGGACAAAAGCCCTCTCCTTCCCTGCCGAGCCATTCCAAAGCCCACCCTGTCCCCATAAGAAGGGGCATGGAGACCACCAAACGCCCTGGCCACTGGGAATTTCTCATCCTCTTTTAAGAGGAGGGACAATTAAAGGAGGGACTGCTGGCACCCAGGGTCACAAGACGCTGCCTGGATGCTCCACCATATACACTCTGTTCTGAACAGAGGCAGCATAGGAGTCACCAGATGGGGCTGAGCTTGGGCTCCACAGCACCTCAAGCTGCTCGGGGACAAGGCCAGCAAACCCAGTGAGGAGGTACTGAGCACCTAGGAAAGCTTTCGGTGAAGTCTGCTGTGTGAATAGATGGCTGGACATTTCCTACGACCATCCCTCAAACCTGTCTGCTGGTCACCAAGCTGCACAAAGAAGCCATAGAAAGCAGCCATGTGCGAAGGTGTCAGGTTTGACCTGACAGACTTCCAGGTTAAAGGAGGCCCATCCTTGCCCAGAGCCCAGAGCCAGTGCAGAGCATGGGCCTACATCATGCGCGGGGGCGGGGGGGCTAACATCCAGGAGTACCGGGCCATGCCACCCCTCGAGAGAGCCTCCGAACTCTCTCTGCCTGGCCTGTTGCAAAGCAGAAAGACCAGGAGAAAGCCATCTGTGCATGCATAAAACTGAGAAGAAGTGCTGCCTACCCACTACCTGACAGTTGTCTAGAATGTACCTGAGCCCCATGCCTGACACAATCACCCCGTCACCTCAGCCCCCATTGCCCAACCCCCTGCTCCCAGGTCAGCGTGAGACGCAGTGGGCACAGACCGGGGACCTCGAGTCTCTCTCCTGAATGTGGTGACGAAGCAGGTTTCCAGGCCAGGCGGCCCCTGTGTCAGGTGCCCACCCGGTCGGAAGACTGCTGCCCCGGAGGAGGCCAAGAGCGAGGCAGGGAAGAGTCAGTGGGAGGAGACCACGGGAGAGGTGGTCCTCAGGGGCCTTGAGCGCAGAGGGAGCACGTGTCCCAGGCACAGAGGGGGAGCTTTTAGTCACTCACAAGAGGGTTACGGTCGTCTGGTAGACTCTGACACTTGAGCTTCTTCTTAAAGATGGAAATCGAAGTAGAAGGCTCATAAAAAATGCTCCAAATTTCCCCCGACGTCCCTGGTTGATGACAATCCCTAAGGTCCCCCGAGGCAGGAACGCGATGGGATCTGTCAAACAAAAATATCTTAATTTTTCAAGTAGAACAGAACTAAGCGTCAAAGCAACCTACCATTTCATGAGATACCTGCACCTACAAAATGGGACACTCGGTGAGGAGGCCTGGGGAAACCTAACAGCTGCCTGTAGAGACTGGAGGGGTCGCCAGGCAGGTGAGCCAAATCCCATCGGACAGCAGTGCAGTGGGGCACTGGAAGAACCTTCTAGCGGGCAGGATTACTCCAATCTGGAAAGAGCTGGCCTGAGGGATTATGAGTTTTCAAAAATCTTCTCTTTTTAAGCAGACAAACTCTTTTCGAATGACACTTATACAGAAGCTCAACTACCTAAACAGGATGAAGGCAAACCTGTCCTGCCAGGAGTGGGCCCTGCCTTTCTCCCTTCCTGCCCCACTCCCTGAGTCAGCCTCTCAGGCTGCTGGGTGGGGAAAGTGCAGAGGGACTGGGTGTCGGATGGGAGATGCGTACAAGCTTTGGGGTCTCGGCACATGGTGAGGTGCTGGGCCCCAGAGAACACCCTGCCCCCTCCCTGCTGTCAGGGCACACAGATGGGATGCCTGAGAGGCTTCCCTGGAGTGTGTGAACTGTGACTCAAAAAAAAGAAAGAAAAACATATATATATAAAAGAAGCTCAGTAGACAATAATAAGGACATTGTTTTCCCTGAAAACTGTACAGTGCAGGGTGACAAGGCTATGAGTGGTGCCAAAGTAGCCAAGAACAGCCTTTACAGGGCAACAGCAGAGCCGGCATTTAATGTGTGAAAGTCTGCGGCAGCCTTGGAGCAACTAAGCCCACGCATCACAACCACTGAGCCTGCTGGCTGGAGCCCTTGAGCCACCACAGCCGGGCCCACGCGCCGCAGATACCGAGCCCGCACCCCTAGACCCTGTGTTCTGCAACGAGAGAAGCCACCGCAGTAAGAAGCCCGCACACTGCAACAAAGAGTAGCCCCCACTGGAAGACTCAGGACAACTGGAAACAAAAAACAAAACAACCCCGAGTCAGAGCACAAGCCAGAAAGTTGGGGGAAAGGGAGCTTTTACACCAATGCTCAGGAAGGCCTTGAAATGGAGAGAGTTTATGTCAATTACATCTCAATAAAACTGGGGCGGGGTGGGAAATAGAGAGAGCCTGGACTGGGAACCACAGGAAAGACAGAGCAGAGGTCTAGGAAGATGAGCAAGCCCTTCTGTAAGTGCACAGACTCCTGTGCATGAACAACCACCCCTTTCCTGAAAGGCAGAACAGTTAAACCTGAACACTGGAAGTAAGAGAAGGAAAAAAATTTTTTCCCAAATTGGTCAGAATTGAAGAGTGAAGCTATTTAAGCTTCCTAAATAACTGCTTTAAAATAATTATTAAACAGTAGTTAATAAAACTCTTCCTAAGACTGTCTCACAGATTCTGGACAGCATCAGGAAACATACCTGGTATTATCCTAGGAATCTTTGCTCTTACGTAAAGATCTCATCAAGAGGCCAGCACAAATCAAAACAATGGAAATTGTCCTGTTTTATACCTGGACTATTTCAGTCTTCCTTGAAATGATATCCGCTAAATGGGGGAGCAAACACAATCCCTCAAACCTTAGTGAGACTTGTCCAGCTAGACATTTCACTCTACAGAGAATGAGGAATGTCTACGGCCATACACTGCCCCATATTGAGCGCTTTGGAATTGTGTTCTGATGTTACAAGTGTTTTCAGACAACCGAAACATAGTAGAAAAATACCTTCTTTTCCTGGGGCCGGGCAGCTCCTGTACTCACCTGAACGTGATGTGCAGAAGTATCTTTGCTACGATGGCTGTGACCGTGAGGATGAGGAGTGTTGCCAGGCCATACACTGTCCATCCTGCAAGCGTAAAACACAGGCGTGAGTTTGCACAGGGGTGTTTCGGATTGGGTGTGAGCTCAGTTTTCAGGAGGAGGTCTGCGTGGAGCCCTGGCAGCTCGAGGTTGGGGAGCTGGGGGGCAGGTTGGCTGAGGAGTTGCCAGCAGGTGGGGGCAGCCCCAGAATGCAGCTGGAGCAGGGCTGGCATGGAGCCCCAGTCCTTCTGAGCACCTCGCCTGGCTCCTGACTCCCCTGTGGAGGCAGGCAGGCAGTGTGGTCCAAAGCACACTCAACTCAGAGTCACAAAAGGTGGTACACTTTCCATCTTCCACCACTGGGACCGCTGTGTGACTGCAGACGAGTTACATAACCTCTCTGGGCCTCGGTTTCCTCATCTGAAGAATGGGATGTGTGAACTGTGAAATCCTACAGATACACAGAGGACAGGACACACAGGGAGGGGCACTCCTGCCTGACTCCCTGCTGCGAGTCCTGCAGGGGAAAACCTTTAGAGCGGGGAACCACTAATGGGATCTGCAGCCCTATCAGCTCCTAAAGACTGCAATTTCCTTGGCAGAAAAGAGGGAGTGACGGTCTGTGCCCGATCAAATCACCCAGCTTGGACCACAGGACTACTGCTCCCTCTCTACCCTACTCCTGTGGGACCTGCCTTCACAGCTCAGGCCACTATCTGACTTCTCATTTTGCTTCTTGTCTTTCTCTCCCCACTTACAAGTGGCAGGAGGGCAGGGATTTTGTTTGGTTCTCTGTACAGTCCAGCGCCTACAACAGAGCCTAGCGTCTTTAAAGCACTTACAGATCTGCCCAACGACTGAGGAAAGCGCTCTGGCAACTGTGATGCATTTAGTGAGCTACAACTTGGGGCTGTGGGAAACACTGGATGAGCTGATTAAACACCACGTCCTAAAGGGGATGAGCACTTTGCGTAAGGACTAAGGAATCAAGCCAGAGAGAGAAAGCACTCCAAGGCCAGGACAGACAGGCACAGAACCAGGACCCCCCAAGCCGCCTCGGGAAGGCAAACGCCCACAAGCACCCTGTCTCTATAGATGCTGAGGGTGCTGCCGCCAAGCTCTGAAGCTCCCACCCCTGTGACGGCTACCTGGCACGGTCTGGGGTGGGTGGCTGGGGCTGGTGGTGATGACGTAGAGGACTTTGGAGGACCGGGCAGCGCTCACACTGAAGTTGGCCTGCTCCGTGATCACCTCAGCCAGCATCTGGTTGTCAGTGGGCTTCTCCTGTGGCGGGTCTTCCTTGATGGCTGGAAGGTCAAAAGGAATTAGCTGGGGAAAGCTGGTAGAGAAGCCAAAGAGGAGGTGGCACTGGTTCAGTCCTAGGGGCAAATCTCTCCCCTGGCCCCCCCACCCCCACCCTGGCCCCAAAGCAAAACCTCCCAGGCTCTGGCTCTGAAGGAGCCATCTGCTGTGTCTGTGTGGATGCCCAGATACACTTGAGGGTGGTCCTTCCTTGTGCCTTCCCTCAGCCTGGAAGGCCCTGTTTGCCCCACTCCCACCTGTCCTTCCAGCCTGTCCCACCTGTACACTGGAGCTGCACACTGACTGAATTCTTCTCTTGGCTCCTGACGTCCAGGGCAGAGACTAGGTCACGGATGCCCTCTGTGTGCCCAGCACACGTGTCCACGGTACAGGGGCATAGCTCCATGTTAGGATGGTCTGAGGACAGTGAACTAGGCTTTGGTGATTGGCAGGGGTTTTCAGAGGCAGGAGGATGAACCAAATGACCTCTTTGGAAACCTTCTGATTCTATCAATCTCAGCTCTTTTAGTTATTCTTTTAGCCTTTCCATGAAAACTGTCATGAGAATGACTAAAACGGCAAAACTCACAGGTGGCATCTCTTTTCTGTATCGTGTAGCATATACAAGTTATAAAACAGGAAGTGGGAAAACCTGCAAGTTGACTGGGCAGCTCCTGACATGCAAGAACCACCTGAGGTCTGCACATCATAACAAGGGGCAACGGGGGCCCGAGGAGGCCGGGGCCTTACCTTGGTATAAGACGGCAAATCCCTGGGCCTGATTAATGCGATCAGAGAAGAAATACAAAATGATGAAATCCAGAGAGATGTTGAAGGACGAAGGTGGGCGGTTTCTCCCATTGAAACGGACCAGGACGCGGTGGGTATAGCCATCCAGCAGCTCCACCATGTCTGTGGAATCCCGGATGTCAAACAAGGTGAAGTTGAAGTGGATGTGCATGGCTCCTGGAACCCGGATGGTCCAGTAGCAGACCCTCCCTGCGGCGTAGGCATCAGGAAAGTCAGGGGAATACACCACAGAGGTCATGGCCGAGTAATTCCCACCGCAGGCGCCAACCAGAGCTGCAGGAGACAAAAGGACACCAGCCCTCGATCGGGGGTTCGGCCATGGGGTTTGCTTTCCAACCTGTTACAAACAAAACTTCTGAGCTGATGGGATCCAGTCTAGGATGTTGTTTTTTTGTCTGCAAAACCAGACCATCTTATGTTTCAGGATCGAATCACAGAATGAGTGGCTTAAACCCTGAACAAATGACTGCAGGCTTTTTTTTCCCCCAGGAGACCTCAGAGTGAGCACACAGCACGGCAGTACAGCCCAGGCGGGGGCCGGGCTGGAGTCAGAGAGTCTGGGTTCGGGTCCAGCTGGACCGTGTGATCCCAGGGGCTCACTTCACATACAGACCTCTTGCTTCTCTTGGCTTTGAGGGTGGAGAGACCACCACCTGCTCCCGTAACGTATGAATGTGTGAGGACAGATGAGATGAAGCACATGAAAACACAGACCTCTCTGCAGGGGGCACTCAGTGAGGTGAGGGCCTCCTGGGTACCTTAGGGGTGCAAGGCTCATGGGGAGGCCACACTTGTTTTTGAAGTGGGACACTGTGGCACAAGAAATGACCTTCTGCAGACAGAAGTTCCCTCATTACTCTGCACCAGCACATCTAATGTCTGGACCCCCAGTTCTGAGCGGCAGGTTCAGGGAAGGGGACACACCACTTCACAGTCTTATGTAGTGAGGTGAAGACAGCGCCTAGAAATCAAAGTCCTAAAGAGGAAGGGCAGGCCCAGGATTTATAAAGCAGGCCAGGTTGTGGGGTGGGGAACCCACTTCCCTTTAGGATGTACAAAGCTGCTTCCATCCTAACACTAAGAAGCAGCTCAGAACTTTTTCCTCAACCCATCAGAAAGCTGAGGTCTCAAGACAACCAAGGGATTTTAATTCCCAAAGGTAAGAAGCTCCTCTGAGGAGAATCAGGCCACACAAAGTGCTTTGTCCTTGACAGAGCACAAGGATGAGAGAGGGCCACCATGAAAGCAAAGAAGAAGAAAGCAGCTAAAATTTCAACAAATTTCTAAAGGCTGAATGTGGACCAGCCTCTCAGTCCAGGATGCCTGGAAGCCCTGGACACAATGGTCTGCACTCACTTGCACGCACTTCTGTGTAGGCCTCTACCCAGTGCCCACGAGAATGACCGGGGTGGGGCAGGAGACCAAAGGGTCCCCATTGGTGGGACCAGTGGGCAGGAGGTGATGAGCTGCTGCTGGGGACAGGCCCTGATACCTTGCTTTCTTCCAGAACCCTCCTGAAGCAAAAGCCTAAAGCTGAGAGGAAGGGGCCACACACCCCTCTGCTCCCAGGCCCCTGTCTGCCCCTGGGAGCTGCTGTTACTCTTGTCAGAGTAACCAGGCGAAGACTCATTGCTTTTGGAGGAATAGCAGAGGCAAAAGCCACCCGCCCCCAGTCTGCAGTAGGTGCTTAGTAAGTACTGCAGGTGAATGAATGCATAGCAGGGAGGCAGGGCTGGACAATGGGCAGGCTGGCTCCCCTGGCCCAGGGCTCCCGAGCCTTGGACAGCGCAGGGCCCGGAGCATACTCACTGTCGAAGACGATGACCCTGCCATCGCCCCCACAGGGCTGGGTGTGGTCCCCGAAGCAGACGCTGCTGCACTCAGTACTGGCCACCTCCCCGTACTTCCAGTAATCAGGGTCGTTTCCACAGAAGCAAGCGTAGCCCGACTCTATGCCGGCAAACTGCCATGACAGAGAAGCAGCACTTGGTAAGCGTCAACTGGGGTGTCAGGCAGCCTGGCCAGGTCGGCCCCTGGGAAAGCAAGCATCTTGTCTTCCCAGCCCACCTTTCCTGATCCTCTACCTTGGTCCCACCCTACTCTCACCGCACTTCACTACATGCTGACTTGTAACTGTGTGACTGTGTACCACCACGGGGGGTGCTTCCCCTCCCTGAGCATCCCTTACTTATGTTTGTGATTCTACTGTATTTAAGTCAGTTAAAGGCAGGGATCCCATTAACTTTAAACATTAATAACAGCTAAACATTTTACTGAATGTTTACTATGTGACAGGTGGTAAATGCTTTGACGTTAGTGCTCATTGCAAACTTAGTGTAGGCCCTATGTAATACATTTTTAAAATTAGTTCATTTATTTATGGCTACAGCAGATCTCTGCTCCTGTGTACAGGCTTTCTCTAGTTGCGGTAAGCAGGCTTCTCACTGCAGTGGCTTTGGAATGCAGCCTCTAAAGCACAGGCTCAGTAGTTGTGGCACACAGCTGCCCTGTGGCAGGTGTAACCTTCCCGGACTAGGGATCGAACCTCTATTCCCTGCATTGGCAGGTGGACTTCTTTCCTTTGTTTTTCACTTTTCTTTTGGCAGGTGGATTTTTTAACCACTGGACCACCAGGGAAATCCCCTATTTAACATTTTAATTTTTATATTACCATATAAAATTTTATTTTATATCACCATTACACCAACTATTTGTATGGTGTACAAGCCTAAGGATTTTAACTCATGAATAAATTTGTACAACCACCACTACAATCAGGACACGGAACATGTGTAGTAACATTTCTTATGCTGTTGCTCTATAGTTCCCCTCTATGACACCTCAGTTTAGTCGCTCAGTCATGTCTGACTCTGTGACCCTATCAACTGCAGCATACTAGGCTTCCCTGTCCATCACCAACTCCCAGAGCTTGCTCAAACTCATGTACATTGAATCAGTGATGCCACCCAACCATCTCATCCTCTGTCGTCCCATTCTCCTTCTGCCTTCAATCTTTCCCAGCATCAGAGTCTTTTCTAATGAGTCAGTTCTTCCCATCAGGTGGCCAAAGTACTGGAGTTTCAGCTTCAGCATCAGTCCTTCCAATAAATATTTAGGACTGATTTCCTTTAGCATTAACTGGTTTGATATTCTTGCTGTCCAAGAGACTCTCAAAAGTCTTGTCCAACACCATAGTTCAAAAGCATCAATTCTTCAGTGCTCAGCTTTCTTTATGGTCCAACTCTAACACCTATACAAGACTACTGATAAAAAACTATAGCTTTGACTAGACGCACCTTTGTCGGAAGTAATGTCTCTGCTTTTTAATATGCTGTCTAGGTTGGTCATAGTTTTTCTTCCAAGGAGCAAGCGTCTTTTAATTTCATGACTGCAGTCACCATCTGCAGTGATTTTGGAGCCCAAGAAAATAAAGCCTCTTACTGTTTCCATTTTTTCCCCCATCTATTTGCCATAAAGTGATGGGAATGGATGCCATGATCTTCATTTTTTGAATGTTGAGTTTTAAGATAGCTTCTTTACTCTCCTCTTTCATTTTCATCAAGAGGTTCTTCTTCACTTTCTGCCATAAGGGTGATGTCATCTGCATTTCTGAGGTTGTTGTTATTTCTCCTGGCAATCTTGATTCTAGGTTGTGCTTCATCCAGCCTCGCATTTTGCATGATGTACTCTGCACATAAGTTAAATAAACAGGATGACAATATACAGCTTTGACTTACGCCTTTCCCAGTGTAGAACCAGTCCATTGCTCCATGTACGGTTCTAACTGTTGCTTCTTGACCTGCATACAGATTTCTCAGGAGACAGGTAAGGTGGTCTGGTATTCCCATCTCTTTCAGAATTTTCCAGTTTGTTATGATCAACACAGTCAAAGGCTTTTGCATAGTCAGTAAAGCACAAGTAGACGTTTTTCTGGAACTCTCTTACTTTTTCTAGGATCCAATGATGTTGGCAATTTGATCTCTGCTTCCTCTGCCTTTTCTAAATCCAGCTTGAACATCTGAAAGTACTTAGTTCCCATACTGTTGAAGCCTGGCTTGGAGAATTTTGAACATTACTTTGCTAGTGTGTGAGATGAGTGCAATTGCGCAGTAGTTTGAACATTGTTTGGCATTGCCTTTCTTTGGGATTGGAATAAAAACTGACCTTTTCCAGTCCTGTGGCCACTGCTGAATTTTCCAAATTTGCTGGCATATTGAGTGCAGCACTTTCACAGCATCATCATTTAGCATTAGAAATAGCTCAGCTGGAATTCCATCACTTCCACTAGCTTTGTTCATAGTGATGTTTCCTAAGGCCCACTAGACTGCACTCCAGGATGTCTGGCTCTAGGTGAGTGATCATACCACGGTGGTTATCTGGGTCATTAAGATCTTTTTTGTATAGTTCTTCTGTGTATTCTTGCTGCCTCTTCTTAATATCTCTGCTTCTGTTAGATCCATACTGTTTCTGTCCTTTCTTGTGCCCATCTTTGCATGAAATGTTTCCTTGGCATCTCCAATTTTCTTGAAGTGGTTTGTAGTCTTACCCATTCTATTGTTCTCCTCTATTTCTTTGCACTGATCACTGAGGAAGGCTTTCTAATCTCTCCTTGCTATTCTTTGGAACTCTGCATTCAGATGGGTATATCTTTCCTTTTCTCCTTTGCTTTTCGCTTGTCTTTATTCAGCTACTTGTAAGGCCTCCTCAGATAACTATTTTGCCTTTTTGCATTTCTTTCTCCTGGGGATGATTCTGATCACAGCCTCCTGTACAACGTTACAAACCTCCATCCATAGTTCTTCAGGCACTCTGTCAGGTCAAATCCCTTGAATCTATTTGTCACTTCCACTGTATAATCATAAGGGGTTTGATTGAGGTCATACACTAACTAGTTTTCATACTATAGTTTGAACTTTTTAAGACTGTCATATGCTAGAAACCAAATGTCCATGTCTGCCCCTCTCCTGCAAATTTATATGTTGAAAGCTAATTCCCAATGTGATGGTATGTAGTGGTGGAACCTTTGGGAAGTGATTCATGAGGGCTTGTGCTCATGAATGGGATGAGAGCCTTTATAAAAGAGACCCCCTTTCCCCTTCTGCCATGTGAGGTGACAGCCATCTACGAACCAGGAAACAAGGCACCACCAGACACCAAATCTGCCAAAGCCTTATCTTGGACTTTGCAGCCTTCAGGACTTTGAGAAATGAATTCTTGTTGTCTTTTTTTAAATTGGAATATAATTGCTTTACAATGTTGTGTTGGTGAATGCTTGGTTTAAACCAAGTATTTTGTAGAGCAGTCAGAATACATTCAGACATACTATACAGAGAATCATATTTTGAGACTGGCTTCTTTCCCTCAGCATAGTGTCTCTGAGGTTCATCTGAACGGATCTACAATTTGCTGAGTAGTAGTTTATTGCATGAATGTACCACAGATTGCTAATCCATTGAGTTATTTTGTTTCTCGTGATTATAAAATAGAGCTGCTATAAACATTTGTGTATATTTCTGTGTGAACATAAGCTTTCCTTTCTCTAGGGTAAATATTTAGAAATGGGATTTCTGGGTTGCAATTTCTCTACCTCATTAACACTTGCTTTTGTCCTTAAAAAAAAAATCACAGCCATCCTAGGTTATTTATTATATGAAATGGTATCTCATTGATTTTGATTTGCATTTCCCTAAAGACTAGTAACACTGAGCATCTTTACTGCACAAAGTATAAAAAAAATTCTTTTATTATTATGTATAACATAGGCAGAATATTGAGTACTTTTTCATGTGCTTATTGGCCATTTGTACAGCTTCTATGAAGAAACATCTATTCAATCCTTTGCTCATTTTCTAATTGGGCTGTTTGTGTTTCTATTGTCACACTGTAGAGTTCTTTATATATTTTGGGCATTAGATCTTTATTCAGATATACGTTTTGCAAATATTTGCTCTATTCTGCGAGTTGCTTTTTCACTTTCTTAATAGTGTCCCTGATACACAGAGATTTTAAATTTTGATGAAGTCTAATTTATTTTTTCTTTGATTGTCTGTGCTTTTGGTATCCTAACTGAAAAAATCATTGCCTCAGCCAAGGTCATGTATATCTGTACCCATATTTCTTCCTAAAGCTTTATAGTTCTAGCTGCTACATGTAGGTCTGTGATCCATTTTAAACTAATTTTTAAATTAATTTTCATATTAATTAATGAAATGGGAGTCCAGTTTCATTTTCTTCCATGTGGATATCCAGTTGTCCCAGCACTGCTTGCTGAAAACACTGTTTTTTTTCCCATTGAATGATATGGCACCCTTGATAAATATCAATCAGCCATAAATAATACTATCAATCAAGCGACTGGTTGCTTGCAAAAGATCGAGCATGTAGGTAAATCTATGGAGGATAATGGGAACCAGGTTTCTCACTATTAAGAGAAGGGGCTAGAGAAAACTGGAATGAAGCCTGCAGTGTTGGACAGGGATTGATGTTACCAGTCTAGTGCGTGGTTTCTGACATATATAATAAATAACATATTTATTATATACCATGTATACTATATACTAGATCTTTATGTATAAAGATATATAATAAACTATTATTTGTTAGTATAAATAATAACATGGCCATAAATAATAATACGTCTGGACTCTAAGTTCTATTTCCTTCAGCTTGTATGTCCATCTTTATGCCAGTACTGCAGCTCTTTTTTCAGTATGTCACTGTTCCAAGGCCCTCTTAGTGGAAAGAGCTAGGAAATACATATGTATGTACAAACACACACACACACTTTATATTTATGTTTCTTTCTTTTTTGTTTTCTTTCGCCACATCATGTGGCATGTGGGATATTATTTCCCCAACCAGGGATGAAACCTGCACCTCCAGCAGTGGAAGTGTGGAGTCTTAATCACTGGACAACTACCACAAGTCCTATATATATATTTCTATATATCTCTCTCTAAATATGTATCAGAAACCACACACTATACTAGTAACGTCAGTCCCTGTCCAACACTGCAGGCTTCATTCCAGTTTTCTCTGGCCCCCTGCTCTAATAGTGTGAAACCTGGTTCCCATTATCCTCCATGTATTTACTCAACATGCTCGGTCTTTTGCAAGCAACCAGTTGCTTGATCCTGTGGGGCCAGCTGCCTTGCTCAGCCCCTGCCTAAGACAGGCCTTGAGCACTGCCAGTCTACTCGCCTTGCTTGGGCCTGATCAATGGCCTTTAGACAAGATTGTTAAGGAAGGAATGAAGGATGGAAGGAAGAGAGGGAGGGAGGAAAAGACTTCTTTTTTTCATATAACAAACAATAGCATTATTGAACCTTAATGACTGATGAATGACTTTCAGATAGAAGAATGGACAGGATGGAAAGATAATATCTTGGACTGGTATCCAGGCAAGGGCCCCTTAATGTATCAAAGCAGTAACCACTACCTTGGCTTATTCTCAGATCCACCCCGCTGGAGCCAGAGACGTCTCTGCTCATAACACACAGCGGCTGGAGGAAACACTTGACTCTGCTGGAGGTCAAGCTGGATGCAGGTACTGGGGCGTTTCCTTTTTTCTCTCAGTCTCTGAACAGAGGGCTGCCTCACACCCTGGAATCCCAAGCCCCACTCTTCCTCAAGGGTACAGTTGTAATGACTTCACAGGTTGTTGCTGTTGTTAACTATTTAAATGATTTAAATACATTTTAAATGACATCTCAGCAGAATACATTTGGACCTTTATGTTTTTCCATAGATATAAAGCCACAGAACCATCACCTTGAACCTTTGACCCCGACAAAAACTGATGCAGTTTTGTATGGTGAGTTTGTTCGATGTTTCGCTGGCGCCAGTTAGAGGAGGTGGGTTCCCATGATCCTTGTAGCAGCCAAGGTTTCCAGGCACTGGAGAAAAAAGAAGACAAAAGAACCTCACAACGTCCGGCTGTGAAACACCGAGAAGGAAAGGCGTGTTGTGCCAGGTACTCTTATCTCAGCCAGTATTTCTACTCCTAAAGTGAAAATGAATAGCAAGCAGCGAGTGTTAGAAATGGAAGTCTTGGTGTCCTCTGCTAACCGCTATATCTTTGTTTTATTTTGACAAGTATGTGAAGCCCATAAAGCTGACCCTAAGGCATTTTTTACTTATTCAATGTTGATAGAATTTAGTATTGACAAGAACTAGGCATAGATTCCTAAAAACAGAGATGCTACAATATATAAATTATGTTTCAGAGTCACTGGAGGACAAAAAAAAAAAAGGGCACTTTGAAGCCTACCATCCTATGCCTTGTGCCTCCCCTAATCCCTTAAAAAGCCCCACAAGCTGGTTTTACCAGGTCATTTCGTGAATTCAATAATAAATGACCACAATCCTAGTGGCTTAAAGCAGCACAAACCCACCATCTTACAGTTGGGGAGGTCAGGCCCCCTAAATGGGTCTAATGGGACTAAGATGGAGGTGCTGGCAGGACTCTGGCCCCTCCTGAGGCTCCGGGCACAACCTGCTCCTCGCTGTCCCCTGGGGAGCTGCCCCCTTCCTCAGGTGTGGCTGTGCCACTCCAGCCTCCGCCTTCCCCCTCTGCTTCTGTCACCACGTCACTTTCTCTGTCTCTCATCCCCCTGCCTCTCTGTTACAAGTCCCGTGTGATTGCACTGGCCCACCAGGGTAATTCAGGATAATCTCCCCATGTCAAAATTCTCATCTGCATCGCATGTGCCACGTAAGGTAACAGGTTTGAAGATTCTGGGGGTTACAACGCAGACTATTGGGGGAGGGGGATTATTCTGTTTACCACAGTGGACGTATTAGCATTTCACAACCACAAAAGTCAGATGGTCTGGTCTAGTAGAAAAAGCTGCAACTGAGAATAAAGAAAC
The DNA here is from genome assembly GCA_007570785.1 of Antilocapra americana. Lineage (NCBI taxonomy): Eukaryota > Metazoa > Chordata > Mammalia > Artiodactyla > Antilocapridae > Antilocapra > Antilocapra americana. The sequence goes on from ML661378.1 coordinate 2,034,430, forward strand.
CTAAACATATGTGCCCCCACCTCCTGGTGTTTGTGCCCCTGCGTGACGCCCTCCCCTGGAGTGTGGGCTGGACAAGTGACTTGTTTTTGCCCAACAGAATGTGGTCGAGTTGAGCGGAGCTACTTCTGTGACTGGACTACAAGACCTGTGACTTCGGTCTTGCCAGGCAACTCTCTCTACTGCCTTCTTGGCTTATATACTCTAATAAAGCAATGTATCACATCAGAGGTCATGAAACTGGCCTTCAGCCAATAGCCAGCAAGGAGCTGAGACTTCCAGTTTCCGCAGAGACTGAATCCCACCAACCCCTATGTGTGCTTGAAGGAGATCCTCCCCAGTGGAACCTTCAGATGAGGCCCTGGCCCTGGCAGATGCCTGGCCTGCGGCCTCACCAGAGACCTTGAGGCAGAGGACCCGGCTAAACCATGTCTAGATTTCCTGACCTACAGAAAGTGTGAGGTAATAAATGTGTGTTCCCACTAAATTTTAGAGTAATCTGCTACAGCAATAGATGACTAACACACCTATATAACATGCAACTAAATATATGCTCATTGAATAAAGGAATGTATTGTGAGCTGTGGACAAATTACGGCTTCCCAGGTGGCTCAGCGGCAAAGAATCTGCCTGCCAATGCAGGACATACAGGGTCAATCCCTGGGTCAGGAAGATCCCTTGGAGAAGGAAATGGCAATCCACTCAGTATTCTTGCCTGGGAAATCCCAAGGACAGAGAAGCCTGGTGGGCTACAGTCCATGGGGTCGTGAAGAGTTGGACACAACTGAGCAACTAAACAACAATGGACAAATGGACCTCTCTGCCTCTTAGTTTTTCATCTGTGTTAGTAATTTATGAAATCACTTCGTCATCAGACAACCTTTCCCTTCTGTCTCTGTTTGGCTCCTTACAGTTCACATCACTCAAGATATAAGACACGAATGAGGTCTGGTCCTAGAAGCACCTCTAAGCCAGAGTTACATATCATCCAATTCCAAAGTGAGACATATAGATTCTTAGAAAGCACTTTTTTTTTAAGACTGGAAAGCAGCACTGAGTAAACATTACACCCATACTAGTTTTTGGCACATAAAAATACAAACGCATGCACACACACACCCATATACACTTTTCAGTTTCTGCCACCATCTACATCTAACCAGCTCATTTTAAACTTGCAGGAAGCTAACCCAAAAAATCACCCTCCCCTGTCTAAGCCAAGTGGTTTCCCTTCTCCCTTGCGTCACACATGGGTCAAATATAACAAATGTGGCTCACCACACAAATGTTAAAATGCATCTTTCACAAACAAACCAAATCTCTATAGTAGCAAATGTAAACAGAAAAGATCTAGGCAGTAGTAGTTCATTTTTCAGTGGGGGCCTGGTTTGGGCATGGCTGGGCTTTAGAGCTTAAACAAATGCAGTGAGCTAAGCATCTCTAGTTAGGGGTGTATCACATAAGCCGAGCTTGTTAAAGGGGCCTTACACATGGAAACCTGAAGCATGCGTTTAATGGTTTTTAATAAGAGCTACTTGATCGTGATCATCTTGGTCATTTACTCTGATTTCTGTCTCATTTATTCCATCCCATGCTCACAAATAGGCATGTTACTATGTATTCATTTATAGACAGCCCAAGGCAAAGAATCACAAATGTTAACATTAGACATAAACAAGGTCGTGGTTTGCGTGGATGCAGCTGGAACCTATCAGGTTTATTCACAACAATTTGGCGAACAAATTCAGGGAGCTCATGTTTAGTGCCAGTAGTGCACTGAGGCCCCAGAACACCCCACGGAGATAGAGCACTGGAAACCAGCCCACACCCCACTGCTGCTCCATCCGTCGATGGCCTTAGTATCTTCCTTGACACCAAGTAAACTGCCGGCCAGACACTACCTCCTAAAATACTTCAGACACCTGTCCACATCTCTATCCAGGCTGCTATTTCCCTGGTTTAGGCCACTGTCCCCTCCCATTTGGGGCTTCCCAGGTGGTGCTAGTGGTAAAGGATCCGCCTGCCAATGCAGAAGACACAAGAGATGTGGGTTCAATCCTAGGGCCAGGAAGATCCCCTGAAAGAGGAAGTGGCAATGTGCTCCAGTATTCTTGCCTGGAAAATTGAATGGACAGAGGAGCCTGGTAGGCTACAATCCTTGGGGTTGCAGAGAGTTAGACATGACTGAGAACGCACACCTCTCCCACTCAGACTATTCTATCAGCCTCCTGTTTCATCTCCCTGTTTCTAGGCTCACCCTACTCTAATCTAGTTAGTACACTGCAACCAGAATAACCTTCACAGTACATTCCAGGCAGAAGGAAGGCCAAGGGCAAAGGCCTAAGGCAAGAACGACCTTGGTTTTTGTAGGAACACAAAGAAGTGAGTGTGACAGTGAAAGAGAGACAGGAAGGCAGCAGGAGCTACCAAGGGATGCAGGGGCCCTGTGCAAACCCTCAGAGGTCCCGGTCATCCTCCAGAATGAAGTCCAAACTCTCTCACAGGGGACCCAAGGCCCTACCTGATCTATGCTGCTCCTCCATCCCATGCCCTCAGCATGATCCCTCTCTCTGTCCCTTGGCTCACATTCTATATGAAACCCAAGAGACGTTATAGTGTATCCGCAAGTTGCCCACATGCACATGGCTCTCCGGCCTCTGGCCTTTCGTACAAGCTGTTCCTTCTGCCTAGAACACTCTTCTCTGCTTAGGATGGCAGCCCGAGCATCATTCCCCTTGGGAAGCCCCATGGGCCTCCCGTCATCCTCCCATTCCACAGAAAAGGCTGTATGCCCTGGTGTGCTGCTGTAGCAGCCTGAGCGAAACAGGATTCTAAACACCTGTTCATGTCTCATGTGCCGATTAACCATGAACTTAAGGGCCAGACTGTATCTTCTGCACACCATTGTATTCTTCTGCACCATACAGTGGGTGCCCTGAAACTGGGTGCTCAATGAACAAACGTATCCCACGTTGCCAGCTGAACTCATGGAGAGTGTGCATTAAGGTACCTGCCAGGCAGCAGGGAGTCAAGACTGCAGAGCAGAGTGAGAGGAGAGCTGACTTCAATCTCGACATCCCCTTAGTCTTGACTCCTCACTGTCCTCTTTGGCTAGCTAGAAACACCACTCCAGATAACCAGGTTCTCCATTAGAGGTTAACTTTAAAAGGTAAAATTCTATCTTCATCATTTTGGATGAAACTTTTCTAAAATGCATTAGATAATTAAAAAAAAAACAACAACTCAGTTTAACCTACGTACTTCGTTTCTCGGTGACTTGAGGTCACCAGATGTGTGTCCCTAAATGGTCCCAGACTGTGTGCTTTTCCGTGTTCTTGTGTCTGACTCTAATAGTTAAGCTGTCTCTATGGTTACAGCTGTGGCTGCTGCGCCTGTCCACTTGATGCTGTCAGTGCCTGTGGCCTTTGGCTTATCTTCCTGATTTGCTGCTTCTTAGGCTTAGGCTTATGGACTTCCCTGGTGGCTCAGATGGCAAAGAATCTGCCTGCAATGCAGGAGACCCAGGTTCAATCCTGGGGTCGGGAAGATCCCCTGGAGAAGGAAATGGCAACCCACTCCAGTATTCTTGTTTAGAGCATTCTATGGACAGAGGAGCCAAGCGGGCTACAGTCCATGGGGTCGCACAGAGTCGGACACAACTGAGCGGTTAACACTAAAAACTAAGTGGGCTTAGAACAAAACTATGGAGCTTATTAGAACTGTATGGAAAATAAGAATAGTTTCTGAAAGAGGGAAGGCCTCTACGTTTCCTTCTCGATTTCAGCTGTCCATACAGTAGCTCAGAGCTTTTGCTTGCCTGCTTCCCAGTTCTTGGCAATGTTCTGAAGGGCGCTGGTGCTACCATCACCTGTCCAGAAGCGACCAGTGTTTTGCCACAATCATAAATGTGGGCCTTCTACAGTCGGACCCCAGGGTGAACTTCGGTCCCTCCCCCACGGCCTTTCTAAGCTTGGGTTAATCTACAGTGGGTGATACGGGCCTCAAGGGTTCTTGTGAGAATTAAAATAAGATAATGTAAATAAAGTGAACACCACAAGGCCTGGCAATATAGTATGTGCTGAATAAACGCTGTTTGTTACCATTACATACAAAAAGGCTTTGATCATTCCCCACACAAACCAGAATAACCTGCTGGGTTGACAGAAGAGTAAAACAACACTGAATTAAAAGATAAGATCAAAGGCAGTTATCTTGGAAAACTGGATTTGATTCCAGATATTAAAATGTTAACTTCTACATCTGGGTAGGTCCAGTGCACTGCCATGCAAGCCTTTCCCATGACACCCAGAGCCCTTTAAGGAAGGCAGACAGGAGATGGGTTTCCTAGGTGACCGAGAAGAAGCCACAGTTCAGCCAGGCTAAGGGCCCTGAGTAGGGATACATGAGAGGCTGTTCTCCCTGGAGAGCAGAGGTCAGCTCCAGAGCAGGGAATGCTCACTCCACAGCTTTTTCCTTGGCATCCCTCTCCTGATAAGGCCAGTCTGGGAGCTAAATGAAAGTGACTTCCTAAGATGAAGGGCTAAATCTGCAGACATGTTAGTCCCTCGGCGCTCTGTGCACCGCAAGGCCAGCCTTTGAGGGCTGTCGCTGCCTCTGACTCTCACTGGAAAGTGTGGCTACAAGTCTCGCCAGAGAAGACACGTCATTGTCGTCTTCAAAAGCATGACTGGTCAGCTGAGTGGATTTCCAGACCATGTCCCACCCTGAGTTCTTCCCAGAAGCGGGGAGGGAAAGTCAATTTGTAAAAGGATATTTGTTCTCAAATTCCTTTTTTACTTTCAAGACCACTTTAAAGTCCTGTGGCTTGGTCATGCATTTTTTTTTTCTTACCAAAGAGGCTTCCACAGTTTCAATTTTTAAAAATCATCTGAAAATATAAATGGACCCCTTGTTTACCACACTTGGTGCTTTAAAATGTGACAGTTAATTACCAACAACCTTTTCAGAGGTCCAGGGTTCTTGACAGAGGTAAAAGTTTTAGAGGCAGCTGAGGGAAGATGGTTCTCTCTTCAGATTAATTCAGGAACTACTGTCTTCTCACTGCCACAAGCAACTGTTGGGAAGCAACCCGAAGACTTGCTAAACAGCCTTTACAACTGGATGTAACTGCAGTCTCACTGTGATGGTGCAGCTTACACCTCCACAGGGCCTCCATGGCCAACAGCCCTTCTCTGAGAACCACCGTCTCGGAGGACCTGCTGCTGGCTGGGGGCAGGCCTATGAGCCCCATCCTTGGCCACTGCTGGGCCATCCCACTGGGCTCATCAGACACCCACCCCAGGAAGCTGGAACTAGGATTCCAGGCACTGAACTGCAGGCACCGGACTTGTGGGGTTCGGTCAAGCCTGGATTAAGGCAACAAGCCATATTTGGCCCATGTGAGTGGATAAGTGAACTGATTCTGCTGGTCCACAAAAAGGAAGAAGAATGGATGCCATACTGAGAGGGGCAGAGAGGGAGACTGTACGGCCCCACAGACAGATGGTAAGTGTGGGCACCTCATTCCCAGGTTCTGGGACAAAGGGATTGGATTCTGTGATATTCTCCCAATGCCCTTCCAATAAATCTCTTGCACTCAAGATAGCTTGAGTGAGTTCTATTCCTTGCAGATAATTCCTGACAAAGAAGAAAGCCTGCCCTTTATTGTAAAAGTTCAATCTGAATAAAAATCTTCAGCTGGTAATTTGCATAAGAAGTCCTGATCCATCATTGTGTTGTCTACTGCCAAATCTGAGAGATCTGTTTAAGAAATCGAAAGCAAAGTTTCTCTCTTGCATTTCAGAAAACTGCCCTGGCTTTGGGGAACACCTTTTACATTTCCTTACAAATAAAATCTGGCTCGTCGGAAACTATGCAATGATTGTTTGTTTCACTTTTTTATACTAAAAATAAAGATTTTTTATTAAGCATTGTAAGTTGCATTCAATAGCCTTCAGATACATCACACCACAACTCATCTACAATCGATCAAACCCAATGGCAGTTCATTCTCGCACAATCCATGAGTTTGGGGCGAATCTTCCTTCAACTTACAGTCAGGTCCTACTCAGGTCTTGAGGGCAGGGACTGGGAAATTACATCTCATTTCTGATCACTAATGTGTGATGAAACGCATCGGGAGAATTATATGAAAACAAATAAGTGATTCTGTTTTCAATGTACACTGTTTGGAAGTATTAACAAAACACCAAAACGATATATGTATACTGGCTTCTACTAACTCCTCGATGGGAAAGCTTCCAAGAACAACCAAAGAGTTTTCCGCTAAGGAAGGCGGAGTGGCGGGGAGGGGCTGGGAGGGTGAGGCTAATTATTAGTCATAATGTCATTCACTACCTTCTGCCTCCACACTGGGGCCTCAGGAGCTGAATTCTCTCTTCTGGGGGAGAGGGGAATAAGGAACTAAGTACACATGAGATGATGTCATTGATAGTCCTATCAGATGACCAGTCATTTCAAAGACTTCCCTCGGAGCATCAATAGGTTAGGTGCGGATTTTTCCATACTCTCAGCCCATGACCATGAGCACCCTGTATCCCATCCTGCCCACCTACGACTTCCATTAAAATCCTGCCAGCTGCCAGCTTGGTCCAAGTTCTACCATAACATGGCCCCATTCTAACTCTGCAATTTTTTTTTTGTTTTTTTGGCCACGCTGTGCAACACACAGGATCTTAGTTCTCTGACCAGGGATCCAAACCAAGCCCCATGCAAGTGAAAGCATGGAGTCATAACCACTGGACCTCAAGGGAAGTCCCTCTACCTCTATAACTATTTCTAAATATCGGTTCTCATTTTCAGGCACTCTGATTCTTCTACTCATGTCTCTGAGTCTCATAGAGACTCACCCAAATAAGTAAACAAAGCCTTGCCTTCCCCTATGAAATTTTACCCTTGGGGAAGGCAGGAAAAGTTCCTAAGGATCCTGACCCCCATACGACCCTGATGTATCACAGACACAGTTCTCCTCTGGCAGGAGTTCCTTCTTTGAACGTTAATTTCTGGGGATAGAATGTGGTAGACCGTCTCCAAAGGAGGCTCTAATCATTTCCTCCCTCCCCATACATGTGTACAACTCCCCACTTTCAACTTGGAACCAATTTCCTTTCCTCTTGAATCAGTACTGACCTTGTGACTTGCTTTGATTAATAGAATATGGTGGACTTCTGAGTTCATCCCCTAAGAGGACTGGCAGCTTCTCTTGGAAGCTGGCCACCCTATAAGAGGTCTAAGTATGCCCCTGGAAAGAGAGGCTGCCCAGGTAGGGGGCTGAGGCCATCCTGGACATCCCATGGGTATCCCAGCCCCAGCAATGGCCCGATGGATGCAGACACCTGACTGAGCCCAGATGAGAGCAGGAGGAACACAGCCGAGCTGAAACTCAGCCAACCCACAGACTTAGGAGGTATGACAGGCTGTTGTTGTTTTAAGCCACCAGGGCTTTGGGGCGGCCTGTGACGCTGTAACAGACAACCGAAACACCTTACTCAACAGAAGGTCAGTCCAAGTTCAGGAGGAACGGTATGGAACTGCTGTGTCTCTGGGAAGAAGAGCTCAGTTTGTTGACTCGAACTTGTTTTCTGGACACCACAAACATCCCAGGGAAAGAACCACAGAGGCATCCTTTACTCGTCCTGCTGTTTCATGCCGTATGTCCTTCACTTGTCATCAAGTTCTGACTCCTTCCTAAACGAGTCTTGGATGAACCCTTCCTGCATGATCTCGCTGCCACCACCACAGTTCAGGCCCTCATCCCTCCATTTATAAATCTACGCCTATCCTCCCCTCCCCAAACATCCTCCTGTATCTACCCTGTAACGGACACTGGGCCCATCCTCCTGAATAAGGAAGGCTTTCCCTGTATGTGAGCCCCAGTCTAATCAGCCCTGGCTCTCAAGGTTCCCACCCAGTTCCTCTCTGTCCACTCCTATCCTTGGGCGGCGTAACTCCCTCCGACATGCACAGCAGTCCCGTGTCCTTCCTCCTCATCTCTGTCTGGCTGTTTGTTCCCAGACCTGTGGGGTCCTGACCCCTCCAGCCCCACTGGCCTTTCTCCCTAATGATGCCTCCAGCTACCCAACCCTCACCGAGCCCTCTCAACTTCAAAAACTCACAGCTCTCTACTGCCTAACTCCATCTTATTTATATAGTTGGTGGCTGGTCCCCAGTGTTCTGTGTTTACAACTCAGATTCCTCATTACATCGTCAGATTGAGGGTGGGACTATTCCTTATGTTCATGTGTATTTTTTACAGGCTGGTGTTGGTATAAAGATTATCAGTAAAACTGTCCTTACTGATCTGAATGATTTTCCCATTTTAAGCTATTTATATGCTTTAGAACATTTTGGAAATACAACGTATGTAACTGTCGCTGAGGAAAATGCCCACTTGGTTCAGAAAGTCTGCATTTTTTAATGAGAAATTAAATAATATCCACTGCCAAAAACAATGAGTAATCGAGATACGCCTGTTCTGAAACCATAAAACTGCACTCACTGTCAGAGGAATGCAGGGCCTCCAGTGCTCCCTGAGCACAGGGTCACACCAGGCCCCAGGGGAAGAGCCTCAGGCAAGCAGTTGAGGCACACTCCAGGGCCCTGGGGCCAATCAGATAATGCAGGACCAGAGAGCAATAAAATGAAGGCTGGGAAGAACCTGTTTAGGAATTGGATATCAGGAACACGTCAGTGGTAGTCTACACCTTGGAGGCAGCACAGGCCACCACAGTCCCTGCCCGTACTTTTCTGCCTACCCTCTGCTAGGTCCCTGGACATGTGTCTTTTATTCATTTATTTATTTAATTTTTTTTATTTTACTCATCTAATCTTCAAACTGACCCTGGAAGGTAGAGATGAGAAGACCAAGGCTAATAGAGGAGAGTCATTTTGGTGTCAGCTATAAGCAAGAGATGATTCCATCCTAAGGTGGAGGACCATGGAGGCTGAGTTCTTTTCAGAGGATTGTGTTGTCTCTTACTGGGAGATATGACCATCACATCAGCAAGAATATTTGGTGAGCATCTATCACAGCCTACATCTGGTCCCATCACTTCAGGGCAAATAGATGGGGAAACAATGGAAAGTGACAGACTTTATTTTGGGGGGCTCCAAAATCACTGCAGATGGTGACTTCAGCCATGAAATTAAGAGACACTTGCTCCTTGGAAGAAAAGCTATGACTAATCTAGACAACATACTAAAAAGTAGAGCCATTACTTTGCCAACAAAGGTCTGCCTAGTCAAAGCTATGGTTTTTCCAGTAGTCATGTATGGATGTGAGAGTTGGACTATAAAGAAAGCTGAGCACCAAAGAACTGATGCTTTTGAACTGTGGTGTTACAGAAGACTCTTGAGAGTCCCTTGGACTGCAAGGAGATCAAATCAGTCAATCTTAAAGGAAATCAGTCCTGAATATTCATTGGAAGGACTGATACTTTGGCCACCTGATGTGAAGAACTGACTCACTGGAAAAGACCCTGATGCTAGGAAAGATTGAAGGCGGGAGGAGAAGGCAATGACAGAGGATGAGAAGGTTGGATGGCATCACCAACTCGATGGACATGAGTTTGAGCAAGCTCCAGGAGTTGGTGTTGGACAGGGAAGCCTGGCATGCTACAGTCCTTGGGGTCACAAAGAGTCGGACACAAATGAGCGACTGAACTAAACTGCTACAGCCTGCACTGTGTGAGGGGCTGTGGAAGACTGTTAAAATATATGGCTTGAGGGGAGAAAGTCCCCATAAATTCTATCATCGCCCCTCCATAAACAGATACACAGTCCAAGTAAAATGAGAGAGTCCACTGAGCAAATACAGGTTTCAAAGAAACCTTGGCTCCCCACCACCTTAAGGTCTGTCCCTCATAGAGATTCCAGAACCTGTGCCTGTATTTGAACAGTTTAGTCCAGTTGGGAAAACAAACATAAAAAATAAATCATCAAAACAGGATTCTGACCTCTAATTTTGGTAATCTAAAAGGGTTCACTTAGATAAAAAGGTTATGTAATTGTAGCTTCAAAGAGAGAAAAGGTGAAAAATGAGACTGCATAAAGTACAGTATTAATGTTCATTTCCATTTCAGTTTTGCTTTGGCTATGGGCTACAGTTTGAGGTTTCATTATTTAGCTGTAAAGTGTTAGTGACATGCAGAGATGTGTCCTTTTCAAGGTGAAGTTCAGAGCAATGGGAACACAGTGTTGGGAGAGACCCTGAGGCTGGGACAAGGCCGCTGATGAACGGTTTCATGCCAAGGGTCCATCTGTGGGGAGCCCCTTCCCAGCTGAGAACAGCTGGGCTGGGAACACCCGTGGAGATGGGCCCAACAGCGTCCAGAGTGGCTCTGCCTGCAGTGAATGCTTCCTGGATACCATCGCAGCCTGCTTACTCCTGGGGCCTGGGATTTCCCAAACTCAGAGGAGAAAAGAGAATGGCTTGGAGCTAACAGCTTGAACTGCAGACCCTCTGTCGCCACTGAGTTAATCCTTTGGTTTCCCCAATGTCGAAAAGGCAATCCTAATAATTCAGCATACTATCAGAATTTCAAACTCAAATTCCCAAACAATCCCCAAAGAAAAATTCTCAAGAATGACCTCAACTGTAGCCTGGTTCCATCCCAAGCCCCCCACTTTTAAGGAAATAAAGGAAATGGGGCTGTTCACCAGTCCTGGAGGGAAAGGGCACTGCTTGGTCTTGCCATGAGGAGTCCTAGACTCAAATCCTACTTGGCTCAGAGGGTAATCCTCATCAAATCACTTAACCACTCCAGCTTCATTTTCTCATCTGACCAAGCCGGGTAGAAGGGAGGGAACATACCACCTGCTTCACAGAATTGTTGTAAAGGTTAATAAGGTAATGTGAATATAAGTGCTTTATACATATGAGGTACTCAGTAATAACTGAAAAAAGCTAAAACATTTAAAAATCAGTGCTGACATTAAAATGTAAAAAGTTCTGAAAGAAGCAAAATATTTTCTGTAGTTGAGAGCCTGCCTTGACCATCATTGCCAAAGTGCCCTTGGCTTTTTACTCAAAGTCTGAAGTTTAAAAACTCTAGTGCTCGCTTTGGGAGCACATATACTAAAATCGAACTTTAAAAACTTTTATTAGGGATCACAATTAGCTTTCAAACCCTGCTCTTTTGGGTTGCATTTCTGTAAGGAACAACAAATCTGTTTGAACAAAGTCAGGGTGTCATTTATTTAAAAGGAACTTAAGTCAGTGAGGTCACTGACCAAAGGTCTCAAGTGGCAGAGGTGCTGCTGCTGGCATCCTCCGAGGGTAAGTCTGGGAGAATGATGCCACCAGGAGAGAACTTCTCATGGATTAGGAAGGAGGAACAACGCCCTGAATCCACAACACGGAGGCTTAGGAAGTGATGGAGAAGGGCTTCCTTGTGACCTTAGCACTCCCCCAGGCCTCATCACCGTCTTTTTGGGTCAGGTTTTGTACCCAGACCATGATCTGGCCCAATCTAATTTTTCTCAGACCTCATTTCCTAACCTTTTTTTCTTAAAACCCATGTCTTAGCAACACTGATGTGCATGAGAATTCACATGTGTGCATGCATGCAAACTTTTCCCTCCGCCCAATCCTAACCTGGCTGCTTAAAGTGTGGTCCTGCAGTGCCAGCATCCCAGGGGCCTGTTAGAAACACAGAATCCCAGATCTGCCCCAGAGGTACTGAAAGAGAACCTGCATGTTAATACGCTCCCTGGTGATGGCAGGTACCCTACGGGGGTGGGGGTGTGGGGTGTGTGTGTGGAGATGCGCTGCACTAAGGCCCTCCCTCCCCCAGAAGTCCTCTGGCAGGGCAGCCCTGCCGCTCCCTGTGCAGAGCAGACCCCCTCTCCAGTGCTCCAAACTTCTGTTCATCTCACATACGCAGAGCATCTCACTTATGCTCATCTGTTTACGTGCTGCCTTCAGTTCTAAACTAGGGGTTCCCCATGGGCTGCAGACCATGCCACCCCTGTGTCCCCTACCATGTACAAGGCCTGATATATGGTTAGAGCTTAAATAATGTTGTTTGTCACAGCTAATCACTTCTAAGGTCCTTGTGATTTTAAACTTTAATAACTAATTTTAAATAACTTTAATAACTAACAGTATTAAACTTATTAAAAGTTTAATAACTAAACCAAATACCTGTGAACTATGTTTAAAAATTACAGTTTAGATGAGTCATGTTACACACTTGAATCTGGATAATTTGAATGTGTTTACACATTCAGTTTAAAATTTTTTAAATATTACAAATTTTTTCAGTATTACAAAAACTATTTTTTGTAATTGAAACTTTCAAGTGTACACAAAAAGTAGGAAAGAATATGAGCCCTTACCCAGCATCAACAAATAGCCACTTTAGAAAAAACATTCTTATTTCATCTGTTTCCCCCGTCCCACCCACTCACTCTTTGGAAGGCTAGATCACTTAAAACAAATCTCAGATACACTATAACTTCAGTGTGCACCTGTAATATAAAAGGGCTCTCTCCATATGCATGCCATTACTGTACCTGTTAAAGTTAACAGTGATTCCTTACTATAATCTAACATTGTCAGGATTCAAATTTCCCTAATTCGAAGGGGAATTTTTATAGTTGAGTGTGTAGAAATCAGGTGAAAATTTTATTGCAAACCAAAAATACCTCTTGGTAATACCTCATGATAAATTTCTCATGCCTATGGCCTAAGGCTCTAATCAGGGATGTGAAGAAAATCATATTTATCTTTAAATATGATTTACAGGTTCTGCTTTCCCACAACTAGACTATTTAGTTTCAAAAATTGTATAAAACTTTCATAAAGAATTTGTAGGTAAAAGAGAACAAAGCAAAAGCCATGCAGGGTATTATAGTGCCTATCCCTCAAAAGCAATGACATAAACAGGAACAGGGCTGGTGAGGCTGACTATTTAACAAGAGACAGACACGCAAAGGCTGGACATTAAGCCAAATGATTTCCTGTTCAGTAGTCAGCAGGACTTAAGAGATTCAGGAGGCTGGACAAACAGGGATGGTAAACCTGATGTTGGGATTTCCTTTTAAAAATCTGTATTTCTTCTCTCTGCGATAAGAATGGGGTTTCTGAGAAACATATTGGCAGAGGCAGTTTGAAGAGCAAATCCAATTTCCTGGGGGTTGTTCTCCTTTTAACAGTAAGTTCTGATCCAGGCTCCATAGGTCAAGAGCGTAGCTCAGATCTCTCTTTGCTCCCTTTTGAATCAGACTTGGTTTCTGCCTGCCCACTCATTTTAGCTCTCTGCGTAACAGAGATTCCGGTCTCCACACAATGGCCCACCATTCAACCACATTCGGCTTTGTCCCTAAACATTCATTCCCCCTGGCTCCTGCTGGGTCTGTTATATTCAGATATGAACTTTCCAGGAATCTGATCATGTCACAGGCCTTTTCCTGTATGACAAGTTCAATGCTGATGATGAATAGCAGGCTTCACACAGAGGGTTAGTATTATTCATGAAAATTATGACTCCACATCCAGAAATAGGGCAAAACTGGCCTAAAATAGGCAGGCTGGATCTCAGTTGAGTCCATTAGGCAATTACCAAGGTCTCCTGCTGCAAACAACTTAGGAGGTTTTCTCAACTCTGTTAATCTGACACATTAAAAGCACAATGTCCTTGCAGACTCAAGTTCTGAGTCCCGGCTCGGTGGGGACCCTGGTGCCCACATGGTGAACAGAAGGGTTTTCCAAAGGATCAAAGCCAGATACTGCTCCCTCCTGCCACCGCCCTAAACCAAAGGCTCCCAATTCTCATTCCCAACTTCTGTGTGTCTTCCCACCTTGACCATTTCAAGGCCAGCTTTAGAAGCTCTGAGAGGGTTATGAAAGCGCCTTTAAGAAAAATGATATTTAGTCTTTCTTTTTTGGAACAGTGAGACACATCTGACAAATATTACAAATTAGAGGGGACCTAGGTGGTTCGTACTGTTTTGCTGGAATTCTCTACTCTGGAACTCAGTCTCAGTGACCACGTGAGTCTGCTCCCATTGGCCTAAATTATATTTTATAAATGAGAGTTGAGGATTATCTTTCCAAATAAAAGCACTCAGACTGAAACCCCCTCTTCGCCGTTCCTGAGAGAATGACATAGGCTGGTACTAAAAGACCATCATTGTGCAGAACAAATGGACCGAGGAAAATCTGCTTTCCTCTCCCTCTGCCCCTTCCTTCTTCACATAACTAGAGCCAAAAGAGATGTTTTCCATTTTAAAAATTTGATTAAGCAGCCTGGGCAAAAGTCTATTCCTCTGGTCTTTACTATTTTCTCAATTTGGGGGAGCTGAATCAAGGTATACCAGGCTGGAGGGACAGGGAAGTGAGGACCTAACTGCTGGGCAGTAGTGAGATGTGTGAAAGTTTAGCTCATGAAAAGTGAGCACTGGTCCCCCTGAGGCAGCAGAATTCAGACTGCTGAGGTGGGCATGGGGAGAGAGTCTTGGGCCCCACTTGGACCTCCATATCCCTTCCTGACCTGAGGAGTGGGAGAGAAGGCAGGGCAAAGGGTAGATTTAAATCATGAGGGGAAAAATCCTGGTAGGATTATTATGAAAGAGCAGTCCTTTCCTTCAGCTCTAAGAACTGAGAAACTCTATTCATCTGGCATGTTTAACAAGATATTATAAATACCAATTAGTAAATGTCTTATGGTTACAATGTTTAGTTTTGATTTCCATATGTTAAATCTCCCCACAGCATTTTCAACCTTGTTTTCAAGTATCTTTCTAAGATCCCGTGACACATCACATATGCCCTGAGGATCAAGATGTCTTTCTGCCTTTACATATAATAAACACTGAACAGGGAATGAAGGAACGAACAGATTAGAAGATAGATCTTGTGCTAAAAGGCTGAAGAAAGTGGGTTTCCCAGTAGCAGAGAGTGACACATTGTGAGGTATTGTAGTATAACAATAGAACATCCTTATGCTAATGTGAGGAAAGGAGCTATCACACTGGTTTTGAAGGTATGTAATTAGACATTTACCAAACACCAGCTTTCAGGGGACACAGCACATCAAATCTAAACAGTAAGTAGAGCCACAAATTAGTTTTATTGTCAATAAAAGGCTCTTCACTAATTCTTAAAAAAAAAAAAATTTGGCCACACCCCATGGGATCTTAGTTTCCCGACTAGGGATTGAACTCAGGCCCCAGCAGTGCTGAGTCCTAACTACTGGACTGCCAGGGAATTCTCTCATTTTTGACAATTAATTCCCCAAAGTGGAAGGTACCGTTTCTTTTTCTGGACTGCTACCAAGCTGGTGCCATCTCTACCCATGAAAGAATCAGTGTGAGGAAAGCCAGCGGAAGGTGAAGTTCTGGGCTTATCCAAGGAGGGAAGGGGGTCCTGAGAGAACCTGAGGGTCTCCTTCCCAAAAAGCCTCCGTGAGAGAAGTGAAAATCTTCAGCCCAGGTGGCTTTTCCTCCCACCTGCTCTAGGAAGCCCACCCGCCTGCACTACCTGCCCTGCCCCTCACCCCACCATTGGCCTCCACTCCGAAAGCCTAGCACTCGGGGCCAAGGGGGTGTCAGAGCCTTACTCTGGCAGGTGGGGATCTCGCAGTACTTCCAGTAGACGCCATCCTCCTGCTCCGCCACGTAGCACCAGGGGCTCACGTCACCATCTGGATTTCTGGGGAGGGAAAAGGACACACCCGGTAACACTCCCTTTGTTTTAAGTCAACTGGCTCATTGCTTTTCAGTTTTACCACCCCCCAACCCCCACCAAAACCAAATCAAACAGACAAAAAACCTTCAGCTTCTGCGTTGTTTCTAATAATTCATATGTATCTTAATGCCACCTCTCACGAAGAAGAAAAAAGTGGTAATACTACAAGAACAATGCAATCCACTGCCACAGAAACTTCAGAGCTTGAGGTGGGGTGGGGGATGAGTAAAGGTGAAGTGTGTTTCCACGAAGTCACTGCAGTGTGACCGGAACACCTGACCACTGACTAGACGATGCCAAACAGCCCTGGCACCCTAACTGTGAGCACGGCGATCCCATGACTGGGAGAGCACAGGTGTGCATAGAACTGTGGGTAAGCACACAAATGGGGCAAATGGTCAGGACAGAGACTTGGTGGTTAAGAGCCAAAGGTCCTGAAGATATGCAAAACCCCCTTTACCGCACAATTTCTCTTTCAACGCTGTATTCTAAGGAAATCTTTACTTACAAAGATGTTCACCACCGCATTTTCACAATGCAAAAAAGTTAGAAACAACAATTAAAGGTTGGTTAAATAAATATGTCCATATAAGGGAAAGCTAGACAGCTGGTAAAAATGTGATATAGAGACACATTTATTAACGTGGAAACATATTCACAACATCTTGTTAGTTTTTTTTTTTTTAAAGGCAGTTCTAAAACACGATGTATGACAACAATCCCATTTTTGAAACGATATATTTAGGGATGGATACACACCTGATCCTTGAAAGTATTTATCTCTAGATGATGGGACTATAGGTATTAATAATTCTAATGTTTTTCTTTTCTGATTCTCTTTATTTTCTTATGTCTTCTAGAGTGAACACTGTGTGATTTTTAAACAATAAAATTCACATGCTCCAGACTCCACTGACAAGTTTTCAACAGGATCAGGCTGGTCAACTCATGTGTGATAGAAATGGGTCCTCTTTTCACATCAAAATACTAACTTCTCAGAAACTTCTAAAGAAAACTACACCAAAGAGTCTCAGTCAGAACATAGAGTTCTGTTATCCTGGTATCAACTTCTGACATGGCAGTAATAATTGCAAAAGACTTATTTCACATTTCTAAACGAGTGGCTTGGAATAAATGCCTTTAAGGTCTTTTCAGCTCTGAGATGCCACAATAATGGGCAGTGCTGCTGAAACACAGCGAAAGATGGCAGGGCTTACTGGACACACAGAAAACCCTCGCCTCTCTGTGGGCTTTTCAAGCTCCCTTTATTTGGACTCAGAAGGCTGGAAACCTGACACTCCGGTTAGGCCGGAAACGGGCATAAAGACCCTTCGGGCTAAGCTTTTGGAGCAGCCCCTATCAGGCCTGGGAGGGATCAGCCTATTGTGTGGCCCAGAAGATAAGCCACCCTGAAGCACAAAGGGTCCTTTTATTTTTGTGCCCAAAGGCAGGTGCCAGCACCAACCCTGCTGTCCTGGCCTCTCTGTCCTCCCACCCCCAACCCAGATATGTGGAGCCTAGAGAAGCTCATTCCCATCACTCGCCATCTCTCAGACGTCGCGACTGGGATGGCACTGGAAACATCACAGAAGACAAACATGGTGTCGGGTGTCAGCTGAGAAATCAAAGTTGGAGACCTTGTACAAAGCCCTTCTTTAGACAGTATTTCACTGTCATTTTCCTCCCTCTATTCAGGGTTTGGCTTTGATGTAGGATTTAGTAAAGGCTTTCAAAAACAACTGTTTGTTATCAAAGTCAAAACCATTCTGAAAAGCATCAGAATAGGTTAAGAATGAACAAGCAAATTCATCTTTGACTCCGCTGGGGTGCTAAAACCAAAGGCCTCGGGGCTCTCTGATGTGATAATAATCGACAGTTTCAGTGTCTCTTTTTTGAAGGATAAACTGTTAGGTCAGGTCTGGTACACTTCACCAAATCAAAGGAGAGGCCTGCAGCCAGCCAAGGCTCGGGAGGAAGGTGGTGCTCCTGGTGCTCAGTGTTTTCTTAATCGATATTTACTGGTGCATGTGTGGGAGCCCAGTGGTGGGACTGGATACTAATCTATAAGAAAAGATTTTTTTTTCATGTAAATTAAGCTTCATGGGAAATTTAAAATCAGATTTAAAAACAGGAGCACATCTGAGAAGACTTGCTTGATAGAAGGCAACAGAAAAATGGAATAAACCAACAGCCTAATACCAAGAGATAGTTTAGAACAAGAAGATAAAACAAAAAACAAACACTGGTTTCTCTTCCTAAGTACTCTTCTTAATCCAATCCAACTATTCCCAATAGAAAAACTAGGGGGAGGAAATAAGCCAGAAGTGGAGTGGGGTTCATTTCTTTTAAATACGAAAGAAAAAAGTTAATGATCATGTACAACTTTGAAAATTAAATGTAAAAGGATTATTTAATGAGCATGTGTAACATTAACGCTAAAATGCAAAAGACAGCAAAATGTGAAGTAGTATATAAACAAACTGTTACCTCTGGGAAGAAAGCCTTGTTGGAGAGGATTTGGGAGGGAAGAGGTAAAATAGGGACTTTATTTAAATTATATATATATATATATATATATATATATATATATATATCTGTGGTGTTTGAGAAATTTTTAATAAACTTTTAATACTTCTATAACAAAGAAAAAATAAAATGTAACATATAAAAAACAGCAATCAAATAGCAAACTAAAAAACAGTGCACTAGCAGCTATGAGGGAATGGCCAGTTGGTGTCCATTAGAAACAAGGTGAAGCAAAGCGATGAAGACAGCATGGACTACAGGCCTGGAGACTTCAAGATAAGCACAAAGGTCCTAGATATGGGCAAAGGTACTTGGGGAGGGCAGCAGGTAAACACTGGGGCCCGTGCAGTGTATGTATAAATATGTTGTCTCAGCTGGGTCAATAGTGCCACGGTTGGGATCCCAACATTCTGCTAGAACTGGGGGCAGAGTGTGTGGCTCAAAGAGTAGCTCAGTGGTTGTTCTTCCCTGCCCCAGTGCCTCAAGAGGCTGCCTTTGTACCTGTCCTAATAATAATTAAATTCAGCACATGGCTGAACCATGAGTCACGTAACCAGGACCCTGGGTATAAATACCTAAGACGTAGCTATAACCAAAGGTGCTCTGGTCCCTACTGACCAGCCATTCTCAACCCGATTTGGATCACTGACAACTTTGAGAATCTGATCAAAGCCATGGATCATCTCCCCCAACAATCACAAGTACACACTTGAAGCACCATGAAGTTCAGCCCCTATGGGGGTCAGATAGAAGGTGAAAGAGCAAAGAAACACCTGAGTGTACTAAAGGAAAGGCACAGCACAAATCTGCTGGCTATAGCGGCTCCCAGAGCAAGGTGGTCCTGGGCTGGGAGGAGGTGGGACAACACAGGGCATCTTCCTTTGCTCAGAAGCAGAGGGAGGTTAGGGCCGCAGACAGTGCTCTGCTTGCCCATGACGTCCACGGCAGCTTAAGAAGCTGAGTGTTCTGGTGGCAGTGCCAACAAAGGAAACCCTCCCAAAGAGACATGGAAGTGATCAGACAGGAAAGCAGAGCTCTGAAAACCAGCATCAAAGAGTCCCAAGCTGAGAAGAGATTTTGTGTTTGTGTGAACATGTACAGGCAGTTTTGGGAGAAATGTTTCTAAAATAGTAACAAGAAAGGCCTTCTGAGTTGGCCAAAGTTGTGAGCAAGGCGGGAAGGGGCCGGAGGAGGGTCTTACCTGCAGTAGTTATGCTCGCCCACGCCCCCCTCCCCGTTGGGGTACTTCAGAGTGTTGTAAGGATGCTGGAAAGTCTCGTTCCAGAACAGACATGGCTTCCCACCTCGCAGTGCTGTCCAGTTCTGCGTTCCCCTGTAATCTGCACCGTTGGCTGTGAAACATTCTAGGAGAAAGAAAAGACAGAGCAAACTAAATTTCTGGTGACATCTATAGCTTCCTCCCTCTGTGCTTGATGTCTTGTTTTGTTTGGATGGAGCTGGAAATTGGTAGCGTCTTGCTGGATCCGAGACACAGGGGGTTGAACATTGGTCGGGCTGGGTACCCTCCAAAGGCCAGGCTCCTCTTGGCGCTTGCTTGTCTGCAGACACGAGGACATCTTCCCCGAAAGTATATAGGTCCCAGCTAGGATATAAACAGGGAGCTGGAATGTATTGAAGTCCATGAAGTGAACTGGGAAACCCCCCAAATCTGAGAGCCGTCCGTGAGGAGCTCTGGGTGCTCAGAGGGGGTCACTGCACCGCCAGCGTCTCCGCGTGGTAACTGGAACCAGGGCACCAGCTCTAACTGAGCTCTCCTCTACGGTCTGAAAGGCTGCGCTGACACTTGGATTTAATAAGACCATAGGATACAGCAATGCTTTGGAATCCCAATCACATGGGTCTGGGAATGACTCACATTCCCTGATAATGAAGAACAGTCCTCCCCATGCTGCTTGAGATGGAGGTGCCACAAAACAGACAGTCAACAGGAGGGAGCGGGCGCTGAGCTGGCATTTTCTTTCACCTCCTTCTGAAATTCCTTTCTACAGGACATGTTCAACATGGTCTGAGGTCCCTTTAATAAGATGACAAAATCCTTGCAGGTGCAAAAATTGTGCTTCTAAAATTTGCCTTTCAGACTTTGTGGGGGAGGGGGGTGGGGGTTGGATGGGAACCTTGGCTGAGAGGATTTTCCCCCCACATATTGCATGCATTACATTCGCAGAGGTTCATGAGAAAGGCACAGTACAAAGAGCAATTTCTGACAATTAGCTTAGATGAAACTGACAGGTAGAAGCACTTCAAACACTTTCCTAAGATGTATCCCTAGGAACCTAACAATCTGGGAGAGTTATGCTAACATTCTTGGCTCTGTTTCTTTCCCTCTCCTGGCATGTGTGGACCCACGACTTTCAGCATGAAGGACTCACACCTCCGGCTCCCAATGTGGGGCGTGCTCCTCCTCCGGCCTTAGCGCGTGCATAACATGGGCAGGTCTATACTCTGAAATGTATCTGAAACCTACCCGCAGACCATCTCTCTTCTTGTACCCGCTTCCTCTCCCAATCTGGGCCCTGTGTTTCGCCCAGAATGGTACGGTTTTACGGACAGCCAAAATAACAGGGAACCTCAGGCTGCACAGGACACCCTTGCACTTCACCTACATGTTGTGAGAAGGGCGACTCATCATGTTCTAAGTCAACCGAACCCTCCACCAAGAGTGTGCACAAATTTAAAAAGTTCAAAGGTAACTGAAGGAGGCAGCTCAGTATAGCAGAAAATCCACTGGTCCCAGACCTGATGGCAAACAGCTATGCGACCTTGGATGCATCACCACCATCCACATTACTGCTGACGTACTGAGTGCCAGGCTCTGCCCTAAGTGCTTTGTATCAGCTCATCACCAGCCCAGCCTGGAGCCCTTAACACTCCCACTTTACAGATGGGACGACTGAGGCAAGCAACCACACTCTATGCTGCCTCTGACAGAACCCCTGGCATCATCCTGGCTTTCCCACACTCTCCCTCACCGTTTCCTCTCAAATGTGTTCCCTGAAACCACCCTCTCATCTCGGTCACCACCACCTTTCTCCCGTTCGCCATGGGAGGACAATATGGTCCAATTCGGGTCCCACGGCATCCACTTTCATGCTCCCAACAACCCATTCTCCACACAGGGCTCAAAACTCCCAGAGAGACGTGAGCACTGGGAACAAAACCCAGAGTCTTCATCCCTGTCTGTGAAGCCCATGAGATGTGGCCTCAGGCCCTCTCTCCACCGGCCGAGCTCTCCCCTCATCAACGTGCTGTGCTCCAGCCACATTCTGCTTTTAATTCTATAAACACACCCCTCTATTTGCTGCCCAAAAAGTTCTTCCCCTAATAATTCCCATCACAGACTAAACATAACCTCCTCAGAAAACCCTTCCCCACCATCTCTACTCCTGTTTTTCTGCCCTTCATTTGTTTCCTTCATAGCACTTATCATCATTAGGAATATATATGATCTGCTGGAGAGAGAGACTCTGTGTGTGTGTGTGTGTCTTTGTGTGTGTGTGTAGAAAGAGAGACTCTGTGTGTGTGTGCGCGTGTGTGTGGAGAAAGAGAGAGACTGTGTGTGTATGTGTGTGTGTGTGTGTGTGGGTGTGGGTGTGGGCTCGCCACACCAGAGCCCTACCCAGTCTCAGGGTAAGAGCAGGACCTGGGAACCTATATTCCTAAAAATCTGCCCTGGTGATGATTCTAAGAACATCATGTCAATCTCTGCCAGTTACTAGAATCTTAATTTCTATGCGTTAATACATCTTTTTCCCCTATCGAAAGTGACTGAGAGGCTTGGGAGCCAGAAACGCAGGCCGACCAACAGAAAGCCTTAGCAGTAGAGAGCAATCTGCAGGGCAGTGGGTCAGTGTTCTGTGATGACCTGATCTGAAGAACGCGGTGGCCGCCCATACAAGGGCCAGCCCTCTGGGACGGGATGAGGTGGCACCTGTGGGATGGGATGGAGAAGCAAGCCTGTTGGCTTCAGTCTGCCTCTCCCAGACCCAGTCTTGTTCTTAACTACACTAGGGAAACTGGGGCCATGTTACCAGATGGACAACTATTTTTTGGGCAGACTTGCCCAGTGCATGTCAATTGTGTGTGTGTGTTGGGGGAGGGACAAGAAAAACAAACGTGAACCTTCTGGATTACAATTATGTGTGCATCTTGACTTCATCAGAATACCAGGGTGGGTACTAGGTAATGGGGACTCTGCCCACATTGTTTCCTACCTCTGGGAAACTGACCTAAGTCTTGGCTAGACAAGCAAGGAGAGGCTTAAACCAATAAAAAATAGTATCACATGGCTGGTTGTAATATTTATGCATTTGGTGAAAGAGAATGAACAAAGGCAATAAATCTAATGTCCAGGATATTATTCATTAATTCATTCAACAAATATTTATTCAACACTTACTATATGTCTGGCACTGTTCACAGCACTGGGACCGTGTGGTGAACACTCTACATTCATGTGTTAACCAGTCAAAGTCAACGCTAGCCAGTGCTGGGTGCAAGAAGGGAAAATGGAGTGAGGGGATGGAGGTGGAACGGTGGGGGTTCTCTTTTAGGAAGGGCTTGGAAAGGAGATGTTTGTGCAAAGATGTGGACAAGAAGAGGAAGCAAACAGTAAATGACACAAGAAGGGCTTTCTGGGTAGAGGGCATGGCAGGCACAAACCCAGAAAACTGCATAGACTCTTTGCAGAAAGTGCGAGGCCACTCCTCTGACCCAGCCAGAGTAGGGCGAGTGGTGGGGAAGGGTGGGTGGGACATGAAGAGGAGGAGGGGCCAGGCAAGACCAGGACATGAAGGTCATCTAAGTTAGATTTTGGCTTTTGTTCTAAGAGTGAGAGGAAGTCATTGGAGGGCTTTGAGCAGAGACGTGCCTGATCAGATTTATCCTTTAGCAGAACTGCAGCTGCGGGGCGGAGGAAGAGCTGTGGAGAGTGCGCCACGCACGTGGCAAGGGGACCCTAGGCAGCTGCTGCTGTAGACGATGGGCTGGAAAGAAGGGTGGCCTGGGCCAGCTGGCAGCTGAGGGGTGGGAAGAAGTGGCTGGACTCTGGATGTATTTTGAAGGTAGAACCAAAGTATTTGCTGGGGGTTGGGGGTGTGATGAATACAGGGTCCCAGAGAAACAGCAGTCGGTGACAACACTGAGGAGGTAGGCCCGGGCAGCTGGGTGAATGGTGCTGCCAGGTACTACAATGGGCGGACCCAAGAGGCACAGTATCTTGCGGGCAGAATCGAGGCTTTGGTTTTGGACAGGAAAACTGGGTGGAGGTAAGACAGTAAGCAGATGGCTAGACGAGCCCAGGGTTGAGGAAAGAAGCCAAGGCCAGATCCAGAAGTGTGGAGGTAACGGCACTTGTGTGGAGAGTGAGGACATCTGGGCCGCGCTCTGGGGCCCTGCTGCATTTCAGGCCTGGAAGAAGGGCTCAGCCGTGATGGCTGACAGAGCACAGTCTGGGAGGTGGGACCTTTAAGGGAGAAGGGGTTTTGAGAAGGAAGGGATCATAAGCTGTGAAAAGCACTGCTTTATTTTCTGCCTGTCTCCTCTAGCTGGAGCCCACTCCATTCATCTCTGTTGGACCTTTCCTCTCTGTCAGAGAGCCCAAGTCTTTTGTTTTGGGGGGCTGAAGGGAAATAGCCCTTAAGTTAGACACAAGCCTGAAGCACTCAGGATTAATTCCGCCTCATCTTTTCCTCCATCACCAAAATCCTTAAAAGTATGGCTTGTGGCATTTATTTTTCAAAAACTGGAGATGCACTTGTGGTCAGAGGAGGATGATGACGGGCGTGGGCCTGCCCTGCTCTGGCTCTGACCTGGCGGCTCAGCACCGCCTTCACAGCACATCCCTTTTGCAACTCAAGTTTCTTTATCTCTGAAATGAGGGCAGTCAGCGAGATCAGGAGTCCTAATCCTTTTACATACACATAGACCTCTTGGAGAACAGGCTGAAAGACAGGGATCTGAGTCCCCAGACAACCATCACATACACAACAGTTTACAGTTTCAGAAGTGCTCATGGAACCCCTGAAGCCCTCTATGCAGCCTGAGCCACTGAACAAGTGACACATACAGAACAGACATGCACGCACGTGTAAACCTACAGGATCGAACGTTTAATCTCCAGGGTTACGAAAGAGTCTAAATCAAATACTTTTCTCACTACTTCCTAGCAAGAAAAACTAGCATGGAAAGAGCACGGTACTGGCTGGAGTCAGAGCTCAGCTCTGTGGTTTACGGGCTGCAGGCATGCAGCTGAACTCTGAGCCTCAGTTTCTTCACTGGTACAAAGTGGGGTTTGATTATTAATAGCTTGGGACAACTGGGAGAATCAGAGGAGCTGCAAGTAAAGTGCCTAGCACACAGTAGGTGCCCCATAAATTATTCTTACGTAAATAAACAGTGTATTATTATGTAACTAAATAGTGTAAAAAATATCAAACTTTATTATAACTTTGAAAGTACTGTAACAATCACGATCATGTAGTTTACTCTGCCCCATAAAAACACATAGCTATGAAAGGCAATATGCCATGGATGGACATGCACACCATTCTGCTATTTACAATTCTGTTGACAGTTACCAGGCTATCATGCAGATAGAAAAAAATATTTTTAAGTTTGAAAAAGAGGGGATATATGTACACGTATAGCTGACTCACTTTGCTGTACAGCAGAAATTTTTCAACACTGTAAAGCAACTATACTCCAATAAAAATTAATTAAAAATAGATAAATAAAAGGAAAAAAAATATATGGTTTGAACCCTATGTTGAATCCCAGCATTAAAAGGTAAGGCAAAAAAGGTATATGTTTTTCTTAAAATTCCAACTGTGTGATGAAACACATCTTTGTTTATATATGCTACTGAAATCACATAACTCAATATTTGTACTTACTATAAGTGAGGAAAATGCCAAGTTAAGCGTTTCAGGCAATTTAACCCTTGATGGGTTGTACATACACTGAATTTTTAAAGTTCATGTTTAAAACTGTAATGAGGTATTCTGTTAAAATAATTAAAACTTGACATATATGAGATAGTGGTGGGAAAGCAAAAGACATTCTACTCCTCAATAACATTTAATAAAGTTGAAGAATAAGTTCTCAATGAAGCTCCAAGTCATTCCTAATGACACTGTTGCCCTGAACCATTCCTAACCACACTATTGAGAAACAGAAATTATTTCTCATACTGAGTCTTGAATTCTCCTAGTTTTCCGGTAGCTAATTACTAGTTAGATCTGTTTATGAGATGTTTGTGAGAGTCACTGTTTTTAATCCATCAAAGTCAAGTTTCTGTTCCACATAGAACCATTCGGCATCTCTATCAATCCTATGTTGGAAGAATCTGGCTGGTTTTAGCCTAGTTTGAAATCAACACCAATCAACAAGCATTAAATTGAATTATGGCATCCTAAAATAAGGCAGAAAATATTTTTCAGCAGGAATATCTTCTGTTCTTTTATAAGATATCTATTAAGTTTGGCAGGCAGGTAGATTATAGAAATACAAGGCTGAGGTGGAAAAAGCTCCTTTTAATACTTAAATTGTGAAACAAGAGTGTCGTCAGATGTTTGCACAACACATCTGGTGCATTTCCAATACAGACTGGTGTCTGGTGGGAAATTGTGTGTAGGTCCTCAACACCTGCGGTCCCTGACAAAATCATCTTTTGCCCTCAGACACTCAAAGGCACTTCAGGAATGCTTATTTCAGTTACACAGAACCCAGCAGTCAAGAGGTACATGGCCCTGGGAGGTGCCTCCCTGGGAGGCAGTGGTTCTCAACCTTTCTCACCCCAATGGGGCTGAGCCTGTGAGAAGAAACTCTGCATCTTCAACGCCGATGGCTCCCCAAGGGCAGGGATTCCCATGATTACAAGGAGGCAAGTGATCTAGATCCTGATCTAGATCTAGATCCTCAGAGAGAGGGTAGTCTGTGGGGAAGGAGGAGGCCTTCTATATACATGGTGCATAGAGAATCACTGGCAGAAAGGAAATGACGCTAGGTAAGTAGCTGACACTGCAAGGTTTAAAGAAATCACCTGAATTTGGGCCTCCACTTTTTCACTTGTGAAACGAGGGGACTGGTGCCAATGTCCCTTCACTCTAAACTCTAATCTCAGGATTCTAACAAAATAGGGCAGAGATGCAAAAGTCTGAGGTAACGTGACAGGAAAGGCTTAATGACCAAAAGTCTTTTCCACACTTACACTGCTCTAATTCTGTTTCCCTAATGGAAGCGATGGTTCTTCAGGGAAAAAAAAAAAAACACCTCATCTCCCATGTGGGCCCTGTCTCTGGAGAGGCTCTTAAGCACTCTGTTTTGCTTAGAAGCTACATCTTCAACATATATATATATGTAAAAGAAAAAAGAAAAAAAGGGGAAACTTCTAGGTGAATAGGGACTTAGGTTAATAGAGTCAGATCACCTAAATGCACCTTGTTTAGATTCTTGTTTGAACTGTAAAAAACATCCATGAGACAATCAGGAATATTTAAATACTGATTATTGGACTGGATATTTGATGACACTAAGAAATCATTGTTAAATTTTTTAGCTGTGACAATGGTAGTGGTACTATGTTTTTGAAAAGGGTTCTTATCCTTTACAGATACATACTGAAATATTTACAGATGAGATGATATATCTGAGATTTGTTACAAAATAATCCAGTTGTAGGAATCAAAGGGATACAAATGAAATAATACTGGCCTTGGTTGTAAATCATGGAAGCTGGGAGATAGATACATAATGACTTCCTTACACTCTTCTATTTTTGTATATGTTCTAAATTTCCCATCTTGAAAATACCAATATGTTGTTTTACAATTAATCTATCTTAGTTTCACTTTCAAGAACTATGATCAAACTCAATCAACCATATATTCACTCATCTAAAATCAAGACAGACATTCACTTACCATGTTCTTGGACTATGTATTCACAGTTCAAATGACCATAGGAAAAGGAGTTCTGTACTTTTGCCCAAAGCAGAACTGCCACAAAATAATCACTGTAATTATTTAAATTATCAGTCAGTTCAGTTCAGTCCCTCAGTCGTGTCTGACTCTATGCGACCCCATAGACGGCGGCCTACCAGGCTCCTCCATCCCTGGGATTCTCCAGGCAAGAACACTGAAGTGGGTTGCCATTTCCTTCTCCAATGCATGAAAGTGAAAAGGGAAAGTGAAGTCACTCAGTCGTGTCCGACTCTTAGCAACCCCGTGGACTGCAGCCCACCAGGCTCCACCATCCATGGGATTTTCCAGGCAAGAGTACTGGAGTGGGTCGCCAGTGCCCTCTCCGTAAATTATCAGTAGTTTTTCTATTAAAATATCTTTCAGATATTTTCATTTTCATATTCCTTTTCGTTCATAGGAACAGTGTGCTTAAAAACAGCATCCCGTACCTCTCAAAGCTCTTCTAACTTAAGAATGCACTTTGGGAAGAGCACCTGAGGTCTTCTATTTAAATCCACAGCTTATTCCTCTGTGTTAACAGATGTGCTCAGTTGCTCAGTCTCTGCAACCCCGTGGACTCTAGCCCACCAGGCTCCTCTGTCCATGAAAACTTCCAGGCAAGAACACTGAAACAGGTTGCCATTTCCCACTCCAGGGTATCTCCCAACCCATTAACAGATAAAATACTTGATTAAAAGACTGTTCTAAGAAACACTGAACCTATACTAGGCAATGGACCAGAGGTTTAAATTCAGAAGACCCATGAAAAAACTTCAGAAAGGGGTTCTCATTACTTGTTATATAAAAATTTGAAAAATAGATAACTATCAAAGCAGAGCAGGCCCCGAATGCAGGGCTGCTTGGGCTCCAGTCCTCAGTCTGGGTCTTATCTGGAATATGCTCTACTCTTATCCAGGGAGGACCCACTATACAGCATACATGGCTGCCGCAGAGAAGCACGTGTTTTTGCCAGGAAGAGTCACCATGAACATGCAGTAGTGCTTGAGGAATTGACAGTCATTCTGTAGGATATTATAAACAAGTACGCTCAGCAAATTGAAGACCAGGAGATAGCTTTTAAGAAAGAATGAGGGACTTCCCTGGTGGTCCAGTGGTTAAGAATCTGCCTTGCAATGCAGGGAACTGGGATTTGATCTCTGGTTGTGGACATAAGATCCCATATGCCTTGGGGCAATGCAACCCGCGTGCCACAACTAAGACCCAATGCAGCCAAGAAAAAAAAAAAAAAGAATGACCAGTCACCTGTCAACATATACAGAAAGATTAGGCCAAGGCTCAGTAAAAGCATGAACATGCTCAGAAGTCACTAGCTTAGCAGAACTCTAAGGAAAACATTTCATTAATTAACGGTGGACTTTTCTGCCAATGCCAGCAGGACATATTCTATCAGAGTGTGATGATGGCACCTCTCTCAGTGTAATGCCTGAGCATCAGTGGGTCTACTTATATATTTACTTATAAATATCCTCTTCAATCTTGAAATAAAATTTCACACTGGAGCGTTCACGTAAGGAAACGGGAAGCATAATAAGATGTTTTCAAGTTCAAAGTCCACTTCTCTGATGGACAGTAGCTTAGTGCATCATAAGTCAACTCTAAAGGATCAGAACACAAGACAAAGGCTGGAGAACTATTTGAAAGCTCAGGGTCCAGAGGAGACAGCACTACACTCCTATGGAAACCAGAGGCTCTAAAACAAGTCCCACGGCGCCTGCTGCCCCAGCCCTTCTAAGACTTGATCATCTTGAACTGTAATTGCACCTGGCCCTGCTTCCACTAGCCCGTAAGGTTCCTGAGTGGTTCACTCATCTCCGTACTCTCAGCAACTACAGACCACCCAGAACATGCCTGGCAAATGTCTGTTGAGTGAGGGAAGCACATGTATGGAGGGCTGCGGGGGAGGGGGGAACCCAAGACAGACATATTCAGAGAGCCCAAGTTTCCTTACCAATTTGGGCCTCCACCCTGGCTGTCAGTGCCATATTGTGAAATGACCTGGGAGAAGTTCCAGGAAAGTTTATGTAAATCAAAGTATTTGAAAATCAAATACTTGCTATTTAAACCAGGGGAATCTGCTATTTAAATGGAATCCATGGTAGAATTGTTTGTAACGGGGAATGAGCAGCCCTCTTTGCAATGAATATACTAGGTTCTATTCTGAGTCTGCTTGCAAGACTCAGGAGACACCTGGCTCAAATCTACACCTCCTCTAGCCATCACTTGAGCAATACTTTCACACTGTCTGAAGCTCTCAATCAGACTAAAAAGGAGATAAAATAAACTGATACAATCCAGCTTCTGGACAAGATTCATGAGTATTGCCTGTGCCCGATTTTTAATTTCAGACGGTGAGAAAGTTCCCCAATAATGGAATCCTGGAGGGCAGCCAATGCTCCATGGAAGCCAGGCTCTGGCTATTCAGCTTCCCTTGGTTGATATACGGTGGGCAAATATACAACAGCCTCTGAATGAGGAGCTAGCTGACTGCCAGGTAGACAGTGTATATTAGGGGAGTGCGTGTTCAGTCATGCCCGACTCTTTGTGACCCCATGGACTGTAGCCCACCAGGCTCAGTATTCCAGACAAGAACACTGGAGTGGGTTGCTATTTCCTACTCCAGGGGATCTTTCTGACCCAGGAATCGAACCCGCCTCTCTTGAGTCTCCTGCACTGGCAGGCCGGCAGATTCTTTTACCACTGAGCCACCTGGGAAGCCCCAGTGTATTTTTAGAGCACATCTTTAGATTAAAACCCAAAGCAACAAAGTTATCGTTTTCTATGATTTGGCACAGGGACAAATCCTAGTCAGAGAGGCAGGGCATACAGCAGACATTTGATAACATTTGTTAGTCAGTCCCATGATAAAGATAGGACTCAAGAGACAAGTTTCAGAAATCCTGGCCATGGAGACAGCTTGAGGCAGAAGGAAAGTCTCGGTGCAGCGCTGACTACAAACAAGAACAGGCATCATTGTCACCTCTAGTCACTCAGAACAATGAGGACAGATGGTGGCCAACAGACAGATTTGCTGGTCAAAGGTTTAAAGTTTCAGGCAATGTTTCACGGATCAAGAATTTGGTTGCCAGATTTAGCAAATGGAAGTACAGAATGCCCAGATAAATTGGAATTTCAGATAAACAACAAATGATTTTTTAAGATAAGTATTCCCAAATATTGCATGAGACAAACACACACAAAAATGACTGTTTATCTGAAATTCAAATTTAACTGAGTGTCCTGTATTTAATCTGGCACTCTTACTCCAGAGAAAGTGAAAACACACAGTGACCCACAGACCTCTTTACTCCACTGAGATTTCTGAAGCCCTGTTCACAGAAATGCTTAAGGAGTTTAGATATGGATGAAGAATCTATTTTCTTAAGAGTGAAAAAAGATGTCGATCTAAGTCGCTTACTCTGAGGCCACAGAGAAGAGAAGGGCAAAAGAATAACATGATTAGGACAGGGTTTCTCAATCTCAGCACGACTGACATTTTGGCTTGGATAATCCTGTAGAGGGGCGCTGTCCTGTGCATTCCAGGATGGTCAGCAGCATCCCTGGCTTCTACCTGCTAGATGCCAGTAATGCACCCCTCCCCACCACAGAAATGTCTCCAGATATTGTCAAATGTCCCTTGGGGGCACAAATCTTCTCTAGTTGAAACCACTGAATTAGAAGAAATGGTCAAATAAACAGAGAGTGTCATACCCATTAACCAATGGTCACACAACAGAAGATTCTTCTCAAAGGAGAAATTTTTAGCTAGGCCCAGGGACCCCCTCAGGCCCATAAGAAGGATGAGAGGACTAATTATTTCAGCTTAGACAATCAGAAACTCTTCATTGGCCAGAAGCACTGGAGGAGAATCTTTGGTGAGTCAAGCTGATGAAGTTCTGCATGGCAGTGCATACATCACAAAGCACCCAGCCTTTGAAGATGTTCCTTTTAAGTTAACCTCCCTTCCAACTAAACTTTTTCCAAATCTCTTCCTGCCACTTGGAAGTTGAGTGATTCTCAGCTGAAAAGGCCTGTATATACGAGGTGCAGATGGCAGCAGTTATGGCCCTCACCAGATGCTGCAGTCTCTAATTTGATTGAAAGGATATAATTAGACAACAGAAACACTTTAATGAAAGAGCAAAACATGGAGGGAGGGAAGGATTGAAGGCCCTTAACTGATGCCAAAACACCCACCAGTAATAGAGGCTTTGAGTCTGGGGAAAAGGAAGGGGAAAGCCCCTTAAAAGGACAGTCCCCATCCTGTTTATTTCCCCATAGACATAGGAATAGGGATTTTATTATTGTAGATTTCCACTGTATTTTATGTGGGAACAATCTGATTAAAACCAGAAGAAGTCTTCGGAAGAACATCAAAGAAAAACAAATATGGCTTCTGTGGTCATTATTAAAAATATTTTTTACCAGTCCAATAATTTTCTTTGAAGATGAATTTTTATAGATTGAACAGCAGCAAGTAATTTACATACTGTGATGACACGGGTTAACAATCCCTACTGTTCTAGAATAGAACTACTTGGCCGCCATGTTTTCATCCAATATCAGGACACCAAAGAACATGGACAGTCACTTAACATTTCTGTTTGGAAGATATCAAGAAACTGGGGAGAGTTAGTCCTGTAAGTCAACGCTACAACTGTTCTGAATCATCTTTAAAAGTTGCCTCTGCTGTTTTTATTATTTCCTAGCTTTCAAACTTTGAGTGTGAGTACACTGCTCTGGTTCTAACCAAGAATCTAACCAAACTGAAAGAAGTCCAGCCCTCAAAGTCTGAAGTTGCTAATGTGGTGTGACACTCTGGTTTGGAAGCCTCCTCAGCCCACCCCACCCTCATGGAAAACTGAACAATAAAAGTTTAATGCTCTGGCTACTTTCCAGGGATTAAATCAGTGGTGAGAGAAACTAGAAGCTGGGCCCAGCAAAGGGGCAGCTCCAAGAGGGTACTGTTGTAAGTAGGAGGGACACGCAGCCTCGTGTAGGAGGTGGCCTGAAATCTTTTGTCTATAAAGTTTTTCCCAGTCCCCAACCTCACTCCTCTTCAAACTGGTGGAAGTCCAGGCGAGGGAGGTATTTACCTAGAAAGTGGTTTAAAGGCAGGTGGGGGAATGGGAAGATTTCCTTGGAGAAGGAAAAGGCAGATTTCTATGCAGTGGCCATTTCTGAGGAGGGACACCCTTCTGACATTTCTACAAGGGCTTCTTTGCTTTCTCTGTTCAATCTGAATCCAGGATACGGTCCCAGAGGTGAGGTCTGGGGAAGAAGCACTGCTATCTTGAGGAAGACACTGAAGACCAAAGAGAGAGGGGGAAAATACAGAGTGACCTCGGGCCCCTCTCCTAGACTCACGCTTCTGGGTTCCAGCTGGATTCTCAAGATCAAAATAACACAGGAGAATGTCAGTCACAGTTCTCAACCATTCACCAAGAGTCAGCCAGAAACTAACCTGCCAGGTGACTACAGGGGGCTTGAGGAGACCTCACCTCAAAACTTGCACAGGTAGTTTGCTAAGGAACACATTCACTTCCTCCTCTGTTGTCCTTATTCAGGAGGCAAAAACCCAGACAAAAGCTGCAGATCCAAACTTCCGGCCTCTCCCAAGTGTTTTGCATTAACTGTTCCACAGTACAAATACAATCAACTTAGTATGTTTGTTTCATTTTGTTTTTTTCAAAAATGTTTAAAAATAATCAGCCATGCTAAACACATTGTTGTTTTTCTAAAAGCCACTTTATAAAAATGACGATAGAACCATGGCAATAAAACTCAACTGTTTAGGAAAATGATAGAAGTTTGTTTTCTCTTTTTTTTTTTTTGGGTTTTTTTTTTTTTTTTTTTTCAAATGTCTCGGGGCTGGTGCCACCTGCTGCCGGGGCTTTCCTCTGAGAAACAGATCTCTCAACAGTTTGATCCAAGCAACATCTGCATAGCTGAACAAACCCTGGGCTGGTTCTGAGGCAGGCTCTATTTTCTTTATGTACTGTAGGCTAAACCACACTGAATTTCTTTTTAAAGCTTTTTTATTTTTTTAAGCCTTAGTAAAGATCCAAATGTATGTGCATGAAATTTCCCTCCTGGACACATTCTTTTTAATCGTGGTAAAATAAATATACATAACATAAAATTTACCTTTTCAACCATTTCTCAAAAGTCTTTTAAAGTCAGCTACCAGTAAAAGGTAAAAGGCTCATTGATTCACCAAAATCATTTGCCTCCTTGTCACCTTTCCAGACCAATGAACACTGGGAAAAAAATCCCCAATACTTATGGACCTAGAACAAGACTTGGTCAAGTACAGCCTGTAGGCCACCTCTGGCCCACTGCCTGTTTTTTTTATGTCCTATGATTGCAGCCATGAAATTAAAAGACGCTTACTCCTTGGAAGGAAAGTTATGACCAACCTAGACAGCATATTAAAAAGCAGAGACATTACTTTGCCCACAAAGGTTCGTCTAGTCAAGGCTATGGTTTTTCCAGTAGTCATGTATGGATGTGAGAGTTGGACTGTGAACAAAGCTGAGCGCCAAAGAATTGATGCTTTTGAATTGTGGTGTTGGAGAAGACCCTTGAGAGTCCCTTGGACAAAAGGAATATATCAAACCAGTCAATCCTAAAGGAAATCAGTCCTAAATATTTATTGGAAGGACTGATGCTGAAGCTGAAACTCCAGTACTTTGGCCACCTGATGGGAAGAACTGACTCATTAGAAAAGACCCGATGCTGGGAAAGATTGAAGGCAGGAGAATGGGGCAACAGAGGAAGAGACGGCTGGATGGCATCATCATGGACATGAGTTTGGGTAAACTCCATGAGTTGGTGATGGACAAGGAGGCCTGGCATGCTGTGATTCCTGGGGTCGCAAAGAGTCGGACATGACTGAGCGACTGGACTGAACTGAATTGAGCTAAAAAATGCTTTTTAAACTTTTAAATGGTTGAAAAAACTAAAACTTGTGACACATAAAAATTACATGAAATTCGAATGTGGGTGTCCATGTGAGTTTTACTGGAAGACAGCCACTCTCATTCATTCACATTTTGTCTACGGCCTCTTTTGCCCTACAAAGCTAGAGTTGAATAATTGCAGTAGGCAGTACACGGCCCACAAAATCCCAATTATTTACTGTCTAGCCCTTTATAAAAAATGTTTGCCGACACCTGGTCTAGAGCCTCAGATGGCATTACAGGCCTGAAAATTCTACACTAAAGATGATATATTGCCCATCACACCAAATTCCTAATCTGTATATTGTGAAGCAATTGAAAGCAATATATTTTACCTTCATCACTGATTGCCTTTGATCCAAATAACCTAAATCATAAGTAAGCACATCAAGAGTATCTCTATTAAATGTACCAACTTGCTGTTTCTTAGCAGTGAGCTTAAACTGAACTTCTTTTTGCTCTAAGATTTATAAAAGGTCTCATTACATATCTCAAACACTTAAATAGCTTTGTTGAGGAGCAAGAAGTTTTCACAACAAGATGAGAGTTCTTTGATTGACAGGTCAATTTTGACCATTTCCCTGTCTCTTAAAATATTAAAAGCATAAAAGAAACTGGCATGCACGTTGGTCCCCTTCAGTCCTCTCAGCCCTTCTCTTTGTTCATGCTAAGTCCCTTCTTAGGAATCATGTCCAATTCTTTGTCACCCCACGGGCTGGCTGTAGCCCGCCAAGCTCCTCTGTCCATGGGATTCTCCAGGCAAGAATACTGCAGTGGGGTGCCATTTCCTCCTCCAGGGGATCTTCCCGACCCAGGGATTGAACTCATGTCTCCGGCATTGGGAGGCAGGTTTTTTGCAGGTAATCCTATTAACATTACTGGAGTCCCCCCAAGGGACAGAGCTCTATACAGTATGAAGCTCTTACTGTTAACTGAACTCACAGGTTTTAGGGCAAGCTCATTACTGTCTAATGGGACAAATTCTAGATGAGGAGCTGGAGGAGAATGAGTACCAACTATAAAATGATGTTCACGGTCAATGTTACCAGAATTGAGACACACTGTTGATGCACACCCAGCAGGCCCTAAATGTGGTGAAACACTGATGGTGAAGGTGAAACACTGAAGGTATTTGCCTTCGGTGGGAAACTCAAAGCTAAAGTCCACCCAGCCTTCTCTTCCTACCTCTTGGCTGTCCCCTGCAGGTCAGTAAATTTCAGATGGGAGTCCACGTTGGAGAGTCCATGGCCCTGGCTGCCTTTCTCCTTGAAGAGGGAGTCTAGATTCCACCACTAACTTCTACATCCCTCCTTATCAGTTGTGAAGGAAGGGAAAGGATCTCAAAGGATGAAGAGAAGGGAGATCACTTGGGGTTGGCTATACACTGTAATTAGAAGTATCACTGATAGGGAATGAGCTAACTGTTTTCATAAAGTCAGCATTCAAAAAGGCAAACCACCAGTAATTTAAATATTGCAAAATTATACAGAATGTAAGTATTGAAATAATTTTTTCCATCCACAAAATTTTAGAGAAAATTACAGTATCAAAAATATGAAATGGCAAGCCTGACATATCTTCAGAGTAAAACATGTTTTTTATTGGAAAGGATTTTTAAAAACTAGTGGGTAGGCTTTAGACAGGATGTGATGGTGAAGACCATGTGGTATCTCCCCAAAATTGCTCTGGAACTAAAGAGGAAAAGTCACAAAGGCACTGATGTATTATATCAAGATGGTAGGGAGAAAAGCTGATGAGGCTCACTGAATTGGGAACATGGACCTTATCAGAAATCATTTCATAATGGTTATTTATTTGTCCCTACCCCAAACCCACTCTTCCCACGTGGCTCAGTGTAAAGAATCCACCTGCCAATGCAGGAGACACAGAAGACTTGAGTTTGATCCCTGGGTCAGGAAGACCCCCTGGAGGAGGAAATGGCAACCCACTCCAGTATTCTTATCTGGAAATCCCATGGACAGAGAAGCCTGTTGGTCTATAGTCCATAGGGTTGCAGGAACACACAAACCTCAGACCCTCCAATAAAACCACACTGAGGTTTGAGGTTCACATGACATTAGGGCTGCTGCACTTGACCCTTTCTACTGAAGCAAAGGTGCCTAAGGAGGGTGTCACCTTCCAACAAGCATGAGCACACAGCAGGCTCCCTGAACACTTTTCAGAGCTATTACTTTGCCCTTTCCAGGAGAGGAACCAGTTTATTTCCACCCTTACCTCTCTCCACAGAGGACATTAAATCCTGACCACACAGATGGCAAAGTGGAGCTAAGGGGTTACTAGGTTACAGCTATGTTGACATATCCTGGCTCTCAGAAAGTTCCTCCGTCATTCCTCACATACGGTAAACAGCAGAAGTGATCAAACCTTTGCAGAAGTTTTTGTAGATGTCCCCTTAAGAGGCCACTGATCACCCAGAAACCACTTCCTGAGCCTAAGGTTTACAGCACTTGGAGAGCCCCCTTCTACCTCTCTAAAGCCAAGCTTTGCCTTTTACGGGGTTTAATCAGATTGGAAGCTCAGAACATTCCCAGGGCAAAGGAGGTGTCCAGCACTTGGCGAACTGTGGAGCACTATAAAAAGAATTCTTAAATGTGTTCAGTGACTGCCTGGTGTATGTGGGTGTGTTACCTGCAGTAGACCCTTTAATCTTCACAGCACCCAGCAAGGGATTACCATCATCCCTCCTTTACAGATGAGGAAACTGAGGCTCAGAGAGCCGAAGGCACAGCCCAAAGACAGGCAGTAAGTGACAACATTAAACTTGATCAAACCAAGCTGGCAAGTAAACAAAGCAACCAGAGTTTGCTTTCAGCAGCAAAATCCTGTCTCTCCAACATCACAGTCTGCGACTTTGGGTGGAGAACCCAGAGGCTTGAGTTCTCCCACTCAGGCAAACCTGTAATGCACTTTTCCCACCCCTTTCTCTCATGTCCAATTCCCCACACTTGAACAACCTGCTGAGAAAGGTACCTGGGCCAGACAACGCCCTCTTGCCTGCTCTTCAACTTGGGAGAGTTCTGCTGCAAGGAAGGGTGTGAGGGCAAGCTAAGCAAGTTCCAGCTTCCATCCTGGTCTAGGGCCCCATGTGGGTAAAATCTGGCCTTGACCTTGGCCTGGGGAGCGGGTGACCCTGTTTAAAGTGTGGAGCTACCCTGGGAAACGGGGGCTCTGCGTTGCTCTCACACGACGAGCACCCTAAACTCGATAGGGGAGACGTTTGCCATCACCCCCTTCCTTTCTTCCTCTCCCCACGCTGGACCTGCACCTGAGTCCCCGGGAAGTTCAAAGCGGCCCCGGGGTGTAAGGGGACGACGTTCAGGCAGAGCCGGTAGTCTCGGGACCCAGATCCGCCTCTACCAGTAGGACAGGCAGGTCAACTCGACTCCTCACGAGGCGCAGATTACAGAGCTGGGCTAGCGGGGCGCAGCGGCCGGGCGCCCGCTGGGGAGCCGGGCGGCGCGGGGCCCGCGGACGCGGGAGGGAAGGGGACCGGGGGGCGTCGTAGAGGGGCGTGCGGAGGGCGTCCTGGCCCGGGGTGTCGCCGAGGGGCTTGGGGAGGGGCTGGGGCAGCGTGCCCAGGCGGGGCGAGTCGCCCGAGGGACCTGAACTGGGCTGGGGGTGCGGGGTCCTGAGAGACGAGACCTCCCGGCCCGGGGGGCGGCGCCGGGGAGCCTGAGGAAAGGGTCTGAGGGACTGAGGCAAAGACGGCGCCGGCCGGGGCGTCTCGGGTCCTGAGGAGAAGGGCCGCCTCGCCCGGGGGGCGTCGCGGAGGAAAGGGTCTGAGGGACTGAGGCAGAGACGGCGCCGGCCGGGGCGTCGCGGAGGGGCCTGAGGAGAAGGGCCGCCTCGCCCGGGGGGCGTCGCGGAGGGGCTGGAAAAGGAGCCCCAGCAAGCAGGGGCGAGGGAGTCGGGCCCCTGGGCGGGCTCCGCGAGGGACAGGCGGCGGCGGGGGGCTCGCTCACTCACCGGGTCCGGGTCCGGGGCCGGGGCCGGGAGCGGGCCGGGCGGCCAGCGTGAGCGCGGCGGCGGAGAGCAGGGCGAGGCGGGCGGCGGGCGGCGCCATGGGCCGTCAGTGCGGGGCCCCGGGGCGCGGCCCGGGGGAGAGGGGGCAGCGCAGGGAGCCGGGGGCGGCCATGGGAGCGGGACGCTGGGCTCGAGCGTCGCCCCGCCCCGGCCGCCCGGCCGCCCCGCCCCGGCCCGCCCTCCCCAGCGCCGCCGCCGCCCCGGCCGCCCGGGGCCCGCCCGGCTCAGCCGCCAGGCCCGAGGGGCGGAGCCGACGGCGCCCGCCCGCGCCTGCCACTCACGCCCAGGGCCCGCCCACAGCGCCCCCGCCTTGCCCCTGGTCCCGCCCACCGGCGGGGCGCTCACTTGGAAGATTCGAGGGGCGGGACCTACAGGTAAGGGGCGGGGCTTCGGGCACCGCCTCCAAGTCCCCGAGTGGAGGTTTGACCCGGCTGGACCGGGCCGGGCGCCCAGTGACCCCTGCTCCACCCTCGCTCGGGTCGTGACCCACACGCGGGCTCAACCGCAGCCGTAAAAATCAAAACAGCACTTTGCAAACCGCTTTTCTCTGCTTGGCTCATCGCAGCGGTTTTAAAAAAGGTGCTCTGGAGTCAGCCTGACCAGATTCATATCCCACTTGAGCACCTGTAATGTCTTGAGAGTGATAGTCGCTCAGTCGTGCCCGACTCTTTGCAACCCCGTGGACTATAGAGTCCATGGAATTCTCCAGGCCAGAATACTGGAAGTGGGTAGCCGTTCCCTTCTCCAGGGGATCTTCCCAACGCAAGGGATCGAACCCAGGTCTTCCTCATTGCAGGTGGATTCTTTACCACCTGAACCACCCGGGAAAGGAAAAATAGCTCTACTTCAACTTCTTCATCGGTGAAACGAGGGCATTGATAAAAATTACTCCCAAAGTGATGCTACTAACGAGAAAATGCGTGGAAACTTTTACACACACACAGTAGGAGCTTAGAAAATGTTGAGCTCCTTTCACCATGCCAATTCTTGCAGGCACAAAAGAGGCAGCATATTGAGCCCTGGTTCCGAATCCTAAAACACATCTTTTGTCAACTAGGGCAAATTCCCTGCTCTTAGTCATCTGCAAAATAGAAATAATAAGAGGCCCTCACAAACTTAGGTTAGATTACATAGAAACAAGTGAAGCTCCCAACCCCGAGAAAGTCCAGAAGTGGGTGGGGCGATGGGGCTTTCTCAGACACTTGAATCGGGGGGCGCAGAGAGCGCTTGGCTGCTCTCGGCCCCCGTGGGGCCGGCCCATTGCTCCTCACTCCCCGGCACGGTCTTCCCCGCCCGCCCCGGGGTCAGTGGTAGGCCCTTCTCCTACCTCGTACTCCCCTAGGTAGAAATTTTCCTCCGGCTCCCGCCTAAAGCGCCGCGGCAACGCCCTGCAGGGCAGGTCCGGGCGAGGCGCCGGGAGTTTTTAAGTCCCTGGTACCAGACTTGCAAGTGCGGGCCTGCGCCCGGCGCGGCGGCGGAAACCTCCGCCCTCTCCGGCAGACTCTCAGCGCCCCGAGCGGGGCTGGGCTCTCCGCGCCCCGCAGGCTCCGCGGCCCGCTTTAGGGACACCGTCCCCCGTGTCCCCTAACCCCCCGGGGGCCGTCCCCTCGCCTGCCACTTCGCCCCCAACCATCCCCTCCACCCCGTCCCAGCTGCTCCCAGAGGCGCCCCAAAGGCGCACCTACCTCCCACGAGGCCTCTGGGCTCCCTCCTTCTCCACCCACACGACCCAGCGCCCCGGCAAGAGTCATCTTGTTCAGTCATTGTTTTCCCTGTGTCATTCCCGAGGTGGAGACTCCTCCGGGCTCCTCGGAGCAGGGGGCCGCGCCTCTTCCAGGTTACCGGAGACACACCCTCCACATCCCACCTGGCGTCTTGCACTCTAACTTACCCTCTGTCTTCTGAACCATTTCAGGTCCTTCCCCACCTCCAACACTGCCTCCTGTAACACAACCTGGGAATTCTTCACCTCTGAACATGCATGCTCCCAAGCAGGAGCCGCTTGAAGGAGAATAAAATGGGGAGATGCAGGTGGAATGATCAGCACAAAGTGAGTACTTAGGAGAGGGGATCCTTCCTCCCTTCAAGGAATGCTAAGTGAGGAGTCTGTCAAAAGCACCAAGATAAGAACTTACAGTCTGAACTGACACTCATATGGAGGGGAGAGGCTAGTTAACCAACAGGAAAATAATGTGATTTTCAGAGAACACCAAGTAGGACAAAGACAAGAAAATGATGACATTGACAGAGGATGCTCTGTGGACTGTTCTAAACAGTCTGCTAGGGAACGGTTTTAGCAAAGCAGGACACAGCTCTCTATAGTTTATGAGGTCCTTTCACATCTCATCATAGTTTCAGAAGAGGAAATAAGAAGGGCAGACAGGGGTTTCAAAATCAGGGTTATCTGGCCAAATCTGGGGATTTAGGCCTCATGGTAGTAGCTCCCATCTGTCTTACTGTCCTGCAGAAAGGCATCCCTCCTGACTGGGTGTGCCAGTCTGCTTTCTTGGCCTTGAGTAACCAGAATGGGCTACACAGTGAGAGATGAAAATATGGAGTCCCTTTCTTCAAAATGAAGAATTTCCAGACGGCAACAACAGAACATTAAACCAAGTCTGGGGACCTCCTAAGCTTGAAGGCCTGTGTCATCAACGACACACACCCCTGGAATGTCGCAAGCCCCAGAAAGCTGGCTTGTACAACAGAACTGAGAAATAGTGTGCAAGCCCCTGCCCCCACTGGCTGCCATGAGAAACATCCCTCTAGCTGTCCCCAGGCCTCTCTCCCCTCTGTTCCAGCATAAAGCCCAGCACAGGTGATGGAAACAGCACACAGAGACTAAAAATACAGCCAAGCAGGTCTAGGTCAGGTCACATAAGGGCTCAAGGTCTTTGCTCAATTATGTGGTCCAGGCCCTGGCAAGGAGCTGCCTGAGATATTCATTTCAGTGCTTCACATGCCTCAGTCCTTAAGCAGCTTTATTTCATGGAAAGAGTGAGGGCACTGATCGTAGCCCCTGGGCCTCCAGAAAGAGGCTGGTGTCTGCCTGTCTGCTGGCTCTGTGGTCAGGCCCTTGGATTCCTCCTGAGGGCAGCAGGATTTGCCAAAACCTGAGTGATCTCAGCTGGTGGAGTTTGGGGGATCCTGGTATCTTTAAAACTCCAGCTGGGATGATTTCTGCTCAAAAGGCAATCATGCTGTGGAGAGAGCATGAGATGAGAAGTCTGGTTATAATAACAAGAATAGCAGGCATTCACTGAGGATTTTACTGAGCTCTCGGCAGGGTGCAGGGTTTGTCATCACATTGCATGTATGGCAGTCACCCCACAAGGGAGGCACCCTTACCAGCCCCCTCATACAGAGACGGTTAATGGCTTGCCCAAAGGTCACCTAGTCCCAGGCACTGGGACTTCAGGACCACACAACTCATCACCCACCGAGGTGATCTGCCTTCTTGTCTTTGTGGAGTTCTAGCAACCAATGCTCCCTGAGTGGTCCAGGGCTGGGATTAGGGTGAGGTGGGTGAGGCATTGGTTTTAAGCACAAGATTTAAGGGAGCCCCCAAACCCAGGTGGTGCTAGTGGTGAAGAACCTGCCTGCCAGTGCAGGAGATGTAAGAGACGCGGGTTCGATCCCGGGTCAGGAAGATCCCCTGGAGAAGGGCATGGCAACCCACTCCAGTATTCTCGCCTGGAGAATCCCATGGACAGAGTAGCCTGGCGGGCTTCGATCCCCAAGGCTGCAAACAGTAGGACACAGCTGAAGCGATTCAGCCCCAAACTCAGTAATCAAGATAAATATTTTAATCAAGTTTAAAATATATCAAATATATTTAACGGACTGTGTTTTTGAAAATTATTTTATTTATTGTATCTTTGGCTTTGCTGGGTCTTTGTTGCTGCATAGACTTTTGTCTAGTTGTGGAGACTGTGGGCTACTCTCTAGTTGCGGTGTGTGGGCCTCTCACTGCTGAGGCTTCTCTTCTCATGGAGAACGGGCTCGTGGGCTCTTGGGCTTCAGCTGTTGCAGTTCCCAGGCTCTAGAGCAAGGACTCAGTAGTTGCAGCACACGGGCTTTTGCTCCTAGGCATGTGGGATCTTCCCGGACCAGGGAGTGAACACTTGTCTCCTGCATTGGCAGGCGATTCTTTACCACTAAGCCACCAGGGAAGCCCTGGACTGTGTTTTTATGTACTTTTTAAATTTTTTAAAAAAATTTCTTGGCTGTGCCGTGCTGCATGTGGGATCTTAGCTTCCCCAACCAGGGGTTGAACCTGTATCCCCTACATTGAAAGCACAGAGTCTTAATCAGTGGACTGCCAGGGAAGTCCCAGTGGATTACGCTTCAATGCAATATCTTTAAAAACGCTAAATAAATGCCAAAAAACTCATGATGAACAGAATCTTAAAACTTTAAGTAAAATCAGGATCTATATTCATGATTTTCCTTTAGTCTCAGGCTCATCTCAGCACAGGACTGTTGCGGACCCTGTCTCCCAGGTGCTGAGTCAGGCAACTAGCGATGGAGAAGAGAAGCAGTAGCTTGTCTTTTCTGATGGAGGTGAAGGGAGAAAAAGAATTCCGTTTTGAACATCATGAGTTAGAGATGTTATGGAGGTGAAGGGAGAAAAAGAATTCCGTTTTGAACATCATGAGTTAGAGATGTCTGTGGGGCATCTGGGAGCCACGTCTGAGAACCCAGAGCCCAGGGAGAAGGGGTCGGCAGGACACCCTCATCTCACACACTTGGCCATGAGAGGTGTGTGTTCGGCACATGTGGTCTAAATCACTGGTCCTCTGAGTTGCATCATGGCTCAGGAATCTACAAATTCTCTCATCCAGAGTTTCTCTCTTCTTTCCTAAAACTTCTACATCACGAACCTCAGATGTGTTCCCATATGGGTGTGGAAGTTTACTGGCTTGGGTGTTAAAAACATCTACTGCAGAAATTAAAAACAACTGAATTCCATTAGAATTTGAGGATGGGGCATGAAGGAGGAAGAGGAGAATTCATATGAATTGGCTCAATTTCTTCTTTATTCACCGATCCTCCAGAAAGAGAATAGGAACTAGGAAAAGCTACAGAGAAGAAGAGAGGTAGTAAAGGAGAAAAAGAAAGAAGAAAGATTATCAGAGCTAAAAATACAGTGAGGAGAGCCTGGCTAAACATCAGAGAAGGGCAGATGTGTTTGCAAATAGACACGGTGATTTAGATATGTCAGGAAGAAGAGCTCCAAAGGATGGGTGAAAAGTAAAAGTTATTTAGACTGAGCTCAGCACAGTAAAAAAGGTACATTGGCCAATCAAACTGAGGGACAGATCTCTCCACAACACGGAGGCCTTATGGCCTCAACCCCAAGTTCTCTGGACCAAGGGTTGGCACCAACGATGGAAACTCTTGCCATGGTTTCAGGACCCTGGACTAAATGGAGTCTTTCCATCCTGATTTCATACTT
Organism: Antilocapra americana; assembly: GCA_007570785.1. Lineage (NCBI taxonomy): Eukaryota > Metazoa > Chordata > Mammalia > Artiodactyla > Antilocapridae > Antilocapra > Antilocapra americana. The sequence continues at coordinate 2,078,119 of ML661378.1, forward strand.
CTGAACAACCTTCAATGGAACAACCTCTATTAAAGACTAGTTACTTCGTTTGATGTATCCTCATATACCCGCTTCCCTGTCCACCTAACACACGCAGGGGACATTTGGGACAACTTCTAAAACCAGGGGGAGAGACTTCCCTAGTGGTCCAGTGGCTAAAACTCCGTGCTCCCAATTCAGGGGGCCTGGGTTCAATCCCTGGTCAGAGAACTAGATCCAACATGCCAAGACTAAAGGTTGCATATGCTACAATGCAGATTGAAGATCCCACGTGCAGCAATGAAGACCTTGGGCAGCCAAATAAATATTTTTTTTTAAAAAGACTGTTGGTAGCATTTTGTGAGATGATGTTGGTAAAGAGTCTAGAACCATGCTTTGGACTATAGTTAGCATTCAATCAACACAGCCTTTACAGAAATAGGAAGATAGCACACGTCAAATTATTCTGAATTATTGGTAGAGAACATGAGGGTTACTCTTGGGGCAGTGTCAACTGAAGGGAGTTACATGGAAGGGATAAAAGACAGAATTTAATGGAGCCTGAAGAATATGTATCAGCTGCCATCTGTGTGAAGAGCTCTGTGCTAGAAAGAGATTCTGCGTGCTCCTAGAGGCAGAGCAGTATTGCTCAGTGATTGAGTCAAAGGCCCAGGAAAGTAAATACATTTGAGTGTTTGGAACGAGGTGGTGAGGAAAAGTCAACCACAAGGCGGGGAAGGAGCGGAGGGAAACAGAGGCGCGGTTCCCTGTGTCTTGCCCTTCTGTTTCCACAATGTGGAAAAAAAGCAGACTGTAGCCCCAGAGCTGGGTCGCACTTCTTCGGGGCTCACCAACTTTGAAAGGATGCCTGCTTGACCAACCTCCAGATGTGCGCAAACCCTTCCCAGGGACAAACGCTTTCCGATGCCCTGCTCTAAAACTGACCCACCTCTTGGGAGGTGAGGCCAAGGCTCCACCACTGAATGGGCCCCATTGTCCTCCTGAGCGTCTGTGGGTCCAGATGCTGGCGGCCTGGAGGTGGTTCCAAAGCGGCCTGCCTGTGGTGCGGTCTGCCTGTGACTTTGATTCACTCTGGGGACAAAAACAAAAACAAACAAACAAAAAAAAAATCAAACAGGCAACACATGTGATTCCAGGAACTCCTGCCAGACTCATACTCTGTTTTTCCATCATTTCGCTCTCCTCCCTCTGGAGAGGGAGCCTCCTTTGGCATTCTGCACATGAAAAATCAAAACCACCAACGGGGTGAGCACCTGATAAGGAGCTCAGCATTGCCCAAGAGTTCCCAGGAAGAGGCGTCTTTGTTCTTGTTTCAAGCCCTTGACACCGCTAACAGCTCTAATTACTGTATTTGCCATGGGATGTAAAATAAAACCACATTCCAGAAACCATGTAGTCTCCCCGGGTGAGACATGCGGGCAGAGGTAGGTGCCCAGGGCTGCAGGAACGTATTCTTTCATTTCTGGTCCCTAACCTTGGCAGCCATTCTGAGAACGTTAACAGTACCTTCTTCATGTACACGGAGAAGGGCACTTGTGCACAGGTAAGGATACGTCTCGCTACCTGTACCCACAAATCTGGTCTGCAGATTTGAGTATGCTGCGTGCAGAGGGTGCTTCCTTCTTAAGAATGTCAGGACCTTCAAACTTCACCCAAGCCATTTTGGGGGAGAAGAGGGCTAGAGAAGTTCCTGAGGTTGTAAGCACAAGAAAATAGAACTTCTTCCAATATAAATCAACTATAAAAATCTGATGATGTAACACCCACCCACACCCACATCACAAACCAAAGTGACATCACAAATACTAGAGATAATGGTTCAAAACTGCTTGCATGAGAGCCAGAATCTAAACAAACAGCAGTTTGCCCATGCATGACTGAGGCAGAGAAAGACAGGTGATAGAAATACTAAAACAAAGCAAAACAAAACAAAAAACAAAAGAGAAAAAGGGAAAAGAAAATACATATTTCTTCCCCCTACTAAGCTAGCTAAAATAAAGTTTAAGGCAACTGAAATATGGTAAGGTGATTTTATTTTATTATAGATGACATTTCTTAGAAAGCCAGGTCTCTTTTAAGTGTGTGATTCTAATCTCTCCAAATTGTTCTCTTGTTCTTGGCTGGTCCTGGGAAATGGAGGCCAGCATTATTTACATTGTACTTTTGCCTTTATAGACCCCAGAGTATATTTCCTTGCTTAGCAGCTTTTCTTGGCTCATGGCAGTCTGGTTAGAAGTGATTTCGGGACTTGGCGGGATTTTTACCTGCTGTCATTTCTGGGTTGCGGCAGAGTTGAGGACTGGCTACAGCTCTATAGGAAGCTCAAGTTATCCTGTCTCCCATTCCTCTCCCACTGTGGTTTACCTTAGCTTTCCAGGAGACAGAAATTGCTTTTAATTCCATATAAATGCTCCCCAACCCCCCGCCTCCACTTCCAGTGCAAGCATGCTATGTCCTTTGAGAACCTGACCATCACTGTGACATTGTGAGGTTACTATTGCTTTCCTACTTGGTACAAAAGGCTTTCGTGAGCAGGAGAGAAAGGTTTCTAAGAGTTTTTGTGGAAGGAACAGTCTTTAAAAAGATGTTAGTACTTTACCTCCAAAATAGACCTTCTAGTCTCAGCTTGAGAATTGGTCTTTTTTATTCCTCTTTCCGCCTTATAATTCTAGCATCCAATCTATGTGAGACGAGACCCCAGCATCCCTGCCCATGGACTCCGACAGTCTATCTTACTGAACACCAGGCTCCAGGACTGCTACGTGGATTCGCCAGCTCTCACCAACATCTGGACAACCAGAACTTGTGCTGAGCCAAACACCAGTACCCCCACACCAGGTTCCACCTCTTCCTGGGAAGTTGTAAAGGACCCAGTAATAGCCAGTTCCTTCTCCCTGGTGAAACTGGTGCTCAGGCGACAGCTGAAGGAGAAATGCTGCCCAGTGCCACGCAAGTTTGGAGATGCAAAACCCTCCAAGAGACTAAAGCCCAGGGAAGATGCAACAATGAAAACCACCCAGCGGGGCGGAACAAGAAACTCCATCAGTTCCAAGAGCAAGCAGCCAGCAGGGCAGCGGCCAGGTTCGTCCAGGCGCAGGAGGCCTGCAGGAGGCGTCAACGAGGTAGGAGAGGGCTGTTTGTGGAGAAAATGTGACTGAGTGGGAAGAGGGAAAGGTAAGCTAGGGATTCCCATGAAGAAGAGGAAATCCTGAAGTTAAAGATGGCATGCGAGGGTTGGGGGGAGTGAAGATGGGGGTGGGGGGTGTGATATAGTGGAGAGAATACGAGATCCAGGGTCATGCCTATGATCCTCTGCCCAGCTCGGGAGGAGGATAGTGTTTTTCAGAAGCAGAGACAAAAGGAACTTGATGTGAAGGGAAAATGAGGATGCGAAAGGCTCAGAGACACACGATTGAACCCCAGAGCTGAGCCACAGATCTAGCTATAAATATGAACATGGAGAACTTGGCATCCAGAGGCCTGAATCTGAGTCCAACTCTGTTACTCCATGGTGGCCAGCAGAGCTCAAAAGATGCCCTGTGGGAACCTGCTGCATAGTACAGAGCTCAGCTTGGTGCTTCATGATGACCTAGAGGGATGGGGTGGCAGCGGGGGTGGGGATGAGGTGGGAGGGAGGTCCAAGAGAGAGGGGATGAATGTATGCATATGTATCTGATCGACTTCATTGTACAACAGAGACCAATACAACACTGTAAAGCAATCATGAAGAAAGTGAAAGTGTTATTCACTCAGTCATGTCTGACTCTTTGCGACCCCTTGCTCTGTAGCCCTCCAGGCTCCCTGTCCCTGGGATTCTCCAGGCAAGAATTCTGGAGAGGGTTGCCATTCCCTTCTCCAGGGGATCTTCCTGACCCAGGGCTCAAACCCAGGTCTCCTGCACTGCAGGCAGATTCCTTACTGTTTCAGCCACCAGGGAAGCAGGGTAATTATACTCCAATTAAAAAAAGAAAAAAAGAATGCCTCCTGGAGTTACTCAGGGTTCCAATCCCAACTCTGACTGTAACTGGCTTTTGTCATCTATAAAATGGGGAGTGACAGCCCTTCCTTCATAGGATTTCATGAGGATGAAATGAGTTAGTACACGCAAAGGTTTTTGAGCAGAGCCTGGCACAGAGTAGCTGTGGGCTGTGGTCCTGTGGGTTGGGGTCCTGTGTGGCACTCTGTAGGTGACAGCCGTGGTCCACCTCATGGTTGTGTGGCCTTGGGCAAACCCATTCCCAGCTTCTTGCCTTTAAAGCCCTCTCCCGCTGACCTTCCAGTGTTGAGGCGAATCGCTTGCAGAGGCGTCCCTGAAGGAATTCGGTAAACTAGAACATCCTTGACAAATGTTGGTTGTGGCTGTAACCAAGACTCAGGAACACAAATCCCAGATAATTATTCTGAGCTCCCTTCTCAAGTTTTAGCTTTGACTTCTCTGCTTTCTTCCTGGCTAGAGTAAAGAGAGTTCAAAGGAGAAAAAAGCAACAGTCTGCCAAGATCTTGAGAGCAGATATGCTGAACATGTGGCTGCCACCCAAGCGCTACCCTGGGACGTGGGGACAGCACCCTGGAAGGGCCGAGCCTTGCTTCCTGAAACCAGGAAGAGGCAGCAGTTGTCCGAGGACACGTTAGTCATCCACGGCCTCCCCACTGAGGGCTACTGGGCACTGTACCATGCTGTGGTAGAGCCCATGCTATGGAATCCTTCTGGGACCCCCAAGAGGTACAGCCTGGAGCTGGACAAGGCCATCAAACAAAAGCTCTGGGAGGCTCTGTGCAGACAGGCTGCCCCCCCACCCCCCAAAGACGCTCAGAAGGACCTGCTGCTGGGCAGGAAGCGGCCAGAAGTCCACAGGAGCCTGTTGAGGAACCTGTGCCCAAGAAAGAGCTCAAGAGTGAGATATAGGAACCCGGAGCTCACAGGATTAGGACGTTCTCTGCTGGATGTCTGAAAAATAAACACCGCTTTGCACCTTCCACGCAATCTCAGAGCGCTTAACAAATCAGTGACTACCTTCCCCAGGGGGTTGAGGGGGGAAAGCAAGCAAGGATGCACAGGAGATTCACTTTAGACGCAGGGCCCCCTCTCCACCTTCATGGTTTGGTCATTTCCAGGCTGGATATAAGTCCCTTTTCCTTAAAGAGGAGCTGGAGGGTCTCAGTCTTCCAAGTAGGAAGAGGCCTGGCAGGTGAAATCAATGGTTACATCCAGCCTACGGTCCCTGTTTTTAAAAAGTAGGCTCCTGGGATGCCCCCTCCCCTGCCACACCCACACATAGGCCTAAGCAGAAAACTTGCCACCACCACCAGGGACATAATCACAAATGCTTGCTGGGGACATCACCCGGATCCCCAGTTACCTGAATTCTGTTTACACAGAAGCCCCCGTGGGTGAAGGGCACTGCTTCACGAACAGGTCTCCTTTGTGGCACCTGTAAGACCTTTACCAAACAGAGCAACGACAACATATAACACATACTTGATAAAATTGTATTTTTTTTTTTTACAGTCATTTGTACAATTTGTTACAAAACCATAGAAGACTACAACTTGTTTTAAATCATTTTTGGTCGGCAAATATGTAAAATCTGTGTGCAATTATCATGTATTTACAGGGCTTCATGTTAGTCATTTTCAATGATTATTCCAACAATGTCACACTCTCAACATAAGACATGGCTTAAGATAAATATATTAGTAAATAAATATTCTGAGAACATATTTCCATAAATGAAATGTGCTGCTATACATATACAGAATATACATAAGTTGTTTTCTAGCCTTTAAAACATTTTTTAAAAATGGTAATGTTGGAGAAGGAGCCCTTAGACAACTTTATTACAAAATCTTTACAGCAAAAGTCTTTACAAATATCTTTTAAGTGCTATGGGAGAAATATTAAAAAAAAACAAAAACATTTTAAAATAGTGCCTTGTTAGACCAATACAGTAAGAGTTTATATAAAGAATAGAAAAAGGCAGTTCTGTTTAAAAAATAATACTCTTGATTAGTAATTATTTTTTAGACCTCATTTTAAAAGCATTAGTCCTGCATGAGCTTTGAGTAGGGACTAGCAGCACATTAGGGAGGGTGTGGGCAGTGGGCAGCAGAAGGAGCTTTATAAAATGGCGTGGGTTTGGGTCAGGGTCAAGGTAAGGGAGAGGCGAAGAGACGGAGAGTTAAGGCCAGCATCTCAGGGCTGGGTCCACAAAGAGGTACCTGGTGGACCAGAACTCCCAAGCCCCCATTTTCACTGGTTCCAGCACTGTTCAATCAACAGGGCTGCCCTACACCCAAGGCCAGGCCGAGGGACCACGCCCAGTAGTCGAGTTCCTGCTCCTGGGTGTGTGTGTGTAGGGGTGATTCTCAATGGAAGATTCGAGGCTTCCAGTTTTCACGTCTACATAACCCCCACACGCCACTGAGAGGCCACTGAGAAAAGATGCTTATCATTAGTCTTACAACTTCGAAGAAGACAGTTCTTTTGACTTGAACAGGGAGGCAATATAGTTGGGTCATTATTATGCTTTGTGACCCAATACAGATTTAAGACAACGGTTAGAGATTTCAAAGTCTGAAAATTTCATTCTTCTGTTTCTACCACCCTATAAAATATGAAAATTATATGCATTTCTTTTGCCATCTGTAGTTACTGCTCTTTTCAAATGACAATTGGACACATTTACTCTAATAAGCCCAGTTGAAGCCACATGTCCTCCTCAACCATTTATTGCTTAAGGCTGTTGAGCAGTGGTTTTTTTTTTTCTCCTCAGTTGGGACTAAAGCCACTTTGGGGGGTAAGGTTTCAGACAAAGAAGACAATATGCACTCGAAGGCATTAAAAACAAACAAAAAACACAAAACCACAAACAGAATCTCAGCAATGAGAAGCTGCTTTTTGTAGTTCACGTTAGAAGCCCCCGACCCGTTCCCTATGCAAGTTGCTGTCTGCTGCAGCTGCTTCTCTCAGCCCCAGGAATAAAGGCCGCCCGGATCACATGTCACACGCTCAGGGGCTTCCCACACCCTCACCAACAGGTGTGCCAGGCACAGGTGGGGCTGGGGGTGGGGGTGGCCCCAGAAGGATGGCCCACGGTGGAGGCTGGGGGACGGATCTCACCACAGCGAGCCCCTTAGTGGGCAGATGGCTCAATCCTTTGATGCTGAGATTTCTTTCTGACCAATCCTGGCCAGAAGCAAGTAGATGTCCTCACCACAGGCTGGGCTTTTTAAGAAAGGGATTCATAAGATTCTCATTCAAAATGTTCTGGTGCAGACCCTGGGCACCTGGGGGTGGGGGTGGGGGTGGGGGGGCGTGGCAGGACTCAAGGTTCCTATTAGGCAAATGAGCATTTCAAATGACAAGAAACACCTGCTGAATAAATGAATAAGCAGAAATGACCAGAAGAGTTAGCAGACACAAGGGCTAAGGTGATTAGTTTCCTCTAAAAAAATTTTTTTCTTTTAAGGACAAGAAATACATTGGACAAACAGGTTAATGATCCCTGATCTGAAACAGCTTCAAATAGATTCTCCCTTTTAAAATGAAAACATCTTTTAAAAAATGGTTTGGGTTTTTAAACTCTCAATCCCTCTTGAAAGGACAACAACAAAAGAAAACAACGAAAGGCTGGAACAATATACAAAAACCTACCCTTGGGGGCTAAACTATCTGATAGTCTCTTTCTCTCTGTCTCATGGAGAATCAATACAAATAGTGCATTAGGCAGGAAGGATAGTAGACATTTGCGGGCGAGATGAGCAGTTTCAGCCATGAGGCAGAGGGCTGAACAACCCTGAAGCGATGCGATGGGAAACTTTCTTACGGAGCTCAGACCCTACGGGGTCCCTGCCACGTGCCCCTAGGAAGACATCCCAAAACAGTCCGGGGCGTGGCCGCGCCCACTCGGACGCATGCGCACAAGCCCACTCTGCTCCTGGGAGCCCTCCACCCCTCCCCTCCCCCAACTTGGGTCAGACACCGAGGCTGCAAAACTATGTACATTCATTCCTCCTGGGTGTCTGTCCCCACACCCCACATCGAACCATCTCTGCAGCCAGGGGCAGGAAGCCCAAGATCAGGACTCTGTCCTATCTAGGACATGGACCAGAAGGGACAGACTGAGGACACTGCGCAGAACCGTCCCTGTCACCCTGGGGCTGACGTAGCAATGGCTTGTCCCGGCTCCCCAGTGCGGCAGACCTTCTGCCTGGTCCCCGGCTGTTGCCATCAGCGGCCTGGGCAGGCCTGGCTTCCGAGGAGGCCTGATGCTTTTGTAGCTGGGATTGGCCACGAGAAAGAAAGAGGCAGCATTGCATTGTTCCTCAGAGTTTGTACCCATATCAACTAGCTTTACTTCAAGTTTCTGGTTCATTTTCTAAGGCAGGTGTAGCCCTGAGCTTTTCAAAGGCCTGAGCTCCCTCCAGGGAGACAACAGTATCTACACATGATGTGGTTCAATTAATGCAGCAGTGATTTCTTTTTCAGCAAAAGTTGGCAGTTAGGGTTCTTTAAAATATATATTTAAATAACTTTTTACATTTACATATAATATCTTTAAAAAAAAAAAAAAAGCAGAGAAGTCAATCCCACACACCTCGGAACCCCAAGCACACACACTTTACAAAACATGAGTAACATGTTATCAAAGGAGGCAAAAGACTCAGAATTTTGTCTGTTGGTTTGTTAATGGGGGGGAGGGGGTTGCCACAGGTGGCTCACATTTTGGGTTGAGAAGGAGGGCTCTCTTTATTACCACTTTCGTGTTTGTCAAAGCTAAAAAATAATTTTTTTTGCTTGTTTTCTTTTTTCTGAAGGAAGTCAGAGTTTGGAGTCTCCGTACAGTTCTGATTTCCACGGAAGAGTTCCTTTGGAGCTCAGGCTCCAGGGCTGCCGCAGTCCGCCAGATGAGATATCAGTCCTGGGAGAGAGAGAGAAAGACTGTCAGGGGAGGGGGCCGGCCCCGCAGACTTTGGGCAGGGGCCCAGGGGCCCATCCCCTGGGGGCGCTTAAGCCGAGATCTGCAGGAGAGAAGCAGCAGAGGCACCTGGGGGCTGGGACCGCCTGGCATGTTAGGCGAACAGGGTGGGGGCACGGGGCAGATGACATCATGAACAAGGAGGGACGCGGAAGGTGGTCAGAGGGGTCAGAGGTGGTCAGCAGGGCCTGATCATACACAGCTGGGAGAGGGGTCTACATTTCTAAAATTCAGAGGGTAATGGCAAGTCAGTGAGGGGTTTTCTGGTGTAAAGACAGACTTAATGTTTAAAAAAAGACAACTGTGGCGCCAACATGGAATAGAGGGCAAGGTCAGCCCCAGGAGACCAGAAGGCTACTGCCCTCACCCTGGAGAGGGAATGGGCCTGGCTGCGCACCGTGGGTGGGGAGCAGCGGAGACCCTCGTGGGGTTTACTGTGGAGATGGAATGGTCCCGGTGCTACTCAAAGGGGCTAGACTGCCCACCATTCACTCCTGAGACAGAATGTTGGGAAACTTTATCGCAGTTTGACCATGTCTGTTCAACCTCCTAATAAAAGATCTGGACTGGCATTCTGCATGTCTTCGGCTAAGTTTCATTTTTCTGGGGGTTCCCCTCTCTAGATGAGGGGCAAGCCAGCACACAGGGTTCTCACACACAGACCGTGAGGCCCAGGACCCTGAAGTAGGGGGCAGGGCAGCCTCAGGGCTGGGAGCCCTGGAGGAGAGGGTGCGGAGGGTCGGGCAGGCTGCGTCCGGGGCATCTGGGGGAGAGGTGAGGGACACACAGGGCCCATAGGTCTGGAGTGCAGAGGAAGGGATAGGTGGGGGAGTAACACCTGGAAATCACCAGGTATCGATGGGGTTTAAAGCAAGGGCACCAAGAAATTCACCCAGGAAGTGATCACGGGAAGAGAAGACTAGACCCTGACCTGGGCCTGCTGTCACCATCTGCTCTCACCTGCAGCCTCGGGGGCTGTGGCGCTTGACTCCCGAGTGTCCCGGAGCGCTCTGGGGGAGCTGGCCCTGGGGGCCCCCACATCCTCCTGAGGGCAGCCAGGAGGCTGTGGTGCCCTGGCCGGGCAACACAGAACCCGCTCTTCTTCCTGGGCTGCTCCCAGGCCCCTGTGGGGCCATAGAGCATCTGGACCAGGCAGTGAGCCCCCCCAGGGGCTGAGGCCCCAGGTCCCCTGGCAGTCGGGGGGCAAGCCCAAGTCGCCGTCCACATCCTCTGGAATGATGGGGACACGCTGGCTCAGGTCCCGGGCCCCAGGGTGACAGCCGGCCGGGGGCTCCTGGGCCAGCGTGTACTGCACGCGCACAGAGCAGTCCTCGGCGTAGCAGCCGCTGCCCCCGCGGCCGCGGGCCACCTGCTTCTCTTCATAGAAGCAGCAGGGCAGGCCCTCGTACTTCACCCCGTCCGTCCTGGGCAGATGGTCCGGGTGAAGGCTGTACAGGCCCTGGGAGCTTGCGGGCTGGGGCTCCCCGCCCGGGGGACCCAGGTACAAGGCGCCGCTCCCCGCCACCCCCGCGCCGGGCTCCGGGGCGGGGGCCGGGGGCTCGCAGCAGCAGGCGCACGCCGGCCCCTCCCGGGCCCCCTTCCAGGTCCTCCTGAGGTCCGGGGCAGTGCCGGGAGAGGCCTCGAGCCCCCCTTGTGAGGTAGAGCTGTGGGACCCCCGGGGCTCCAGGGAGGAGCTGCTGCTGTAGTTCATCTCCAGGCTGCAGGTGGACAGCTGGTCCCCCGAGGCGGAGGCCGAGACCGAGGCGGGCCCGGGCCAGGGCTCCCCCCGCGCGGTGCCGGGGCCACGGGCTGCCGCCAGGAGCTCCTCGGGGGCCGGGGAGCCATCGAGATGCAGGACGGGGCCCCGGCCCGCGCCCCCCATGTCGCCAGCGCGACAGGGGCTGCGGCTGCGGTACACGAAGGGGTCGTAGTCGCTGCTGAGCGAGCTGCGGAAGGTGGAGCAGCTGCCATACACGCCCTGGTTGCTGACCTCCGTGCAGTCCACCACCGAGTCGCTGGACGAGCAGCGACACTGGCCCGAGCTGCCGCCGCTGCTGCTGCTGCTGCTGTCGCTGCCCGGGCCATCGGCCAGGTAGCCGCTGCACACCGAGCGGTGGCCGTGGTAGCAGCTGAAGCTGGACGCGCTGCCGCTCTCCAGGGGCGAGGCCGGGGCCGCGGGCGCGAAGAGCAGGCTGCCGCCGCCGCCACCACCGCCCGGGGGGAAGGCCCGCGCCGGGCCCCCGGGGGCCAGGCTGGGGGGCGGCTGCCCCTCGGGCTCGGGATAGCTGAGGCCCCGGAAGTAGTAGTGCTGGTACATGGTCTCGTATTGCGAGAAGCAAGCTGCCTTGGAGAAGCTGCGGCTGCCGAACTTGGGCCTGCGGAAGGGGGGCGCGGGCGAGTACGGCCGGTGCTCTAGGCCACAGCGGTGCGCAGCCAGGCTGTGGTCCAGGTGGAGGGGAGGGTAGCCGCGGATGTAGGCGGGGGTCTGCGGCGGGAAGAGGCCTTGCTCCCCGCGCCGGTCCACGGTCAGCAGCGTGACCGGGTTCCCGTGGGCGTCCATGCTGGTCCTCGTAGGGTAGGCGGGCACGGCGCCGGCCCTGTGCACGCGGCCTGGGTAGTGCACCGGCAGGATCACCCTCTGCTGCCGCCCGCGCGCCAGGCTGCTGGTCTCCACGCACACTGCGCTCGGGTTTCCCTTTTGTTCTGGGGAGAAGCGCAGGAAATAGATCAGCGCGCCGAGCACGCCAGGGGCCCAAGGCTAGAGGGGCTGGCACCGAGGGGCCCTGGCCCATTCTAAGCTCCCACCAAACCCGGCCATGCGGGTAGAGGCCTCCTGCTTCTCCCCTCTCAGGGTGGTCACTCCTATTAGGGTCCATCTCCCACCTCCCAGCTGCTCTGTGTGACAAGAGGCTTGAGAGAGCAACCGGGACAGGAGAGGAAAGGCCCTGACCCTCTGGAAAAACAACTATGGGGAGGGCACCCTGCCTCTGGCCCCTCAGACACCCCCACGGTGACACAGCACCACGACCCCGAGGTAGCAGGCAGGGCGCATGTCACCACTGTTGTCCCGCTTAAGAGACTGTGGGCCCGAGGCCTGGAGAGACCGGGGGCCCTGGCCAAGGTCAGGAACCCAGCCATGTCAAAGCCAGAGCTCAGACCCAGGCTGACCCTCCAGCAGACCTCTCCAGGCCCCCCGGTGCCTCCAGGTCCTGGCGGCAGTGCTTTGGTGCTCTGCTGGCTCACCAGCCTGCGGTGCCTGTCCTGCTCCCACTAGGCACCCGGGAAAGACAGTGCCTCTTCGCAGGGACAGGGGCGGCGGAGCGTTACCTATGATGTTGTGTCGACAGTGGGGGCAGGTGTGGTGCTGCAGCAGCCAGGGGTCCACGCACTTCCTATGGAAGCGGTGAGTGCAGGGGATGACCCGCAGTTCCTGGATGGGGGAGAGGACACACAGCCTGAACGTGGGCCCGGGCAGAGGGCGGTCCGCACGTGCTTCTTTCTTCCCATGGGGCTGCAGAGGACCAAGGAGCCCGGTGCACCGTGACAGTGCCCACAGGCTCCCCCATCCCCATCTTTAGCTCCAACCATGGTGCTCGGTGTCAAGGGAGGAAGTAGGCTCTCTTCTTGCCTCTGGAGGAGGGCACTCACACAGGCCCGCCACAGCTGTGTGCTCGTACAGGATGCTCAGCCTGGGGGCGTGAGGGACGCCCCAAAACCTTTTGCATTTCTGGGATGGTGGCTGGCTCTGGATACCCAAAATGAGGTGGGTAGAAAGGACGATGCCTGGGATTCATGACTGACAGGTGGGGCAGCAAAGGGGCAAAGTTCTCCCAGCTTCGCCTTCACGGGACCCTCAACATTCATCTGAGGGCACGTGGTCTGTAACAAAACCCCTAACATGGAGAGGAGGTGATGGGGCTCTGAGGCAGGCAGAAATGCCTCTAAAGTTCCCGAGCCCAGAATACCCTCTGGACTTGCCACTTTTGATTTTCCATTCTCTGACCAGCTAAACGTAGACACATTCCAACTAACCCTTAAGACTGTGCCTGACCGTGACAGGAGTCCTGCCTGGATTCTTCTCGTGTGACCTTGGTGATCGCCTGGAGTCCAGGCCAGGCTTGGGCTCCTGTCACAAGCAGAGGCACAGAGAGTGAAGCTACTCACCCAAGGTCACAGAGCTAGAACCCTCCTGGGCCCAGATGAGAACTCAAGCAGTCTGCAGGTGGAGACTGTTCATGTGAAGCCCTCTGCAAAACCTCATTTTTCACTCAACAGTCTACACAGCGGCAGGACACTTTCATCAATGAGGTGTCAAATGCCTGCAACTAATTCTGAAGTGGTTTGCCCCCTTACTCCCTCAGATGTGTGTTTACGTGTGCCTCTACCCAGAAGGAGATGAAGCAGATGTAGGAAGATGTTAACAGTGGGTGATTCTCAGTGAATGATAACAGCGTGCACTCTATGAATCTTGCAACTTTTCTGAAAGTTTGAAATTTTCAGATAAACAGCTAGAAGGAAAAAGGAAACATCACATCCTTTGTCCTACTTTCTTTTCTTTTTGGCCGTACCAACCTGTCTTGTGAGCGCTTAAATCCCCAACCAGGGATTGAACCTGAGCCCCTGGCAGAAAAAGCGTGGAGCTGTAACCACTGGACCACCAGGGGAGTCCCGTCCCTTGTCTCTTTAGAAGTAAAAATGGGTGTAAGTGTTCCACACAGTTTCTAAGAGAGAACTGTATGAAGCTGAGTTCCAGAGTTTTCAGATAAGCAATGCTAAAATTAAGTGTTGCTGTCGTTCTGTCGCTAAGTCATATCTGACTCTTTCCTATCTCTCAGGGTTTGCTCAAACTCTTGTCCATTGAGTTGGTGATGCTATCCAACCCTTTCCTCTGTCACCCCCTTCTCCCTCTGCCCTCAATTTAATAAGTATAAATTAACTAATTTAAATTTAATTAATTTAAGAAGCCCCCCTGCCCTTGTGGCTCAGCAGTTAAGAATCTGCCTGCCAATGCAAGAGACCTGGGTTCGATCCCTGGGTCAGGAAGATCCCCCGGAGAAGGAAATGGCAAACCCTCTCTAATATTCTTGCCCAGGAAATCCCATGGACAGCAGAGGAGCCTGGTGGGCTACAGTCCATGGGGTCACAAAGAGTCAGACACAACTGAGCGACTAACACTTTCCCTTTCTTCAAATGTAAATGAACTGTAAATATTCCTAAAACTAGAGTTACATAGATTTCTGATCAAGTTGTGTTCAGCCAGGTCCTAGGGAGAGTCGTGGCCACCCCCTTCCAGGGGAACAGCAGTTGGAAGGTCTCAGGATGCCCCCTTGGACACCTGGCAGGCTCAGCCCTCGTCCCACAAGGCTGTGGGGAAGGCTCGCGGGGCTGGTCCTTCCAGGTCCCAGCGTGCCCTCTGCGGGCCAGTCCACCTCATCCTCCGCTTGTCCCCACCGGGGCCAGGCCCCACCCCCGCCGTTACCTCCCCGTCGATGTATTTCTCCAGGCAGATGGCACAGTCAGACGTGGAGCTGCTGCTGAGCGTGTCCAGGGCCCCGCAGCTCCCCTCCCGGCGCCCCTTGCTCTTGGAGTTGAACTTCCTGGTTTCCATCTTCTCCAGGGCCTGCACGGCCAGCCTGTTCATGGAATTCTGCGTGGCAGAATGTGGCCCGCGTGAGGGTCTGGGTCATGCTAACAGCGGCAGTCACCCCCCCAGGGGACCACGGTCAGCCTAACGCTCGTCTCCATCCGGCCAGGACAGACTGCTGAGGAATCACTAAACATGGAGAGACCACGGCACAAGAGCACAGGTCTTCCAGACTTCTGAGTGCTGACCACACTGCCTAAGCAGCAGAGCCGGCAGAGGTCTGCTTTATTTATTTGGCCACCTCTGCTCTGGGCTAAGGGCTCCTCCCTTCACTGAAGAACGTCCCGGGGGCCGATGAACAATGCGTGGGGGCGCTCAGCACCTGGCAGACTGGCTGTGCTTGAAGGACACCGGCTGCTCTGTCGCTGACGGCCCACAGGCCCTGGGCACGCCGTCTCTCCGGGGACATCCCACTGCTACAGCCCGAGAGCCTGGACTCCCGAGTGTCCCTCCATTGCCCTCTGCCCCCAAACCCTTCCCTCCTGTAAGCAGGCAGTGCTGTGTTAGCCGGGGCACTGGCGTGGCTCCTCTGTTCCCTGAGAACCGCCTGCAGAGCTTGGTAGACGCAGATTCGGACGCAGCAGGTCTGGGGTGGGGCCTGAGGCTCTGCGTGTCTCCCAAGCTCCCAGGTGATGCTGAGCCTGCTGGTCCCCTGATCCTATCTGGGCAGCAAGACTCTCGGGCTCCATGTTAACATTCAAACATTATTTTCGGAAAAACCCATGGCTGGAAACAGCCCCAGTGCTCGGCCCTTGTATTGAGAGGACTGGCCCTTTTGGAACAGAAACAACTCAGTGCTCTGAGCTCTGCTCTGGTTTTTCTCCATCTTTGCTGGTTCTGGGCCAACAGGGAAGAGGCTGCAGTGTGGGGTCAGGACCCTGCCCTGGTCTGCACCGGCAACGGGGCCTCGGGGATGAAGGTGATGGGCCACTCGGGGGCCGTTACCTGACTGCGTCGCTGCTTCAGCTTGATTTTGACAAGGAGGATGAGGCAGACCAAGGAGACCACGACGAAGAAAGCCAGGAAAATCCCCATATCGAAGTACTCAGTGGGTTGCTGGAACAGAACACAGACACAGTGAGTCACAGCGCTCTTTGGCCTGGGGATGGGCACACGGGCTGGGTCGGCTCTGGTCAGGGGAGGGATGGAGCCACGGGGCGGCGTCTCCCCTCCTTTGCGGGACGCGGGGCTTCTGCTGACAGGCACGCGGTGCGCTCGTTACCCAGGGAGCGCCTCCAGTGCGGCCCGGGGAGGCCTGCTGGCGTCTCAGCCAGGCCTCCTAACAGCGGGGAGAACTCTGCTGCCGGAGCCCGGCTCCCTGCGGAACAGTGCAGAGTTGGCCGTAACCGGTAGGAGAGGCCCTTCCAAATAAACACAAATATCACATTTATGGGACAAAGGAGTGAGTGTCATGTTTTGAGGGAACAGTGATTACTAGCCGTATAATTAATGGTTTACAACAACTCAGAAAATTGTATGCTGCTTCCACAAATATCAGCTTCCACTATAGTGAGTCATATTTACCAAAGCACTCTTTTTTCCTTTAAAAAGCAGCCAGCAAGTCAGTTCTTCTGCAAATTCCCTCTAGTTTTAGTTCTTACCTTTCCCTCATGGCATATGGCCTCCTAAAACCTTACAGCCACCTGATCTGGGACGTGCATTTGGCCCGCTGGAGTGGAGTTTTGCTCACTAAATGCTATGAGCATCTGGATATTTTATGTGAAAGAATCCTCCTTTATGTGAATATTCCAATATTTGGGAAGAGGAAATAAACCATCTATGGGGCACCTGTCCTCGGTTCCTAGAATCTTGAGCCTGAGGTTGGGCAGAGGATGCCAGCAGCGTCGCTTTAACACAACTAAGAGAAGCCTAGAAGACGATGCTATTCATTAACCACCTGGAAGCCGTGGGCTCCGATCCCAGTTGAGAGCTTACTTTTCCAGAATCTAGTACAGGTTAGGGGGCTTTGATAATGCACTTGCCCCCCAGGAAGGAGGAAGCACAGGCCTTATCCTCTTAGTGAAGACCAACTGAGGAGGGAGACATAGGAAAAGCAGCTGAGGGTAGGGTGCCCTTCCCTTCAGTGCTCAGCCAGCCTTTCATGGGGAGATGGGACAGAAGAGAAAAAAGGACAGAAGGTTACCCGGAGGGGACACCGGGTGGAACAGACACCTGGTCACAAGTCATGTATCTCTGGAAGGGCTTTTCAGATGCCCTCAAGTGGAACTGGTAATCTCTCCCTGGCCTCCAGGCTTACGTCTGCTCTAAACCTGCAGGTCCCTGGAGTGCATCAGCATTTTAGATGGGAAAAAGCTGCGGGCAAAAAAAAGGCCGAAGCCCGAAGCCAGGTGGTGGAGGACCGTGGCGGAGGCTCACTCGAGGGGGGCGGTGCTGGATCCGCGCGCGCGCCACTTTCTGCTTGTTGACGATGTTCATCAGCTTGATGGCGTCTGCGCCCTTCACGTACACCACCGGCCTCTTTAGCGGGTCTTCTGAGCCCTGGTTCAGCTAAGCAAGGAGAGAAGGTGCTGCTTAGAAGACGTAATTACTTTCAAGAAGCTGGAGAGAGAGACAGAAAGGCTGGAGGAAAAGAACATGAAATTCCCTTTTGAAAAATCCCCAAACTCCAGCATCACAGGCTGGGGGCTCCCAGGCAGATGAAGCTGAGGATGCCCCGTTTTAGGATGAAGGGTCTTTGAAGATGCCTCCCAGCCCCCAGCTCCCTGGCTCTTAACCCCTATTGACACACTTGCTTTGAAGGACGACATGCAAACACGGATCACTAATGAGGGCGGACAAGCACAAGGGCCCCAAAGACCCAGGTGACACGACAGTGAGAAGCCAGGCTAAGCAAGGGAGGTGCTTCTCGCAGGGGCCCTGAAGCCTTGGCCTGGCCCCAGGAGCTTACCTGGTCAATAGCTTCTGGGTTTTCGGACACATCGAAGATGACTGCAGTGGCTCCCCGCTGCACGGCTCGCTTCGCCTGGGAGAGTGAGAAAGAGCATGTAAGGACGTTTCCAAAAAGCTGACCTTGGAAATCAGACCTGTATTCGAATGCAGACTCTGATAGTCACAAACTTATGTGATTAGGGAGTTACTAACTTTCCCAAGCCTCAACTTAAGTGAAATGAAAGTCACTCAATCGTGTGCCGCTCTTTGCGACCCCCATGGGCTATACAGTCCATTTTCTTCTCCAGGGGATCTTCCCAACCTAGGGATTGAACCCAAGTCTCCAGTGGCTGCCGCACTGCAGGCAGATTCTTTACCACTAGCGCCACCTGGGAAACCCCATCAGAAGGCGTGTGACGTGAAAGCCCCTCTTTGCTACCCCATGGACTATACAGTCCATGGGATTCTCCAGGCCAGAATACTGGAGTGGGTAGCCTTTCCTTTTCCTTCCCCAGTGAATCTTCCTGACCCAGGAATCGAACTGGGGTCTCCTGCATTGCAGTGGATTCTTTACCAACTGAGCTATCAGGGAAGCCCAAGCCTCAACTTGCCCCCCCTTTTTTTTAAAAAAAAGGAGGGGTTGGGAAGTTGGGTGGGGATGGGGTAGGCAACAGCACCTTGTTCGGCTGAAGCTGAGAACTAGATAAGTTAGAAATGGTGAAAACAAATACCTGGGTACTCAATTAACCTTCGTTTCCCTCTTCAGCCTAAGCCTTAACATCAAACTACAAACTGACAACCTGCCCTGTCAGCATAAAGGTATTGGTTTCAGTAATTTCTGCTATGAACGCAGGGCCACTGGCAACAAAAGCACATGCCTTTGGTCCTTCCTCTTGCGGTCCTCCTTCTCCCCCATGTCGTCCAGCCCTGCAGTTAGAAGAGCCTGTGAATATGTCCAAAGGAATCTCAAAATGGTCAGTTTTAATAATGGACATGAGCTGAAGACCTTTGGAGATGCTGTCGGGTTGGGGGAAACGCTACGAGAAATAATTGTAAATGGGGATTTAGAGCTGTTGGCTGCCAAACCTGGCTGCACATCAAAAACCACTTGGGGAAGTTTGTAAAGCAGATTTCCTGGCTCAGACCACAGAGCCTGATTCAGCAGGGCTGGAGTGAGGCCCAGGAAACTGAGTTCTGAAAGTTTTCTGAGGATTCAACCATTTGGGGAACTACTGATCAGAGATGAAAAGTTTCAGGAGCAAATGAGAAGCGGTGGAATTCTTTCTTTGGGGGGTGGAAAGGATTCCTTTCCATCCTGGTGAAACTTCTAGTTTCATGTCCAGCTAAGGGAATGACAGGGCAGAAGCGGAGGAAGACTCAGACATAATCCTTGCTTTTAGGAACCTGAATCTTGTTAGGGAAGCAAGACTCCTCTAAAGGTGAAGGGGAGGGGAGGGGACCAAAACGAAAACCCAGCCTCCTGTAAGATGGACAGATGATGGCCAGTACTCAGGGATCAAGAAAGCCTCTATGTGCCGGACTGCTTGAGAAAGAACGAAAGCTGAATTCCTTCCACAGAAATAATCACTACATGGACACAGCACGGGAAAGCAACACTGAGCCTGAGCCCGGAATGCGGCTAGGGCAGTGCTCCATCAGCCCACCAGAGGGCAGTCTTGCCCCACAGCTGCTACAACAAGCCAGCTTCCTGTATTTAGCTACAAGCAGGACAGTGAACCTTTTGGGATGCAGCGAAGTCCTCCGCAACTTAACGAGCTCAGGCACCTGAGTGCTGTCCTTATTCTGCTGAGGACCCCTTCCTCTTGGAAGGAGATTCGCTGTACTTGGTCTACTCTGCCGCTTGCCAGTCCCAACCTGGTCCCCACTGGCTCACCCCGTCAGGAGGAGCTCCTGGGTGCTGTCCCTGGTTCTGCCAGACAAGCTGCTGATGGGGGGTGGGTCACTAAGTCTCTTTCCGTCCCTAGCCTCAGTTTCCCCACCAGTAAAAGGAGGACAGAGCCTGTGTCGTGAGGCTCAGTCTCGGCCACTCGCAGAGGCAATGGGCTGTCCAGAGCACTGCAGAAAGAGCTGCCGGTGGCTGTCACCTGCCTCCAGTGAGAGAGGATGTGATGGCCCTGTCAGGGAGTTTGGAGCCAGCTGGTGCCACTTTCCTCCATAAAGCTGTTTAGGGGCATAGATCCCTTTGCCTGAGGTCGGCAGGTCCTCAGGGGCCCCAGGAAGTGGGTGCCAGTCTTCTGCTCAGGGGGTGTGTAAGTCACTCAGTCATGTCCACCTCTTTGTGCACCATGGACTATAGCTCACCAGGCTCCTCGGTCCATGGAATTCTCCAGGCAAGAATACTGAAGCGGGTTGCCATTCCCTTCTCCGGGGGTCTTCCTGACCCAGGGATCGAACCCAGGGCTTCTGCATGGCAGGCAGATTCTTTACCAAGGAAGATCCTCCCCGCCTTATTCATAAACTGGCTGCCAGTGAGGACATAAACAGGATCTCTCGTTGCTTTGCTGGCTTTCAGTCCCTGCATATCAGACAGCACCGGAGGGGCCTGGGTGTGCGGCTCTGTCTTGCTTGGGGGCTTCAGTGGAGGACGGGCCAGTCTCCTGGTTTCTCTCAGGAAAACAGCAGGTCAAGAACATGGAGCTTAAATCCTGTTTATAGCTCAACTGCAGGCACAACCAGATTAATACACAGGGTCCAGGGCACCGATATTTTGTTGAGAAAACAATCATTCTCACAGTTGGCTTACTTTAAAAATCAGGTTTTAAGGAAGCTGCTGCTGAAGTAAGGCTGTATTTCCCGCACCCAGGACGACACGAGGCGGGTCAGGAATACATTCAGAACTCACTTGTCAGGAGCAGGCTTAGGATTAAAAATGTTGTTGTTGGGTCTCTTTGTGACCCCATGGACTGTAGCCCACCAGGCTCCTCTGTCCATGGGACTTCCCAGGTAAGAATACTGGAGTGCGTTGCCATTTCCTCCCCCAGGGACTGAACCTGTTTCTCCTGCTTCACAGGCCAATTCTTTACCACTAAGCCACCTGAAAAGCCTGGGCTTAAAAATAGGCCATGAATGATTTACAATCTGAAAATGACATATTGATCATACTACTCCCAAAGCAAATGAAAAAACGTACTTGGTCACACGTTCCCCCTCGCCCTACATTTTCAGTTTAAAAATGGATGTGGCATCCTTGAATGAGTATTCATATGTTAGATCTTTCATGTCTTCTGTAGTCAAACTTGGGCCAGAAAGTTATTTCAAAGTCTCATCTGTTTTAAAGTCACACACCCAATGTCCAAATTTCTCAAAAAGAAGTTGTTTCAATGGACGTCTAGGAAAGACGCCTCCTGGTGGATGCCACTAGATGGTCATTGTAGCTGAGCTTTAGCTCGAGAGAGCAGTTACCCCTGATCTGTGCACAGACTAGATTAAGAAGAAGAGCTTGAGAAGGGTGTGGGCAGCAGAGAGCAGGTGGGAGGACCTGGCCAGGCCTCCCAGCAGCAGCCGAAGGCCTGGCTTACTGACCTCTGCCCACCCTTCCCCTCACCCCATTCACACGGGTACATTGCCACCCTTCATCACTGCCGCTGCTTCCACAAGGCCAGGACAATCGGCCCCAGCCAGCCAGTGACCACAAGCCCTGCAGTCGAATGTGGACTAAAAGGTTGTCACGGTTCCTTATTTACCTTTCCAGGCCCACTAGACCCGAGGCGACAACGTCCACAGCCACCGAGACATGTCACAAAAGCGCCAACATCTGCAGACTTAACGTCTTGCAGAGTACAAGACGTCAAGCTCTAGAAGACAGGATCTTATGTGACTGGCACTTACTGCAGTGCAAGACCCCTGTGGTTAGTCAATAAACGCTTACTCTGAATGAGAGCAAGTTTGTCTGGGACGGTGCTCCCTCAACAGGGATGCTGTCTTCCCCCAAGGAAGTACTTCTATCAATATGATTGAGTTTTGAATTTCTGGATGCGTATGGGGCATTCTGCTAATAGTCCCATTACTACCTTGTGGGTGAAGAGACACACAGACTAGAGTCTGCTCAGGTTTCAATTAAATTCAGGAATTCCAATTAAATTCAGGGATGGACCTGGTACTTGCTCCAGAGTGTGCAGTTACACCCAGACTGGGTTTGGGGCCTGGTCCTACCCCACAGCTGGGCTTCCCAGGGGGCTCAGTGGTCAAGAATCCACCTGCCAATGCAGGAGCCACAGGAGATGGGGGTTTGATTTCTGGATCAGGAAGATTGCCTGGAGGAGGGCATGGCAACCCGCTCCAGTGTTCTTCCCTGGGACCATCCCATGGACAGAGGAGCCTGGCGGGCCACAGTCCATGGGGTCACAAAGAGTTAGACACGACTGAACATGCACACAGATTCCCACCCTGTAGAGCCCCTGGGAACAGACCATTTCCCTGTTTCTTCGTCAAGCACCAGATGTGGCGTCCCCAGTGCTTAAACTTTATTGTAGGAAAAACTTTTGGTGGAATACAACCTGAATTGGAAATAACCCAAAAGATGGCCCACAATCTCTCCTTTGTCCCTCATGCCTGACCAGAGCATAAGCCCGGAAGCTGGACTGTTAGTGCTGATACAGACTTGTGTCTTCAACCTCTTACAGGAAGTTCTGACATATGAGGGCTTCAAGCAGACTTTCTTTATTTGCCTTTTATTTTATTGAATATAAGTCTGTGTTCTGGGTTTTTTTTTTTTTTTGCACTTATCATAATCTTCCAACAAGTCATTTAAAATTTTTTGTTAATATCTTTAAGGCTGTGATAG
This sequence comes from Antilocapra americana, assembly GCA_007570785.1. Lineage (NCBI taxonomy): Eukaryota > Metazoa > Chordata > Mammalia > Artiodactyla > Antilocapridae > Antilocapra > Antilocapra americana. The sequence goes on from ML661378.1 coordinate 2,100,434, forward strand.
ATCCCTTCAGATACCCTGCTCACTCATATCTTTTTGATATTTGGGCTATTTCAGTTTTTTTATTCTTATAGTTAATGCCACATTGAATGAATCTTGGCTTACACTTCCAATTTCCCTAGGATGGAGGCCCAGGGCCAAAGAAAATGAAGATTATTAAGAATCTTTATAGAATCCACATAAGATTTTAATGCTCCTCCTTATAAACCCACTCAACTCTTAATTTATCTGCAGCAAGGACAAGATAGGATGACAAGGACAATAAAAGACAAATTTGGGTCAATAGATTTAACTTCTAGATAAAGGAGCACATTGGGGAGCTGGCTAGGAAGGAGGCGGGCAGTCTGAGATTACCCTCCGGGAGATACTTCACATGTGTAAAGACCTCCAGAGTGAACTATAATGAGTATTGAACCTTACCTAGCCTACTGATGCTTCAAGGTCAAGTTCATGTGCAAGGCCTCCCACATAAGACTGGTAAGTGCTTCTCTTTAGTCAGAACCAGCTCTTACCCCTGAGTTCTAATACCTGTAAAGATTTCTCCTCTGCTGCTTATCACGTTCTATGATGCACTTTCCCCTGCAAGGGTGACCATCTTTAGTATTTTTGCAATAAAAGTAACATGCTTGACATGAAAATTCAAACATAACTCAGAAGTTGAAAGCAAAAAATAACTGACTTAGTACCTCCTCAAATCCCAGTTTTATAAGGTAACAACTGTGTGGTTTATATCCTTCTATATGTTTTTTTTTTAAATTCATGTATTAGCAGGCATAAAATTCATATGTATATATACACTCACATATGAAAATATACTTAAAAATAAATTGGATGTACATAATCTGTTCTCAACTCTTTTCCCCCTTATCTCAACAATTTACTCAACAACGTTATATGCAGTGATGCAGAAAAGCGTTTTCTTCTTACCAGCTGCATATAGTCTTCCATTATATGGTGGACTGCCTCTCTGACAGGCATTTAGGGGCTCTCTGCATCTTCTCCATCGGGATCAGTGCTGTATGTATAGTCTTGTACCTATGTTCTGGTGGCATCGCCACACGTGGTCCTGTGCAGTCAGATGGCGCTAATATCTCACATTAATTGTCTTGGCTTGGTGCTAGGCTCACCTGCCCTGGGGTCTATGGAGCCAGGAGGCACATCTGATCTGTGTCAGTACCTGGAAAAGCCTAACAGAGCAGACCGCCCTGGGTGGGAGCAGCCCCTCCTTGACAAATTTACATAGTAGGCAGTGGCAGAGTTTAATTCTATTTGTGGTGCCATTTATGACTTTATTTGCTCGGTGGTAGTAATTAACCAGTTACTGTGGGTGCTAGGCCGGGAGGACGCACACGGTGAGCAGGACGGTGGCCGCCCCGTCCTCACAGAGCATCTGTTCCACCAGCAGGCTCACTGCAGAGCCTGGGGGAGTTGTAACGAAAGGTCTGAGTGTTCTGTTCCGAGTGCCAGTGAGTAAGGAAATGACCCGCCTGGAGCCATCTATCCCACATTCCTGTAGGTCTCAGAGGATGAGACACCATCCTGGCCATCCTTTGAGAAATAGCGCACATGCTAAGGCTCTCAGCTACCCGGCAGCCCCTGTTTTTTCGACATAGGACCCTTTCTGCAGCAATTTCTGTCCATACATTTCCTTCCACCGGAGAAGCTTCGGGACCCAAGGCTCTGTGCAAAGGGCTGGCTCAGGTGACACAAGTCTCACCGCCTAACTGCTCCCTGATTCTAATGCACCGTCGGAGGGTGAGGGATGGCCAGGATCTGCATTTAGATCTGGAAGACAGAGTCTAAGGCATACACCCACTGCAGCTTAAATGAGGCAGTCCCTGGTGTGAAAGCACTCAATTCGCGGTTGACCCTCGAATAACGCGGGGGTCAGGGCGCTGACCCTCTACGCAGCCGAAGGGAAATCGCCCGTGAAGTCAGAGTCGCCCTCTGTATACGCAGCTTCCTCCTGACGCCCATGGTTCTGCGGTTGCAGATTCAACCCCCTGGGGTTAGGCAGCACTGGAGTACCAACTGCTGAAAAAAACCCGTGTCTAAGTGGACCCATGTTTCAACCCTGTGTTGCTTGAGGGTCAGCTGTATACAGTGCGATGTGACAACTACTTTAGAGGGCCAACTGTGTGCCAGGCACCCCAGGAAGGAGCCAAGCTTGGAACTTCGAGAGGTGTCTGTCTCCACACACCTGCTGTTGTCCTGGGGGGAAGAGATCTCGGTTGGCAAGAAGCAGGGTAAGGGCACTGAGGTCTTGCCCTTTCTTACTCAAGAGTGTTCTCGTGCAGCCCTCCTCCGACATACACAGTAGTATGACTCATGGTGGCAGAAACCAGAGTCGTAGAGAATCCAAGATGGCACCAGAGGCCCAGGGCTTAGCGCCCACAACCTGGCATCAGCTTCTTGCTTCAGCGGGGCCCTCCGAGTTCCTTCTGCAGCCGTTCCTGGGACAGAGCTCACTGTTCCACCTCAGGCTGATAAGAGGTGTGTGTGCCTACCCTTCATGCAGTCCCGGCCTTCCCACAGCCAGGGCTCTCTCCAGAAGGAGGTGCCCCATGAGCGCCCCCCAGGGGCCAGGCGGAGCCACACCCCTTTGCCCTCACCCCTACGCTCAGCTGCTCACCAAGTTTTGCTGATTCCATCTTCCACATCCATTCATTGTTTTCCCATCCCCACTGCTGCCACCCTGTACCGGGCACCAGAATTCTCACGTGAGTCACAACCACCCCCCCCAGGGTCCTCATGCAGCACAAGAGGGCATTCTCTGAATCGCAGACCTGCCCGCCCCACTCTCCTGAATGACTCTGTGATGCTCTTAGCGTAACATGAGCTCGATTTAAAATGGGTAACCACCAAGGTCCTATAGTACAGCACAGGGAACTCTGCTCGATGTCACGCAGCAGCCTGGATGGGAAGGGAGTTTGGGGGAGAACGGTACACGTGTGTGTGTGTGGCTGAGTCCCCTGCTGTCCACCTGGAAGCAGCAGGACATTGTTAGCCGGCTATCCTCCAAAACAAACAGAATAGGACGGGACTCCTCTGGCTTTTCCCAAACTCAACCCACCAGGCCCCTACAGTTCCTTGCCCACCTCCTGGGGAAACACACTGCCTCTCGCCCACAGCCAGCCGGGCCTCCTCTAACTCTCGTGGCCTCAGGTGTTCCTCTCTCCGAACCGCCCAGCCCGCCCGGTCCCACTGGAACAGCTCTTGTGACATCACACTGTCACTGTTTACTTAAAGTGCCTCCCTCACTAGAGGGCAGCCAAGGCTTCAGACTTCTTTCCCGCTCCATTCCCAGAATCCAGCAAAGAGCCTGGCACAGGGTAAAATGGCCTAGAAACGTCTGCTGATTGACCTAAAAAGGATGAGCTTTTGCCCCGGGGGTTAGCATCAAACACACCGGGCCCTGCTGTTCCAAGCACAGGCTGTGGCTCGCTCCAGGCCACCTGGTCTCCTGTTTCCTCTGACTCTGAGTTGCGGAAGGTTCATTCTCTACCAGATCTTCTCGGAAGTCAGGATCCTCCACTGGACAGATGCTGGCGATTTGGTTTCTTATGAGCTGCGGCCACGTCCTCTGCTGCAGCGCTAGCGGACGGGCCTTCTATTGGTGGTTGGTTCTAACTCAGGAATTATTCTCTCTGGGGAACCTCCACCCCAGGCCCTAAGAATGGCTCTGTCTCACTGGGGATCTTTATGGGGCCCCAGGCCTCTTGTGAGCAGGTCTCTGATGTCAGGGCTCTCGTCGCATCTGCCCCTTCTACTCCCGTGAGGAACGCAAGCCTCCCTGACAACTCTCAGCAGAGGAGAGCTGAGCAAACCACCACCTCCAGTAGATCCACCCGCACAGGCGACTAGAGGCGTGCATTTTCACTGTCCTCTCTTCGCTTAGGAAAACCTGGCTTTCCTTCCTCCTAGAAGACTGATGGGAGAAGCTGGCCTGCATGACACAGAGGGCAGTGTGTGGACACTGGCCTGCCAACCCGCCCTGCTGTCAAGATCCCAGAACTGGCGGCAGATTCCAAACCCCAGACTCAAACGTGCCCTCGGGCAGAGCCACAAGAGACCAAAAGTGCAGGCTTGCGAGGCTCGTCCACCTGAGGCCTGAACCTCCAGGCACGGTCTCTGCCAGCAATGCAGGGCCCCTAACAAGCTCTGCTCAGGCTGCCACTGGGGCAGGGCCTGCTCCCGTGGCCCGGGAAGGGCAGGGGCTGCTCCCGTGGCCCGGGAGGGGCAGGGGCCTGTCTGCACAGAGACCACCAGCCGGACGTGGAGACACCCTGCCTGTCGCTCACCAGTCTCTCAGCTGGTCCCACCCCAGGACAAACAAGCCAGAGCTCCCCAGCCCCGCGTGCCCCTCCCTCTGGACACCGCTAAGGGCATTCTGAAGCCGCCCTCCTCACTTTTTCCTTTCCTCCGCCTCCTCCGTGTTCTCCGTGGAGTGACCACCCAGGCTCGGGGCTCTTGGGCTTTCTGGTCTGCCGCTGCGCCCTGAAGCATGAGTCACCGCACGACAGGGGACACTCTGCCAGCCAAGGGGGCTTGCAAGGCCCGTCTCACCAAGTGCCCTGTTTTCCTACAGAAACCTTTCATTCCATAGGAAATGAGGTCACACACCGGCGCACATGGGTAACCGGTGAGAAAAGCCTGGTGCCAAGAAGGGGGTGGGCGTCAGAAGTGGCCAGAACAAAAAAAAAAAACCGACCCTAACACTCTAACTGGGCAGGGGAATCACCTGCCGCTGGGGGTGGGGGTCTGCAGGGGAGGGTTAGGAGGAAAGGAGGTGGGGAGGAGCACAGAGCTTAAAAACAATAACCTGGTTTCCTTTACAGTCTGTACGACAGATAGGGTGGTTACCGAACAAAACCTGCAGGGCATGTGTCTGGTTTACTGCCACGACCTGGAGACCCTAACCCACTGCCTAAGGGAGACCAACGCAAAGCAGCCCAGACCCCGAGAGGCGGTGGGTGTCGGGCGGCCAGGCGCGCTCACTTTCCGGGGCGGGAGGAGGTGGATGGGGGAGGCGGGTGGGTGGCGCGGCCCGGCCCGCTCCACCGCTCCTGGGCTCCTGGCTCCGGGGCTTGGCGGTAGCCCTGCCTGACCTTCCAGGTTTCCCTGGCCGGAGATCAAAGCGCCGAAGCCACAAACACGGCTCAGAACTCCGAGGCCCCGCGGCCTCCCCCTTCCCCGTCCCTCCCCCCAGCCCCGTGGGGCCGCCTTCGGCGGGGCGGGGTGGGCGCCGGGCTCCCATCCGGCCTCCTCCGACCCCGGCCGGCCGGCCGCGCCCCTCCCACCCGGAGAAGGTATTTCTCGCCACAATTAAAGTCATTAAGCCCTCCCGGGGCTCGCGTCGGCTGCGGTTCCGAGCTCCGGAACGAAGGTGATGCATTTTAAGTCCTAGCTAAGATTATGCTGATCTACTTAGGAGACACGGAGCAGCGAGAACTCAGCGGTTAGTTGGTGGTTAAGGCTGCCTGCGTTTAAATAGTGTTATTTATTTTCAAAATATGTAGCAGCCCCACTTAATTTCTCCTAATTAAAGGAACCGGCAGGAGAGGCTGGGGGCCGCGGCCGTGTCACGGCGCCATCACCAGGTTGGTGCCCTTCACGAGCAGAAAGCACTGGGTCTCGAACGGAAATGCGTTTCCCTAGATCTTAATCTTAAACAGAGACATTTAGACCAGTTCCAAGAAACACAACGATCCTCTTTGTTTTAACACCTTGACGAGAGGAGCACCCAAACCCGGGAAGCTGTCCACGCCCTCCTGCGCCATCGCGCTGCCGGGTCAAGAGGTGTTGGGGGCGGGAGGGGACCTCTGCAGGTTGGTTGTTCCTCGGGAGATGTCCGTGCCTGCGACAGAAACTTCTCGAAGGACTTGTTAGCTGCTATCTCGGGTTGATGAGTTTCCAGAAGCCCCACTTCAGGCCAGATCTTATAAAGTCAGCAACTAGAAACTTCAAAAGGGACCACCCCTTTCTCTGCATTCGGCAGCTAACGCTTGTTTAATATAAACAAGTGTTAATTAGGTGGCGGGATCGGTCTTAACAACAGCAGTGCCTGCAGAGTCTGAAGACCCGACAGGCTCCCTTCCACTAGGAGAGCAAAGGCCGGGCTCCTGGCAGAGAGAACCACCAAGACTGCTTCTCAGCCTTGGCAAGTTGTGGGGTGTGAGGCAGCCGGCAGGCCTGGGCCCCTGCCCTGAAGATGCCCATTTCATCTGTTCAGAAGGGAGCCCCCATTGCAGGATTTTTGTGAGTCTGTCAGTCAGTTTTAAAATTCAGACAGGTCCGAGGTACCACTGAGTCAGGAGCTGCACGAAGCCTCTGGGAAGCCTCTGGGGTGCCCCTCAGAGGCACATTCCCAGGCCTCTCTTGGTTCAACTGGACTCAGACAGGTCCAGAAGCTAAGTAACCAGCATCCCAGGCAAAACTGCTGATGAGGCAGAGGAATTCCTGAATCAGGTGGCAAAATGAAAACACAAACAAAACAAAAAACCCTAGGATAGTCTGATTATATGTTTTCTTATTTTTATTAAGAGGAAGGGAATCAGGATGAAAGAATTTCTGCATGCCCCAAGCAGGCCTGCTCTTCCCATCTGTGGGGCTTGGGGGGAAATTAACAAACCTTTAAATAAAATAAATGCTACCATCAATCTTGAGGGCTTCCCAGGTGGCTCAGTGGTAAAGAAATCTGCCTGCCAATGCAGGAGACGCAGGAGACTCGGGTTCGATCCCTGGGTTGGGAAGACCCCTTGGAGGAGTAAATGGCAACCAACTCCAGTATTCTTGTCTGGAGAATTCCATGGACAATTTCTCCACCTGAAATTTCTCCATCTCCTTGGAGTTCATTTGTCGGAATGTTTTGGTGTGGAGAAAGCTGACCCCAGGCCCACCCTACACTTGGGGCAGGGGGAGCTTGTGCACATGTGAGGGGTGACCCCAGCCTCGAGGCCAAAGACCATCCACTCTCCTTGGGAAGAGGGCTGTGCTGCCAGGGTACCCTGCCCCCAGAAGGAGGGTCCTGGAGGAGAGGACTGCAAGGTCCTGGAAGCCAGCACAGGGCCATCTTGGGGGAGATCTGGGGATCCCAGAAACAGTTTAGAAAGGGGCTTCCTTTGGATTGTCTTCGAGTGGCCAGAAGCTGTAGAAGCTGGGCCTCCCCCACCTGGTCTTGGGACATGATTGCCCCAGAGCATCAGACCTAGGGAGGTAAAGTAACCTGTTATGTAAGGGCGAGGCAATGAGTGCTTTCAAACAGCACTGAACCTGCACAGCACAGACTGCAGGTGAGGTGGGGCTCGTTCCCGGTTTAGAGCTGGACGGCCAGTGGTTACATAACAGCCGTGGTATGGTGGGGACCTGAGACTGTGATGTCAGCCTCTCTCCGTAACCCAAGGCTAGAGAAATACTCATGGCATCCTAGGGGTTTACAAAAATCAAGCCTGATGGAGATGTGTGCACAAGTGCAGACATGCATGGTAGTCCATTAACAGTTTATGCGTGTGTGCTCAGTCATGTCCGACTCTTTGCAACCCCACGGATTTTACCCTGCCAGGCTCCTCTGTCCATGGAATTTCCCAGGCAAGAATAGTGGAGTGGGTTGCCATTGCCTCCTCCAGGGGATCTTCCTAACCCAGGAATCAAACCTGCATCTTGTGTCTCCTGCATTGGTAGGTGTGAGCCACTGGGGAAGCCCTACCCACTAATACCTGATATAAGTATTCTGTTTCCCAACCCCACAATGAAGTTCCAGGTATCTCTTATCTTAACCCAGCTGGACTCCCCCTGTCTTTAAAACTCCCTTTACAAATGCCATGCAGCTCACAGAGTCAACATGAAGTAGGGTGGCAGGGTGGAATGCCCTGCTTTTGTACAGGTTAGCTGCTTTGAAAGCTCATGACTGTCTCAGTCAGCAGCCCTTCATTCAGGAGGTGGGTCCACTGCTGTTTAGGCAGTGCAGGCTCACAAACGGTACACCCTCGCCCTGTATACTTCTTAAGGATCTACTGAGCTTGTTTCAGATCGGTCCTCCCCTGTGTTCCCTACTGTCGTGATTCCTTGTATCTGTGACTTGTATTAGAATTTGATATCATTTCAACGTCTCTTGACTTTACACCAAAGTCATTTATAGCAGCAACAGAAGCACACTCCCACCGCCCTGTCCTCTGACCTCCTCAGGGTCTTGGTCTGGCAGTTCAGCTCTCAGCTGTGCCCAAGGATCAACCAGGGAGCCTTCAGCCCTACAGCGGCGGGGTCCATCTCCCGCCCTGAGTCCCCAGTCTCCAGGATGGGGCCTGCCCCCACCCCACCCCCACCCCCACCTGTGTTTTTAAGAGGCACCTGAGTTGCCAGGTGCCCCTCAGCCCAGGGAGGGTTCTGATGACACCCCCTCAACCACGGTGGCCCTGAGGAAGAACAGTAGTTAGAAGGTGAATTGTGAATGGGTGGCTGACCCGAGTTCTTTCTAGCACTGCTGGTGTTTGAAAAAAAAAAAAAAAAATCCCGCTCAGCTCCCCAGCTCTGACTGTGAGCACTTGCACAATGGGGATGATGCTAACAGATGAGATGAGAGGGTGCCTGGCATGCAGTAAAGCACTTTGGCACCATCTCCATCTCAATGCAGTACGTATGCTAGGAGTGTCTCCTTGGGGTCCCCAGCCCTCTCTGTGACCGACCACTCGTGTGCAGGCTTCCTCTCCTCTCCAAGTCCCTCCTGCAGGTCCAGTTCCCACACAGAGCAGCAGGCACTCTGCCGGAGGGACTGTACCTGTGGAAGGTTCTGGAAGTCAGCATGACTGTGCTGCACACCATGGACACACAGGAACCTCCCGGTTTAGGCACAGAACCAGAAGGTGGTCAGTAACACATCTGAATGTTCTGGGAGCCTCTTAAAAACACAGGTGGGGGTGGGGGTGGGGTGGGGGCGGGCCCCATCCTGGAGACTGGGGGCTCAGGGCGGGAGATGGACCCCGCCGCTGTAGGGCCGAAGGCTCCCTGGTTGATCCTTGGGCACAGCTGAGAGCTGAACCGCCAGACCAAGACCCTGAGGAGGTCAGAGGACAGGGCGGTGGGAGTGTGCTTCTCAGCCCTAGCTCACCCATCCCTTGTTCACAGCTAACCCCCCAACCCCAGCCCTGGTCCCAGGACAGCCAGATTCCTTTCTCAGGCAGGCTGCTTGGTTTCTAGAAGCCCACTTAGGCTGCTGTAACTCAGACCTAAGCAAAGCGCTCAGAAAAATGTGCTTCGAGGCAATAAATAATTGCGCTTCTTTCAATGTCTGGCTAAGGAAATGGTACATGCCCCATTCCCCCGCCAAGCAGGAGGCTCAGAGTCAAAGGTCAAAGGTCTGGGGGGGAGTTACTATCCCAGGCATCCTCCGGCAGGGTACTTGGGACCCCGCAGGCAGCCAATGTGGCAAGGCCCTCATGTGGGGGTGGGGGGGGAGGCTGTGGGCATAGAGCAACTCCCTACCCCATAAGGGGCAAGCTTTGGGGTTCACCGCAGAGGATCTCCCAGGGCCCAGGGGCCAGCACACCCTGACTGGACAGAGCAACAGAGAGAGAGTTCCAGAAGAGTCTCCTGTGATAAAAGGATGATGAAAATTCAAGAAGATGAGAATCTCAAGGATTCCGTTTCCAAAGTTTCGTCTTCACGCTTTCTTGAACAAAGTCTTCAAGCACACCCTGAGTCAAGTTAGCTGAGTCACAGACCTGGGATCCCACCTGCCCACTCAGTCCACTTCTCTGAGGGAAGTCAGGACAGCCGTGCTGTTGGGAGCACTTCTGGGGACGAGGACTGGGATTGTGGAGGGGGATGCTGGCGAGAGCAGCTGAGATCGTAGGGCAGGCTAGAAAACATAATGGGAGTTTGTTCAGCCCAGAAAGGCCATATTCTAGCATCTAATTCAAAGAACAAGCCTTATAAGCCCATCTCTACAGACCAACAAGCTGAAGGTCACGTGGAAAGTACACTCGTGTTTCCCCCAGCAATGCATTCTGGGCCTGGTGCTCAAACAGTCATCACAATGGTGGTGGTGATGGAAGGGGAAGGAGACAAGCTGAGCAGGCACCAAGCAGGCCTTCCTCGGGCTGAGAACAGACCTGAGCTGGTGGAGAAAGAGGTTCCTATGCATCCCTAACTGGCATCAGCGTGGTGACCACGGTTACTTCCTAGGTTCACAGTCCCGTCCTGCCTGCTGCCTGGGCTGTAAGGCAGTTGGGGGTGATCACTCGCCTGTGCAGAGCTTGCAATGTCCAGACTAGATAGAGGGAGCTGGACCAATGGGAAACAAGTGGATCAAGAGCCCAACCATGTGGGACCACCACCTTGAAGGAAGCTCCAAACAGGTGTGGGATAGAGGAGCTGGGATGGGGGGTGGCATCTGCTGTGGGCTTGAGTGGCTGGGAAGGGCTTTGGTGGCTAAGCTGTCCAAATGAAGCGGAAGGGAAGGCTGGCTGGGAGCAGGACACATGAGGTGCTGGCTGAGGCTGAAGACCTTGCAGACACAATCAAGTCCTATGAAGGGAAGAGGCGATGCTCTGTAATGCGATGGTGATTACACATCACGGCCCCCTCCCAAGGCCACAGTGTAAATACTGACTACTACTTTGTTGCTGTTGTTTAGTCACTCAGTCGTGTCTGACTCTTTGTGACCCCATGGACTGTAGCCCCTTCAGGCTCCTCTGTCCTTGGGATTTCCTAAGCAAGAATACTGGAGTGGTTGCCATTTCCTCCTCCAGGGGATCTTCCTGACCCAGGGATCAAACCCACATCTCCTGCACTGGCAGGTGGATCTTTACCAGTGAGCACCGGGGAAGCTTGACTATTACTTACCAACTCTCTTTTTCTCTAGGTAGCAGGCCCACAGGTTAGTTTCCAGCACGCAGCGTCCAAGAGCCCCTATGGTTTACTGACATTTTTGGATCACTAACTGAAATGGTATTTTTTTTCCGGGAGGGGTGCCCTGACCCCTACACAAGGCTCAGTTTGCTTGCTCTGTGCTTACAGGCAAATGGGTAATTCTGACAGTCTTCCCCAGGAGTTATTTACATAACACGTGTTTCTCTAGTGCCTACCACGATGGTACAGTCATATGCTGAGCAGGCCCAGTCCTAAAAGATTTAGTCCCTATTAGCTCGGAGCTTCAGCAGTCACACTGGGGACCCTGTATGCACAGCAAGAAATACTCCTTGAATAAGGAAAAACGGGAAAGGGGGGAAATAGGGGGAAGAAAGGTGCCTGCTGACAGGGCCCACGTGTCTCCACTTTACATCAGACCTCAACTCATCAGCCCCGGCAGGGCATACTGCCTCGGAACCCTCGCTCAGCAAATACTGAAACATCTCTTCGGTGTGAACACTCATAGCCGACAACAAATACACGGGCAATTATTGCTTCAAGAAGGCAGACTGATTTTAAAGGGTAGTTTGATGGCCTTTAACTATGCCAAAAATTGAAAAAAATAAAAAAACAGTAAATGACTTTGAAAGTCATTTATAATGAAAGAGACCAAAGGGACTGTGAACCACAGAAAGGTGGGCTTGGGCTGGATCGCTTCCTTTGGTCAATAATGGGCCGATGACTGTGTCATTAAGAAGAGGACTTCTTGCAAAGGAACAGCTTAATCCCAGGAAAAGGAAAGAGTAAAAAGGTTACATTAAGGGAATCAGGGATAATCTCTATCAATTACCCAGAGCCTTTCCTGTTGGGGAAGTCTCAAAAGAAGAACAGGAAAAGAGCTGGGTCGTGATCCAGGCGCTTACGCTTTGTTTCACGATCCAAGAGCCTGGCGGGCTGGCTTGTGGTAGGTAAGTGGAGAGGGCTGAAACTACCAGTGGGCGTGGGTAGGGGGTGGGGTGGGTGTGTGTTCAGTCATGTCCCACTCTGCGACCCCATGGGCTCCTCTGATGGGAATCCTCCAGGCAAGAACACTGGAGCAAGTTGCCATGCTGTCCTCCAGGGGATCTTCCCAACCAGGGATCAGGAACCTTCGTCTCCTACACTGGCAGGCGCTTTCTTTACCACTGCACGATCTGGGAAGCCTATGTAACCCACCCCCCATCCCCGAAAACAAGCAGGTGATTGTAGAATATGCCAGGGCTGGTTCAGGAGGCACCCCACCATCAGGCAGGCAGTGGGGGGACTGGCTGGCTTCGTTTTGAAGCTAAACAAGTAAAACTGAGTTCCCCCGTGGAAAGCTGGCCTTTTGGAAGGACCAGTGAGCTAGATCCAGAAGAGAGGGCGAGCCTGCTTCTCCAGGGCGCCAGCGTGGCCCAGCCAAGGAGCCACCGCTGTCCTCAGGTAGAGGGACAGAGGGGGCCTCTGAGGCAACACTGACCTCCTCGACTACGGTCCATCTGAATCGATTAAGTGCCTCAGTCCTGGAACGGGATTAAAGAGCACACCCCCCCCCCCCCCCCCCCCCCCCCACCGGCCCAGGGCCCAGACTTGCAGAGGATGCGGTGACTTCCCGAGGTCAGAGCACGCTGGCAGCGGGGGGAGGGTGTGCAACTCACATCCTGTCGGCCCTGCCCCCCCACTTCTCTGTAGTCCATTATGTTGTGTCATGTCTGAGCTTTCCTTTTGGGAGAAAATCAAAACTCAGGGGCGTCCAGTGGTAGTTTTCCAAAAATAGCTGAAAGATATATTTAACCGGTACCTATGCGTAAGAACGCAAGCATTTAGCGTAGTATTTTAAGCAGTCGTTTACTAGAACATTCCTACACTAAGAGGTCTGAAACCAAACATTTAAGGAAAGAGCTGTTTAAAAAACCCTGACCTGTGAAAGGAAGATGATGAACCGTAATGAACTCGATAGCAGACAGGTGTGTGTTAGCTTTAAAAGGAGATGGGGTCTTGACAAGAAGTGTCAATTCAAATAATTTCTAGTGAATTGCGTTCAGTATTCAAAATATCCTAAAGTGAGAACTTTTGAAACAACACAGGGGTCCCCTCACTTCCGCCCCATATACTGAGTTTGCTTCTACTGGGCATTTGCCTAGCTCAAACTTAGAAATATAAAAGAGAGCTGACTGAAGTCCAAGCTTCTCTCAGAGCACCCAGAGCTCTTCTGCCAGCCACACCATCACAAAGCCCAGAGCCCCCTCGTCATGAGAACACAAAGACGGGCTACATTCAGATTCGACTGTGGGCAGGGACTGGGTTCCCCAAGCCCCGCAGCCCGACTTCAGTTTGAGACCCCAAGGGAAAGGGTGCCCAGGATCAGGGCCCGACAGTCAGGAGGAGCTCAGGTTTGGGGGTCGCGTTAACCGCTAACAGATGAGGTTATAGATTAACTCATCGCTGGCATTAGTTGGTTAATGTACAATTTGGTAGGTAACTTCAATAGTCCTGGGCCAAGTTCAGAGGGGAAAAAAAAAAACAGCAGTGTTCCCTTTTCTCATTTGAAATTTTAAAAGGAATAAACGGCCGATACAATCAACACGGATGAATCTCAAAGTATGCTAATTATGCTGAGTGAAAGAAGTCAGATTAAAGAGTACATATTATATGATCTTATTCATACAAAGTCAAATTAATCTACAGAGGAGAAAGCAAATAGTGGTTGTCTGGGGACTGGCAAGGGATAGAGAGAGAGGGGGCAGGGAAGGGTTTCAAAGAGGCAAAAGAACTTTCTGGAGCGATAGAAAGTCCATATCTTGACTCTGGTCCTAGTTTACAGATGTGTTGTGTATGGGGGGGTGGGGGGCGGTGGTAAAAACTTATCAAATTGTACACTTCAAATATGTACTGTCTATTATACATCAATAAAGAACTTAGAGGTGGGGAAGGGGCATGAAGAATCTGGAAACATTCCCCGTTATTGCTCTTAAGTGCTTAAAAGCAAAATTTTTATGACACAGATAGCTTTCATCATGTGAATGCTGTTAGCATTAGTTGATATAGGGAAATTCTAAAGCTGGTTTTAAAAATTATCCAGACTGAGCAAGATTAAGACCTCCTTCTGATATGTTCCATCCCAACATTCTAAAACCAATCCACTCTCGGTGAATCTGGATGAATGGGAAAGCTGGGCCGGCAGTCCTGAGCCCACAGGGACTCCCAGGTCAGTAAGCAGGAGAGCCGATCACATGTGAGAGGGATGATCGGGACTGGGAGGTGGAGGGGATGGGGCGTGGCGAGTGTCCCCGTGCACTTGCTCCAGCTGCCCACAGTCCTGCTAGTCTAGTGGTCTGAGCGACTCTTTAAAAATTGGTAAGGTGGATAAGAATCCACCTGCCAGTGCAGGGGACACGAGGTTCCAACCCTCAGTGGGGAAGATTCCATGTGCTGCGGGCTACGAAAGCCTGCTCACCACAGCTACTGAGCCTGCGCCCTGGAGCCTCTGCTCCGCAAGGAGGGAAGCCCGAGGGCCACAATAAAGAGTAGCCCCTGCCCGCTCACCGCAACTAGAGAAAGCCTGCTCCCAGCAACGAAGACCCATGCACAGCCGAAAATAAGTCGTTACTTTTAAAAATTCCGGACTCTATGACTTCCATTTTAAATAGGTGCCCATGAGTTCGTTGTTTCCATCAGACCCACAGGCTCCCCGCTCAGGGAGCAGTGAGCCAGCGACAGGCCTCTGTAAGGCTGTTCAGGGGATCAGACAGTTCATGGGCGCAGAGTACATGGCACGGTATGCGCACCCTGAAGGCACCAAGGAATGGCAGCTAGGATCTAGTCTCTAATGAGTCAGGAGTCAGGGTGCTAACAAGTGTTGATTGCCACGAAGCAGACAATGCTGCTTTGGGAGAAAGGAATTCGAGTCTGAGTTTTGAACCGGGTATATCCACGTGCTTAGGAATTGCTTTAGCTTGCTGTCAGGAATAGCAGCACTGGCTTTCCCCTGTGCCACCTTTAGCTTTTGTGTGGAGCAGAACTGAAATAGTCTCCTCCACAGTTAGGTGAGTCATCAGAATTTAAAGTGCTCCACCTTGATCTCCCCATCCTTTCTGGGTCAATTACGAGTTACACAGTTAACCCAAAGCATCAAATAGCTCCTCTGGCCAACTGTTAACAAGAAATTCACACCTGTCAAGGGAGACAGAAAAGAAAATCTGGCCACAATACTTGGTGGCTCCTCCCCTCAGGAGGTGGAGTTTAATTCTACAGCCCTTGGGCTTGATCTTGGTCCTGTCGCCAATGGTTGGTTAGCACATATGATGCCTGCAGAGGCTTGCTATGTGCCTATGCATTGGGCTGGCTCTCTGCTGCTGCTGGGAACCCTGAGATGACCACATGAAGGAGCCTGGGCCAGCGTCCGGCTGATGAAGACCATGTGGGGCAAGGCACTGCTCTCCCGGTTTATCTAGAATACACGGACCAGACCAGCCTCTCTAGGCAAGCATTTCTCTCTCATTTCAAGTCTCTTGGATGAAAAAGGGTTGCAGAGGCGGCTTTGTGCACCACTGGGCATGATCCTTAGAACATGGAGAGCTCTGCCCAGAGGGACGTTTCTCCAGCTGAAGTCATGTTGCTTGAGATACTGCACCCTGCCCACCCCCCATCCCACCCCTCATTGCTCCCCAACATAAACTGCTCTCAGCTGGGTCAAGTTCTTTAAATCAGAATATGAAAAGTCTTAAACTCCTTGGTTAATCAGTAATCACTTAAATGCTAAGAGGTCACTCGCATAAAAGGAACAAATACACTTCTGTCTCCACCACCTCTAACAGGTAATTTGCAAAAATCCCTAAATTCAAGCTTTATCTCAAATCTCATTAAATTAACCCTTGAATTTAAGTCCCTTAAATTAACCTTCATTGAACAAGTGAAAGGATGGCCTCATTCAGGCTTTTCCTACTATAATTATTCAGCGTTAGCAAGACTTTACTTAGTAGAACAAAGGAAGTGGGTTCTAGTGTAACCTTTTATTTGCCAGAGCGCCCATCCCTTGCCTTGGCAAAGCCTTCTCAGTCACTTTTTTTCTAAAGAGAAAGTTCTCTAGCTCATTACAGTCTGTGTCCACACTTGCATCTACCTTGGGTGGTCAGATACCACATCACCTTCCCAAATGCACTTGTCGTCGTGGGCTGAGAGGATGCAGGGTTGGTCTGGTCGCTAGATTTTCAGGCGACCGCAAGGTCAGTGCACCGGAAGCTCTGCCGTGAACTGTGGCCATGACCTTTGCCAGGATCACAGACATCACCTAGGGATGACCAGCTGACCTCTTGCAACATTATTTAATTCAGAGTAGCTTTCACCAGCCAAGCCACTTTTCATCCCAATAGTTTTTCTTTTTTCTTTTCTTTTTTTTCTTTCCCCCTTTCCTTCCTTCCCTCCCTTCTTAAAGTCAATGGGAGAGGGAAAGAAAGTCTGGAAGGAAGGATATTAACCCAAAGCAATACACCGAAACCTAAGTTTCAATTACAGTTTTTCTCTTGTTTTAATATTTACTTATTTAGCTGTGCGGGGTCTTAGTTGCAGCACGCGGCATCTAGTTCCCTGACCAGAGATGGAACCCAGGCCCCCTGCATTGGGAGCGCAGAGTCTTAGCCACTGGACCACCAGGGAAGTCCCTCCATTCAAGGTTTGGTTAAACTTTGGGTTTCTTAGGCTACAACTAGCCATTAAGGGGAAAAAAAAAAAACCCACACAGTAAGTTTTAGGCAATTATTAGAATAAAGGTTTTACATACAGCACATCCTTTAACAGCACCTTGCACATCAGATAGCTTTTAGAGGATCTGAAAGAAGCTGTCACCAAATAATGAAGTATTAATAGATAATATTTAACAGGATACCTCAAATGAGTTGTTAACGTTCTGCAAGACTTGCGTGCTCTCGCTCTATTACTTGGCAGATGAACATATATCGAAGCGAAGTTCCATTTGATGGTTAGGAAGTGACAGGAATCACAGGAATTAAGAGCATGGCCCCCCCACACAGCAGATGTTTCAAAGAGCAGGTGCTGGGTTGGGTGGGTGCGGAGGCGGCCGCCTGGGGCATGGTGAGAGGTGTGGGAACCTTGACTCTGGCAGGCTCTCCACTCAAGACAGGCTATCTGCAGAGACTCCCCAGACAGCCTCCCACCCGTTTAGTGGTCTCAAAATACACATCACAGCCTGTCGTGTGTGCGTGTTCTTGCCGGCGGTCTCTGCGCCCCCTTCACTGTCCGCCAGCCCACTGTGGGCAGGGGACCTGTCTGTCTGAGTCACCACTAGAGGCAGTGTGGAGAAGACTTGAGACACAGGATCTTCCCAATGGCTCAGCAGGTAAAGAATCCGCCTGCCAATGCAGGAGACACAGGAGATGTGGGTTCAACCCCTGGGTCTGGAAGATCCCCTGGATGTGGAAATGGCAACCCATGCCAGTGTTCTTGCCTAGAGAATCCCGTGGATGGAGGAGTCTGGCAGGCTACATACAGTAGGGTTGCAAAGGGTCAGACACGACTGAGCGACTAAGCACGGACGCACTGGGACATAGGAGATACTTTATGAACAGAGGAATGAAATCCAAAGATGTAGTTGGTTCTTTTGCACAAAACGGAGATGCTGTGAGTCGAGCTCCTTGCATCTACTCCCCACTGCTGGGAGCCCTGGTACATCTTTTGCTTCTGGTCAAATGCGGGGGTTGCAGTGAGATGGCCTATAATCTCTCGTCCCCACCCTGGCTCCTGTGCAGTGCGCTGAACTGCCGGGGCTCGGGGATCCCATGGACATGAGAAACCACATTGCCCAAGCCTGCCTGCTGCACAGCTCAGGCAGCTCACGGGGTGACTGCTCTGTCTGGGGGAACCGGCTGAGGGCACACAGGGCATTAACACATGACTTCAGAGGACTGAGGGCCATCAAAGATGCCACCACTATCAACTGCCTTGTTTAAAAAATTTAAAAAGTGGGGGGACATCAACCCTGCATATTCATTGGAAGGACTGATGCTGAAGTTGAAACTCCAGTAAGTTGGTCACCTGAAGCAAAAAGCCAACTCATTGGAAAAGACCCTGATGCTGGGAAAGATTGAGGGCAGGAGGAGAAGCAAGTGGCAGAAGATGAGATGGTTGGATGGCATCACTGACTCAATGGACATGAGTGAGCAAACTCTGGGAGACAGTGAAGGACAGGGAAGCCTGGAGTGCTGCAGTCTGTTGGGGTCACAAAAAGTCGGACACTACTGGGTAACTGAACAACAATCACACAAAGCAAGAAAAACAACAGGGGTAATTCCAGTGACCTTTCTCATCTCTTCCTAGGGGCAAGGTTTTGGCAGGGATCCTCAGTGTCATCTCAGCCCTCGGATGTCTGTGTGACTTCCCAGCAGCAAAGTGGAAATAACCAGGGCAAGAGGAAAAATACAGGGAAAACATATTTAGGGAACAATATTAGGACTACAAAGTCTTTGGCACTGTTTTTTTTTTTTTCCTTCTGAGCATGGAGATATTTTACCATTATTAGCCATGCTAGGCTGGTCTGGAAAAAGACGGCCACCAGGATCTGTGATGTCTGTGGTTGCTTATGTCAGAGAACGGTGCCCAACCCTCTCCCCGTTCCTCATGCTAATGGAGTGCAGCATGGCAGTTCTCTGTGTCACTGGGCTTACGGTCCACTGGCAATCAAAAATCTGATTGAATTCAGTTCTTAACACTCAAGCCCTCTTCCGAGCCCACTGTCATCACCAGTTTAGCAGGCAATGGTTTACGCTGCTTATTAGGTACAAAAAGAAAAGAAGAGTCATGTCTGACTCTTTGCGGCTGCATGGAATGTAGCCCGCCAGCTTCCTCTGTCCATGAGATCCTCCAGGCAAGAATACTGGAGTGGGTAGCCATTCCCTTCTCTGGGGGATCTTCCCGACCCAGGGATCAAACCCGGGTCTCCCGCACTGTGGGCAGATTCTTTACATCTAAGCCACCAGGGAACCCCAGGTACAAGCTGACATGCAGATGACTGTATTCCCTCTTTTCAGTCTGATACAGCTTTCTTTACGTTAGCTGTGAGCGTGTAACATGGCAAAGATATTTTATAACAACAAGGGTCAAGTTGCTACCCCGTTCTGTCACTTAAGCACAACACTTTTGAAAAGCGAAAAGGTAAATCGAGGGCACGGTGGCAAGGTTTCCTTTTGTCTTTTTATATTTTTTTAAAGATTTCAAAAAATATTTATGTATTCATTGGCTGCCTCAGGTCTTAGTTGCGGCTCTCAGCATCTTTCATCATGGCCCTCGGTCTCTCTAGTTGTGGCTCAGCTGCTCCAAAGCCTGTGGGATCTTAGTTCCCTTAGTTCCCCAGCCAGGGATCAAACCCATGTCCCCTGCATTGCAAGGTGGATTCTTAACCACTGGGCCACCAGGGCAGTCTTATCTTTTTAAAAGGATCAACCAGGCCTCTAGAAACTTGGTTGTCTTTTCATTTCTGGACTTCCTTGGTGGCTCAGCTGGTAAAGAATCCGCCTGCAAAGCAGGAGACCTGGGTTCGATCCCTCGGTTGGGAAGATCTCCTGGAGAAGGGAACGGCTACGCATTCCAGTAGTCTGGCCTGGAGAATTCCATGGATTGTATACTCCAAGGGGTCGCAAAGAGTCGGACTGAGTGACGTTCACTTCACTTTTGTTTCTGGATCTGCCTGTTTCCCCAGGGACTTCAAGTAGTTTCTAGAAGCCCTGATGAAAATTAAAGCATGGGTGCAAGGCTGGAACCAGGCTAGTCGTTGGTGCTGATGGAAAGCTCCTCACAGGCAGGCACCACCCAGCTAGGTGGTGGATGACCTGTAGTGGCCTGACCACAGGCACAGCGTGAATGGACAGACTCCCTGGGGCTCCCTGAAGCCTCACTTCAGTCTGAGTGGGCTGAGGGCTTCTGGGAAACAGGTGCAGGGGACATGGCCCTTGGGCTTGTGACAACGGAGTAGGTGGCAGCAGTGGGCTCCTCCCCAGTGGGGGTGTGGCCTGTTGGTTAGGAATCCGTCTGCCCTGTTCAGTTCAGTTCAATCGCTCAGTCGTGTCTGACTCTTTGAGACCCCATGGACTGCAACACACCAGGCTTCCGTGTCCATTACCAACTCCTGGAGCTTACTCAAATTCAAATTCATGTCCATTAAGTCCGTGAAGCGATCCACCATCTCATCCTCTGTCATCCCCTTCTCCTGCCTTCAATCTTCCCCAGCATCAGGGTCTTTTCTAATGAGTCAGTTGTTCAAATCAAGTGGCCAAAGTATTGGAGTTTCAGGTTCAGCATCAGTCCTTCCAATGAATATTCAGGGCTGACTTCCTTTAGGATGGACTGGTTGGCTCTCCTTGCAGTCCAAGGGACTCTCAAGCATCTTCTCCAACACCACAGTTCAAAAGTATCAATTCTTCAGTGCTCAGTTTTCTTTATAGTCCAACCCTCACACCCATACATGACTACTGGAAAAACCATAGCTTTGACTAGATGGACCTTCGTTGGTAAAGTAATGCCTCTGCTTTTTAACATGCTGTCTAGGTTGGTCATACTTTTCTTCCAAGGAGCAAATGTCTTTTAATTTCATGGCTGCAGTCATCATCTTCAGTGATTTTTAAGCCCCCCAAAATAAAGTCTGTCACTGTTTCCATCGTTTCCCCATCTATTTGCCATGAAGTGATGAGACCAGTTGCCATGATCTTCGTTTCCTGAGTTGGGTTTTAAGCCAACTTTTTCACTCTCCTCTTTCACTTTCATCAAGAGGTTCTTTAGTTCTTCACTTTCTGCCATAAGTGTGGTGTTATCTGCATATCTGAGCTTATTGATATTTCTCCCAGCAATCTTGATTCCAGCTTGTGCTTCATCCAGTCCAGCATTTCTCATGATGTACTCTGCATATAGGTTAAATTAGCAGGGTGACAATATATAGCCTTGACGTACTCCTTTCCTGATTTGGAGCCAGTCTGTTGTTCCATGTCCAGTTCTAACTGTTGTTTCTTGACCTGCATACAGATTTCTCAAGAGGCAGGCCAGGTGATCTGGTATTCCGATCTCTTTAAGAATTTTCCACAGTTTGTTGTGATCCACATAGTCAAAGGCTTTGGTATAATTAATAAAAGAGAAGTAGATGTTATTCTACTCTCTCGCTTTTTTGATGATCCAAAGGATGTTGGCAATTGGATCTCTGGTTCCTCTCCCTTTTCTAAATCCAGATTGAACATCTGGAAGTTCATGGTTCACATACTGTTGAAGCCTGGCTTGGAGAATTTTGAGCATCACTTTGCTAGTGTGTGAGATGAGTGCAATTGTGCAGTAGTTTGAGCATTCTTTGGCACTGCCTTTCTTTGGGATTGGAATGAAAACTGCGTTTCCAGTCCTGTGGCTGGACTGTTACACATACACAAGTGGAAGGACCACCATCTCTAGGTTCAACTTCTAATGCAAAGAGGGGTTGGGTGGCCCAGAAAGGGCAGGTCTGGAGTTACATGGGGGCCAGGACAGAGCCAGGAGGCGGCTACTGCAGGCAACTGTCCTCCCGGAGACTCAAGAATATTCATCTTAAAAGAGGTTGGGAATTGTGAGCATCAGAGGAGACTCTCCGGACCCAGCGGGCCCAGAGCTCTGTGCTCAGGGAATGGTAGCTAGGAGAGGGGTCCTTCCTGTATGTGACTCCAAAGTGTGCCATTTTCCCTTAGGAACCTTTGAAGGCACTGGTTGGGCGAGAGCATCCAGTGACCCAGCAGGTGACAGCCCTCGGTGGTGCATAGAGTGCTTGGGCATGTGGTTTCTTCTGTGTCCGTTCCACACGACCCAGTTCCAACTCCGCCTTGGCCTTGGCACCTCAGAGCCGCAGCTCCCCTCCGCTGCTTTGCATTTTGTTCACACTGTTCTCCCTCGGGACTTGAGAAACTTTGCTTGCGGTCTAAGCATGGATTTGAGCGGCTCACGGGGTGAGGGGAGAGGGGGCTGGGGGTGGTGATGGTGGCCTGGGATCCAACTTGGCCATCAGCTTCAAACGACCTGGTCAATCCAGGTGACCCGGCTCTCGGCCCAGCCCGAGCTCTTTGTTTGGGGGTGAGGCTGGTGGCAGGGTGCCCCCCGGCTGCGGTGGTGGGCCCGCATTGTCAGCTTGTTGCTTCTTTCCCCAAAGAGGATCTGGTTACAAAGAGGAGCTGGAAATGTCTTTGCACACAAGCAGAGACATGGCGGCCCTGCAAAGGCCCCAGGGTAAGGATTAAAGAAAAACAAAATAGAAACCCTTCCATCTCTAATTAGGGTCTTCATTTGCCAAAGTGCCAGTCCCCAGCAGGAGAATTTACATTCAGGCCGTTGCTTGGAGTTACTTGGAAAACGTCTCCCAGCAGGTTGGTTCCTCGGCTCGGGCGCCTTTGAGCCAACAGTTTCTGGTTACTTGGAGGGGAGCTGCCTGCATATTGTTTTAACTGGCCTGGCTTCAGCAGCCAGCTTAGCTGTGTGAACAATCTCCCATTCAGAATCTGAAGATAAAAGCGCAGTTTGGTTGAAAAATCTTTTTTTCCCCCTTTTTTTTAAAAACTTGGGAATTATAGGTTTTGGAACTGGCACTATTTCTCTCATACACAAGCGTGTTTTCCCCTCCGTCTTGGTTCCCCGCCAGCAGAGGCTACATCCTGGAGTGCCGCCAGCCGTCAGTCCCCACTTCCTCGCCATTCACACCGTGGGGCCGGAGGCAGCTGGCCACAGAGGCCAACAGGAGCTCCCCGTTTGCAAGAGGTGGACTGCAGAATAGTGCGGCCAGCCTGCTGGACCCCTACGGCTGGTCTCCGAACAGCCTTGGAACTTTCTGTGTGGTTCCATATCATTCTTTGCATCCCCAACAGTGCATCTTCCAACACAGCGAGTCGAGAGCCTGGCCTGGGAAGCAAAACGTTCTCTTCCTTTCTGGAACTCTCAGAACAACAGTAAATTCTAAACTGAGACCAAGGAGTAGGATGTGTTTGCATAACTTTCTATGTGTAAGAAAAATGTTAGCTGACAATGAATTAAGGAGCAAGTGCAAAAAAGAGAAGAGACATCAAAAGCACAAGGCCACAAACGGAAAAAGAAAAGAGAGAATCTGGATCTCAACTCAGTTAAAAAATGGGCAAAGGACTTGAACAGTCCTTCTCCAAAGCAGATATACAAATAGCCAATAAGTACGAGAAAAGATGTGCAACATCACTGATCACCGCATGTGTACATGAGTGCTAGGTCACTTCGGTCATGTCCAGCTCTGTGCGACCCCATGGACTGTAGCCCACCAGGCTCCTTTGTCCATGGCATTCTCCAGGCAAGAATACTGGAGTGGGTTGCTGGGCATTCCTCCAGGGGATCTTCCTGAGCCAGGGATCAAACTCGTGTCTCCTACATCTCCTGCATTGGCACGCAGGTTCTTTACCACTTGGGAAGCAAGCCTTCACTAATCATTAGGAAAATGCAAATCAAAATCACAATGAAAAAAAATCACCTCACACCCCTAAAGATGACTATGAGAAAACGAAACAGAAGTGTTGACAGGATGTGTAGAAAACTGAACCCCTGTTCATTACTGGTGGGAATGCAAAATGGGGCAACTATTGTGGAGAATGGGTGGTGATCCCTCAAAGAGTTAGGCACAGAATTACGATACGGTCCAACATTTCTCTTCCTGGGTATAGACCCAAAAGAACCGAAAGTAGGGTCTTAAAGAGACATTTGTATATCTGTGTTCATAGTAACATTATTCACAGCAGCTGAAAGATGGAAACACCCCAATCATCCATTGAGGGATGAATGCATAAACAAACGTGTACACACAAAGATATTACTCAACCGTAAAAAGGAAAGAAATTCTGATACGTGCTACAACATGGATGCACCTTGAAGACATTATGCTAAGTAAGAAGCATATGAAAGGACAAACATTACTTGATCCAACTTACATGAGGGACCTGGAGTAATCAAATTCACAGAGACAGAAAGGAGACTGGTAGCTGCCAGGGCTAGGGAGAGGGATGGATGGGGAGCTGGTGTTTAAAGGGTACAGAGTCTCAACTGGAGAAAAGGAAAGAGTTCTGAGATGGACAGTGGTGATGGTCGCACAAAATGTGAATGTACTTCATGCCACAGAACTGTACGCTTGAAGAGGCTTAAAATGATAACAGTGTTAGTCACTCAGCCGTGTCCGACTCTTTGTGACCATATGGACTGCAGGCCGCCAGGCTTATCTGTCCACGGGATTCTCCAGGAAAGAATATTGTAGTGGGTAGCCTTTCCCTTCTCCAGGGGATCGTCCCAAATCAGGGATTGAACCCGGGTCTCCTGCATTGCAGGCAGATTCTTTACCACCTGAGCCACCAGGGAAACTCCATATATTCACATATGGAGTTGAACCACAAAGTAGAGAGAAGACTCAGGGTAAAAAGAATAAACGCCACAAGGAAGGGAAATTAGAGCCCCTGTTTGTGTTTCGCGTTGGCAGGGCAGGTTCTACTAAGTACCACTTTAGTTCAGTCAGGTAAAAATCCTCTTGGAGTCTACATTTTAAGACCTCTTTGAGCTTTATTCCTCTATTTTACTTAAACTGCCACAGAACAGCAATTTACAGCAATGCCATAGAAATGTCCAAACTGGGATTCTGTGTCTAGGCCTAAGCACTTCTAGTTTCCTCCACCGTGTGCTTTTCTTTTGCACACCTCTTGCCATGATCCCTGGAAATGCCCTCCCTACCATAGGGCTCTTCTGTCCGCTAAAACCACGAGGCCCAGTCCAGTCGCTTTCTGACCACCCCGCCCCAGGACACAGCAAGGGCTATTGCTATTCCTGCCAGCCCCACTCCTGGAGTTTCCCTCCCTCCTGGAAGCCTTTGCTTGCTAACACACCACAGGTCCAGAAAGACTTGTAAGAGAAAGTGATGTATGAGCAGAGACCTGAAGGAGTCGGTCCTGAGGCTCTCTCCGTGATAGCCTTGCGGTGCCCAGAGGGTGGTTGGAGCCCTGTGGACACCCTGAAGCTGCCTGCCAAAGGCTGAGGGACCAGGGCAACCAGGGCAAACGAGTGCGTGGGAAGCTGTAAAGTGTGAGACTTCAGGTAAATTTTACATCCCTGTACACATCCCCACCTTCAATCACAAATCCTGGCCTAATAACTGACTCCTTGGTAACAAAAAAAGATTAACTGGCTCCCTAGATTATCACAGCCATAGAATGCAGACAAACCACAGAACTGGAACTGGAGAATCAGTTTCGCGTGGTGAGAGACATCTAAGTGTCCCAGTCCTTCTATGAAAGCTGCCAAGAAGGAGAGTCACTGGCATTTTTTGTTGTTGCCTGGTCGCTAAGTCGTGTCTGACTCTTTGTGACCCCATGGACTGCAGCACGCCAGGCTTCCCTCTCCTTCACCATCTCCCGGAGCTTGCTCACACTCATGTTCATTGAGTCGGTGATGCCTTCCAACCATCTCATCCTCTGTCACCCCACAGCCTTCTTCTGAAGAACGGCTAAATTCAAGGCAAGAGCCATCGCCTGTGTGCTTTCCACCTGTTGTCCCACGCCCGGCTCACTGAGTACTGTCCTGAGAACACACAGAAAGAAAACAGTCCTCTCTCGTTCAGCCGTGTAGTGCTGCGTCCAAGTCAGACAGGCCTGGCCCTGGGGAGGAAGGCGAGGCAGAAAACCCAACAGGTTCAAGTGAACCAAGACTCCTCTCTTCCCTAGTGTCTTCAAGTCATGTGACTGACAACCTAACAAAGTGAATCATCACACCACATTAACTTCTCCTGTCAAGCGGGATCAAGAATCTCGAGAGAGTCGTCTCAGAACCCGGATTACCCCGTAGTGCACGTGGGTGATCAGCAATCCCCAGACCCCACAGCCAGACCCTGAACAGCTCAAGGTCTCCTGCTCCCACTGGTAAGAATATGGTTTGGAGCACGTATTCTGCCCACCAAACAGGACATGGTAAAGATGACATTCTTGAATACAGTGAGCTTGTACCACCATCGTATGTTCCAGCCTCATCCTCTGAGCATGCAAATGGGAGAGGGACCATTTCAGATAGCTTTGTAAAAAGCAACGAAATTGAGTTTTCATAGAAAGGGCAAATGAGCAAGAGAAAAAGAGGAAGTGTGATCAAAATATTATAAAAGGCAGGTGGCCCAGTGGTAAAGAATCTGCCTGCCAATGCAGGAGACACAGGAGATGCAGGTTGGATCTCTGGGTTGGGAAGACCCCCTGGAAGAGGAAATGGTAACCCACTCCAGTGTTCTTGCCTGGAGAATCCCATGGACAAGAGGTGCCTGGTGGGCTACAGTCCATGGGGTTACAAAGAGTCGGACATGACAGTGTGACTGAGCACGCACACATGCAAAGCTAGGTAGTAAATTAACAGCTGGAGAAACATCCAGTTTCCCACAAGCCTCTAGTTCAGGAAGCCCAAGGCAGAAATTAACATTTGGGCTCCGAGCGAAGGGGGCAGGCTTGATATCTGAAAGGTGAGTTCTCGGGGATATTTCATCTTTTAATCCTGGCATCACCGTCCAGCAGCCCTCCCAGATCATTGACACTGCCTGTCTCTACAAACCAAGTGAGAGGCTCCACTCCTCTGCGTTATTCAACAAAGAGCGAAGACCAAAGTCAAGCCGGGAGGCGGGGCGGGGTGAGCAGGTACCACCCTGACCACCCTGGCTCCTGGGACACAAAGCTGGGCCATCGGCATTGATTCCATCCTCTGCTGACCCTAAAGATAGGGGTCTAGCAGAGGAAGTCACCCACAACCTGCCGGTCCCACCACCTGCTGGTCCCTCGACCTGCCTCAAGCCACGCCTCCCCTCCCTCAATCTCTCCTGCCCCAAACGAGGCCACTCTTTTCTAATTGTAAGGGGCTCAGCCTTTTTGTTCTTTCCTTCAGTTTCGGAAAGGCTCCCCAAACTCTCACCAACCTGTGATCTCTACATCCCATGCAAGTCTGCGGGGGCACGCGAGACGGGGCATGCGTGCACACACTGGGGCAGCACAGCCACACTGGGCGGAGGGGAGGCTTCCCTCTGGGCAGGCAGCGAGGGTCAGAGGAGCAGCTCATTGTGTGGCCGCCTGGGGCAGGCAGCGCAAGCGCCCGGAGGGGAAAGGTTCCCTTTGAAGCACATGGCGCTGAGCGCTTCCCAGTGACCATGGAAACAGGCGCAGTGGGTTCCCAGCCTGAGAACCAGGGAGAGCAGCCTCGATTCAAACGTCAAACACACACGGGGGCTGGGGGGGGGGGGGGGGGGGTCGAAAAGGGGGGGGGGGGGGGGGCAGGCGGCCGTGGGGGCTGGCAGGAACTGAGCGGCTCCCTGGTAGGAGAATCTGGCCAGTGAAGCCAAGCAGGTTCACGGGGTTCCCTTTTCATTTCTGAGCCTTTCTTCTCGCTCCTGTCACTGCCCCTCAGGTCCCATTCAGCACCTCATCAGATCAGTAGAGCCGGTCCTTTGGCTGGCTGGTTGGCGGCAGGGCCTAGAACCCGGAGGGAGGTGATCAAAGGCGCCGCCCCGTGCAGCCACCCCCCTCCTCCCGCCCTCCTCTGAGGAGGCCCTGCCAAGGTGATCCAGTGGAAGCTGCTGGGGTGGGGGGTGCGGGGCAAGAAAGAGAGGCAGCTTTTGCAGGAGACACGCCGCTGGCAGGTCAGAGCTACCTCCTTCCAGGATGTCTCTGCTCTTAAACCAGGAGGCCCAGAAGCGACCTAGACTGATGCGCTTGGGGTGCACTCGGATGCCGCCGCCAGATCCTCCCCCCCTGAGACTTGCTGCTTCCGGGTCCTCTTTCATAGCCGTCCACCTCCCAACCCTTGAGATGGATGAAGTTACACTGAACAAGTTATCTAAGATGCTATGCCCCATCTCTTCAGGGTTCCAATTTAAACCGGGGGTTGGGGAGGTGGGGGTGGGGGTGGGGAAAGCTATCTGTGATTCCCCCCCCACAAAGGAAGAGGAAGTGGTGTAATTAGAATCCTTTAAGGAGGAAAGATCTCACCCTTACTGATGAGAATCTTTTCTCTCGGGTGGGACCGAATCAAAGTCCAACAGCATCCTGCTGGGCACAGGGCCAGGGCCAGTGAGAGAAGTGAGCCCACTTCTCAGCCTGGCTTCGTGGCCGCCACTGAGCAGGGAAGGCTTTGGCCCTGACCAGAGGCTCCTGGGGAAGGTGGTGTTTGGACAGGCCTGTAATTTGAAAGGCCCATTAGGTACCTTCTCCTTTTCTTACCTTTGTTGGGCTGCCAAAACATTTACTTGACTTCTTAACTCTAAATCTCTGAAACACACCTGCATTGCCTAAAACAGGCAATTTTCTTAGTTTCTCTCATTCGGAGAAGAAAGCCCAACCTCAGCAGAGATGACAGTAGCACAGAGGGGTGAAGAGGGTGGGGGCCTGGGAAGAGGTGAGGCTTTGTAGAACACCAGCTTCCTAACAGAATACAATGCTGAAGAGACGGGTGCAGACTACATTCGTCTTTTTTTTTTTGCGGGGGGTGGGGGGAGTTAATTTGTAGGGCAGTGAGAACGCAATTCTACAAAAGGTAATCCTTTGCAAAACAAACTGATTCTACTTTGACTTTTAGGGGAAGAGTCCATTTCCATGTCAAGTAAACACTGTGTGGTATAGCCTACTGCATCAAGTCATCTATCCAGATGGATGATAGAAAAGCCAACGGCACTGTAATACAAGCAGAGGAAATGAAGACTGTGTAACAGGAAAAATGAGGTGTTTAGACAACAAACAGTGTTTTCAGGGTCGTAGATGAATCTCAGATGCCATAAATGACACACGCGCGTGTGCTCGGTCGTGTCTGACTCACGGACTGCAGCCCACCAGGCTCCTCTGTCCGTGGGATTCTCCAGGCAAGAACACTGGAGTGGGTTGCCATTTCCTTCTCCAGGGGATCTTCCCAACCCAGGGATTGAACCCATGAGTTCTTTACCACTGGGAGCCACCGGGGAAGCCCTATAAATGACACAAATAACTGCAAAAAGGTTTTTTTTCCCCTTTTCTCAGTGCTTCCGACCTCATGAACTTAGGAAAAGAGCCTCACGTCTAGCAAGCAAGAAGCCTCTGCACCACCGGCTCCCACCGCCACGCGTGCCTGTCTGTCGGCTCTGGTTTCGGCCGGGGACTTTCTGAAGCACATGTTTGCCAAGGCTGAGTGGTGTGCAGTGAGGCCTTGCAGACCAGTGGTGGCTACAGCCGGAACGCAGAGGAAGGCCCCCACACTGCCCGTGCTCTTGGGAGGACATCATCCCAGTCGATGACTCTCGACCCCAAAGACAACCTCTCTGTAGAACAAGGGTGCAGCCAACAGTTAGGGAGTTCTTTCCACAGTGCCGGTGCTCATTGGCAAAACTTCTTAAGAGAAAAATTATTTTGGAAAGATTTTTCAAGATCCTGAATGTTCTAAAATGGGACTTGTGAGCTGCTGTCTTCTCAAAGGCACTAACAGCACCACGGAGGTGGGCGCCTCGCTGACAGCTGTCACTTGCCTACATCTTTCCTGTAGCACTTCAAAACTGGCTCTCCCTTTCCCTTTGTTTTGATAGACTGTCTTGTCTTCCTTACTTAAGCCTGACAGAATATAACCTTAAGCCTAAGAAATCGGGTCCCTGAGTCTGCTCAGCGGGGCACCCACGTTCACAGGCATCTGCTGGGATTTTGGGAAGTGGAGGAACAGTGTCTCCTGGCCCTCTGTTAGCTTTAAGCTTCTTGGGGGAGAAAGAGGGTAAATTCTTTACTACATATCCCAGAAGGGCCTTAGATATACGACCAGTAAGGACAACTGGTGGGTCTCAGAAAGAGAGAGCTTTCCTTCTTATGATAAACCGTAATGGATAAGAATGTGAAGAGGAATATATGTGTGTGTGACTCATCACTTGGCTACACAGCAGAAATTAACACAACACTGTCAATCAACTATACTTTGATAAAATTTAAAGAATGAGATTTCCAATGATTTCTTAGGCACGATACTAAAAGAAAACATCAATCAACTGGACTCTGCTGAAATTTAAACTTTTCTGCTCCAAAGGACACTATCAACAAAGTGAAAGAAAACCCCCAGTAGAGGAGGAAATATCTGCAAATCATATATCTGGTAAAGGACAGGTATCGAGGATATATGTATATATATCCTTAGGCTATATATATATCCGAAGAACTCTTAGGATCTGAATAGCTATTCATCTTTCTTCATAGAAGATATGCAAACTTTCAATAAGCATATAGAAAAGATGCTCAATATCATTATCCAACAGGGAAAGGCAAAGCAAAACCACAATGAGATACCACTCCCTACCCAGCAGGACGGCTGTAATCAAAAAAGACAGATAATAACAAGTGTTGGTGAGGCTCTGCAGGAATCATACACTGCGGCGGTAGTGTAGAACGGGCGGCCCCTTGGGAAAATAGTTTGGTAGTTCCTCAAAGGCTAAACAGTTATCATTCGACCCAGCAACTCCACTCTTAGTTACCTACCCAGGACAGATGAAAACCAATACCTACACAAGATCACGCACACAAAGGTTCACAGGAGCGTCACTCCTTTAACCCAAGGGCAGAAACTATCTAAATGTACGTCGACGGATAAACAAGCCATGAACACACACAACGAACTGTTACTTGGCAATAAAAAGAAATGATGTGCTGACAGCTTACTGCCATATGGAAGAAACCCTGAAGACATCACGCTAAGCAAAAAAGGAACAGATAAAAAAGTTCACGTTCAGCATGATTCCATGTGCAAGGAATGTCCGGGATGGAGGGGAGATGATGGCTCAGTGGTACATGGTTCCTTTTTGGGTTGATAAAAATGTCCAGACATCTGATAAGGGACTTGTATCCATAATAAAGTATACGAAAATACTAAAATTGATAGTGGGTGATGGTGGCCCAATTCTGTGAATATACTAAAACCCACTATGTGTGCGTGAGTGCATGCTCAGTCGTGTCCGACTCTTTGCAGCACCACGGACTGTAGCCCACCAGGCTCCTCTGTTCATGGGATCTCCCAGCCCACTGGGGTGGGCTACCATTTCCTTCTCCAGGGGGCCTTCCTGGCCCAGAGAGCGAACGCATGTCTCCTGCATCTCCTGCACTGGCACGTGGACTCTTGACCACTGAGCCACCGGGAAAGCCCCCAAAACACACTCCATACTCAGAGAAAAAGAAGGCTTTGTGTGGGAACAACCTGATTGGTCATCTCTTTTCTATTTCTGTGTAGAGTCCAATCATCTGAAAACTTATTTCTTGAACAGAAATGGGTAGAGAAGTTTTGGTAGTGAAAAGATCTTGGGAAGTCCAAAGTTGAAACAGGCTTGACTGGCAGCTGGTTTTAACTGCAGTCTATACACCTGTTAGTAAAACTTATGCATGTGTGCTGAAATGCAGTGAAACTTGAATATGATGATGAACAGATTCTGAAAGCAGCTCCCCAGGCTGACAGAGTTGGGGCAGGCCTATGACATACTTAGGGTTTTCCTGGTGACTCAGATGGTAAAGAATCTGCCTGCAATACAGGAGACCTGGGTTCAATCCCAGGGTTGGGAAGATCCCCTGGAGGAGGGAACGGCAACCCACTCCAGTATTCTTGCCTGGAGAATTCCATGGACAGAGGAGCCTAGCGGGCTACAGTTTAAGGGGTGCAACAAGTCGGACACGACTGAGTGACTAACGCTTTCATACTTTCATGATGTACTTACTGAGTGGGAGAGGATGAGGTTTAATCGGAATTCCCTGCTTTAAAGAGGAGCAACAGCAGGCATTTGCTTTGTTGAATTACCAGTGGATTAATTCTTTGAAGTGTTTTTCTAAGCACGAACTCCCCGGCAGCCTAGTGGTTAAGACTCTGCACTCCCACTGAAGGGGGGCGTGGTTTTGATCCCTGCTTAACTAATTCCAAATGCTGCTGCACAGTGTGGCCGAAATTCAGTAACTAAATAAATTCGCCAAAAAAGAAAAGTGTCTGCAAACAAGCATGTTTTCCTTAACTCAGGGACCAGGTTCTAAAACAACAAAAATTAAAACAGTGTGTTATTGGCCCTAAAAGGGATACAAGAATCCGACAGTACATGACACTGTCTGTTCTAGGTTTCAGTAGGACAGAATATGTTACCTTTTTAAAGGAGGAAGATACAGAAAACAAAGGAAATGACAACTTTAAGACAGGGAGGGACCCCACTTAGCCACCACCTGAAGTTATACAGCAAAATAAATTGAGTGATTTAAAGATGTAATATATTAAAAGAAAAACAGTGATAACAGAAACAGCGGAAAAGGCAAAATGATCCTAAGCTTGCAAGGGTGGGGAGAAAATAATTAACTTTAAAAGCAATAGAAGAAATCATGAAGGAGTGATGGCTATGGAAAAACTTTAAACTTCTGCACGCCAAGAAAGCTAAAACAGACAAAATTAGTAAATAAATGGGCCAGTTTAAAAACATTCCAAACAAGGAATTAATACATTGCTGTTTTAAAAAAAAACTACATTAAGATCCACCCATAAATGAGCAAGGGGCCAGAGTAGACAATTTACAAGAGAGGAAATTTAATTAGTTGATGGAAAGATGCTTGGCACTTAATGCTTGCTGATAATCAAAGAAATGCAAAGGAAACAATGAAGTACTATTTTTATCTTTCTAATCAGTACAGACACATATTAACTGTAACGGTCAATGTTAGCATTTGTTTCTGTGGAAAATGGTTTACACTTACTTCACTAGTGACACGGTAAACTGAGGGAACTTTCCTGAAAAGCAATTTGCTACTATTTTTAGCAAGAGTTATTAAAAGATGTTTATGTCCTTTGATCTATAATCTGCTCCTGGAATATTACCATGAGAGAATAATTAAAAGAGAAAAAAAAAAAAGAAAGTCCATCTTACAAGAAAAAAGCTTTCGGTGTGGCTTCTTTGTAAGGATTAAAAATAAAACAGAAGGAATCTAACTACTGAACCCCCGGGGTCAGCTACGTCATGGCATGTTCTACTGTCATGTTATGCAGCCAATGAGATGATAGGTTACCAAAATAACAGCAAACTGGTCAAATGACTAGCGTATGTCATTAAGTTTAAAAAGGCAGAATAGGGATGCATACCTTCATAATAATTACATTAAAAATCAGACTTGGATTCCCTGGAAGACTGGAAGGGAATAAACCAAGACTGACAGTACTTGAATTAAAGAAGTAAAATTAAAGTTGGATTTTCCCCTTCGGTTTTTAAATAATCCATAATTAATTGTTTCATGCAACAAATATCTACCAAGTGCCCAATATATGCACTAGGCAGTATTCTTGGCGCTAGGAATATAGGGTTGTATAAAATTATTATATTGCTTAGGGAAAAAAAACCAAAGGGACCAGAAAATTGTTAGTTATAGAAACAGTAAAATAAGTTAATGCTATAAATTTTGGGTATATCTTTAAAGTTAGGGATTATAAAATGTTAAGATTCTATTAATTGAAACTCTAAAAAAGGAAAACATTACAAAAATAACTCATCTGAAGAAAAAAAAAGAACAATCAAGGGACTTCCCTGGTGGTCCAGTGGTTAAGACTCGGAGCTTCTACTGCAAGGGCAGGGGTCCCTTGTGCCACAGGGCATGGGTGGGGAAGATCTGGAGGAGGGCATGGCCACCCACTCCAGTATTCTTGCCTGGAGAATCCGATGGACAGAGGAGCCTGGTGGGCTACAGTCCGTAGGGTCGCACAGAGTCGGGCACAACTACAAAGCGACTTAGCATGCAGCACGCTTGTGAAAATCCAACAGCAATGTGGTGAAGTGTAATAGGGACGGCTGCGTGCTTTATGAGCTGCCCTGGTGGCTTGGACAGTAAAGAATCTCCCTGCAATGCCGGAGACCCAGGTTGGTATCCCTGGGTCAGGAAGATCCCCTGGAGAAGGGGATGGCCACTCACTCTAGTATTCTTGTCTGGAGAATTCCTTGGGCAGAGGAGGAAAACTAGCCCAAGATTTTCAGGCAGATTAGAAATTTATTTTATCCAGCAGTGCTTAGAACTACTGGAATCTGTTGGTACTCTTTAATATTTTTGTAACTAGCAAAAATGAGGCAGGATTTAAAGGGTTTCAGTAGTCCAACTGTTAAGACTGCCTCAAACTTAAAACAGCACAAAACATATTAGACTACAGGGCCTGAAGTCTGATTTGGAAAGTAAGATCACCCAAGCAGAATGCTACCTTTTATCAGATGAAATATGGTGTTTCTGTATGGGGAATGAACTCGAAAGACAATGAGGCAGAGAAATGGCTTCCATCCACAGTTAGCAGACAAATCTGGCCAGCATCCCTGCTCCTCCATGTCTGCACCCAGTGGGAGTCTGCCCAGCCTGGGCAGAGAGGAGATGAGAACAGAGAGCAAGTAGATGGAGCCTTGGGGCTGATCTCCAGGTATGAGAGATGCAGGTCACCTAACTTACACATTACCATGACTTACTGCGCTAGGTTCTAACTTCATTTATAATTCCGAATGGCCTCTCAAAAGTAGACAAAGTCATCAGCTACTTTAAAGAATTTATTTATTTGTTTATTTATTTTTGGCTGCACTGGGTCTTCATTGCTACATGCAGGCTCTAGAGCTCAGGCTCAGTGGTTGCCCTGAGACAGGTGGGATTTTCCCAGACCAGGCATCGAACCAGTGTCCCCTGCAATGGCAGGAGGATTCTCTACCACTGGACCACCAGGGAAGCCCCATTAGCTACTGCTGATGGTCTTTCCTGCTGGCCTGTCACACCAGCCCATTTCCTAGGACAGCCTCGTTTGTGGCCTCTGCTCTATTGAGAGCCTGGTTCACTTGGAGGGGACAGTGGCCAGGGGAGTGCTGTGAGCCAGGCTTCCCCCGGTCCAGGGAGGTGGCCGGCAGCCCCAGACCGCCAGAAACCTTATTTTGTTTTATTTATTCGCTCTACCGTCAAAACTGCCTGAAGCCTTTCAGGGGATTTCAAAGAAAAGTTTTGATTAGCCTTTTATAGCTGAAAATGTCTCAGATCTAGCTTAAAAAAAAAAAAAAGTCTTGTGCCTAATATAGCCTGTTAACCAAGAGGTTCCTGGAAGATTTAGGTAAAGAAGAAAAGCATCACATTAAAAGTTTGTAATTTACAAACCAGACACAGGACGTGAGAAGCAAAGTGGTATTCTCTGAGATTTTCCTTTTTCCATTCATATCATGCCAATCTTTTCTTCCTGATCTGATTTCTTTTACTAAGTTCCTTTCTTGCTTTCCTTTTTAACCAAATATGGGAGGTATGTACCCAAGTGCTCCTTAAAATAAATCTGAAGAGCCTTCCAAACTTCCTCCCCAGCCAGAAACCCACCTCATCTCAGGAGTATGTTTAGAGCGAGCAGGAAGCCGATATTTGCCGAGTATTCACACCCTCTGAGGACTGACAAACGTCATTTTTCAAATCATCACAATGCTCTTTACAGAGGATGGCATGGAGAAACGAAGACAGAGGGAGGTGAATCGGCGCAGAGAGGAGTGCAGGGGGCCTGGGGGTGAAGCCACAACGCATCCGCGCAAATCCTGCTCCCCGCACCCCTCACATGGCAACAAACATGCCCTGATGCAGATCACGCACTTCGGCCAACACGCCAGGCGCCATGGACCTGCCTTAGTTTGTGCCAGAGGCCAGTGGGCAGAGAAGCAAAGGAAGAAGTGGGAATTAAGGGTCTGCTTAGGGTGTCGGCGCGTGTCCCAGAGAGACGGGACTTGTCAACGGCGACACTAGTTAACATCTGGGGCCAGAGTGTACTTTGTTGTTAGGGGGGGCCTGGCCTGTGCATTGAGGGGTGCTGAGCAGCAGAGCAGCGTCCCTGGCTTCACTTGCTTGATGCCAGCAGCAGCCCCACCTCCACCCTCTCCTGGATATTTCCGTCTGTAAACCAAACATGTCTCCTGATATTGTCAGATGACCTTAGGGAGGGGTGTGTGCGTGCACATGTTTTCGTGCCCCCCACCCGCACCCCAGGTGAGAACTGCCAGAGTAAGGGGCCCCAGGTGACATGCTCTGGGAAGGTGTGACACAGCTAAGTGTCCCAAACACAGGTGCTTCTGGGGCTAGCATGGCAACGAGCGGTGTAGTCACAGTGCCCTGAGCTCAGGTATGTGGCATACTTCACACTCACTTCCCAGCAGCGCCTGTGACGGAGGCGGCTGCTCTGAGACCCTGCTCTAGTCGGAAAGCTCTTGAGGTGCAGCCGGGGATCTCATTCCCAGGGGTGCTAGGCTGGGCTTGGCCTAGGAGTCAGGGCCCCCAGGGTTGCAGGAGACACCCACCTGTGACCGAACCCTGGATGAGGAGGGCACGATGACTCCCGCCCCCTGTCCACCACCCACCATTCATCTCCAGAACTCTGCCACCTCCTCTCTGAAACCCTGGCCCCGTTAAACACTAATTCCTCATCCTCTCCTCCCCGCAGCCTGGCAACCATCACTCTACTTCTGTCTCTAAGGATTTGACTACTTAAGTAACGGCCCTGTGAGTGCTGAAAGCAACCGAAGGATAATAAGGGAAGCAGGGAGGGAGAAAGGAAGGGAGCTTGGGCACCAAGAGCTGCTAGTTGATTTGTGTCTCTGGCCGTGCGTGAACCCGACACACACTCTCCCTGAGGTCCCCTCCTGTCTCCAGAAGGTAGAATCGGGCAGAGGGGCTTGGTGACCGTGCCAGGCCACGTGTATCTGGGAGCTGGCACTGGGGCTTTAAATTCAGGTTAGTCTGGTGACTAAACCCAAGCCTTAACCGTTACGTGTTCCCGCTCCTCCCAACCATCTTGAAAACAGTGAATTCCTTTGATTCTGTTTTCTGTCTTGCATCGCTTTGGGCCACCAAGGGATTTGTTCTCTTGAAGTTACCAAGAAACACTCCGAGGGCTGATGTGGGGTTCCGTTCTCCACTGACCCCTCACCCCTGGGATTCCCACAGCTCAGTACCATGGGATGGTGGCTCCCAGCAGTGTCCGCCTGCCGTGCTTGGCCAGGTGGCCACCGCAGGTGGGAACAGAAGAGGCTGGGTGGAGAGCTGGGAGATCTGAGGGCGAACACAGGTCAACATCATCGGCTAGAGCTTCATCAGAGCTCCCAAAGCCTCGGTGTCTGGGCCTGGTCAGCTCTGGAAACACCCACCAGCATGGTAACCTGACTGACCCTCTCCCTAGACCTCGACACCACTGCCGAGCAAACTCCCCAGCAAACCTTCAGTGGCTCCCAGCCTCCTGGGGGATGGAGATGAAACCCTTTCATCTGAAAGCCTCTTCCTGCCCCAGCAGCTTTCAATACCCACCGAGGAACCTGCTCCCGTTCTCCCCACCCACTTCACCCCCTTGCACAGCCCCTCCAGCCCCTCGCTCCCAGCCACTGCCGCCTGTCCCAGGGACAGGCCCTCGGCTCAGGACAAGAGGAGGCAGCTCCTCTGGGCGCAGGAACCAGAGCGGGCCCTTCCCACTGGCGCCTCTCTGACCAGCTCTGGAGAAGCTGAGGCCATCTCCTGGTAGCTTATGAGGGCACATATGACCGGGTGCTGGAGGGGGCTGCTGAGGGACAGTAGCCCAGCGCTGCCCCCCACCAGCTTCTGTCTGGAAAGTGCATCTCCCACCCACCCCACCCCCAACACACACACACACACACACACACACACACACACACAGCGGGGCAGTTCCAGAGTTTTCCCAGCCCCAGATCACAGCCGACAGACTAAAGGGAGCACCTGATCCAAGATGCATCAGACCAAGGGATACTGGGGCGCTATTTCCCACCCAAGAGATAGCAAGTCGGGGTGAAATGAAGCAGACCCAGAAGACTTGGGGAGGGACCCTGGCACTGAACCCTGTGGCTGGCAGCTGCAGAGGAGCACAGCGCCCCATCTCAGGCTCCCTGACAACACTCGGAACCTCAAGAGTGGGTCCCCCTTTGGGCTCAAGCGGGGTTTCTACTCAGTAGAACCAGCACTCGTCACGTGGCCAGTAACCACTGAAGCGCATCCGATTCTTAAACCCAGAGGAACTGCCAAAGACAACAGGAGGCAGGAGGAAGACACCAACATTGGACCAACATTGGAGAGGCGGTGGGACAGTCCTCGTCGCAGATTTCGGCTCAGCCCCTGTGAGCCGTCTGATCTCAGGCGATGCTGAGACGTCCTCAGCACAGGATGGGGATCTAGACAGGGCCCTAGGGTCGGCCTGATGGCAGAAGGAACTGCTGCATGGGACGCTCTCGGCCCTTGGCGAGTAACCAGCACACGAGGGCTGTTGTCACACCCCCGCAGGGCATCCACCGAGGGCCGGGCGCTGTGCTGGGGGCTCTCCGCAGAACTCGCGCCACAATGACAGGGGCGGCGTGAGCTCCGGTGAGAATAGGCCCCAAGAACTGAAGGGACCTTTCCAAAGCCACTCAGCCAAAGCTGGGTTCTCTTTGACTTAGGCCGCCTGCTTTTCTTGTCTTTCTGCTAACTTCCTGCTGTCCTCCTGAGGACTGGTGAAGGCCAAGTTCAAGTCCATTAACCATCCTGTGCTTCAGAACCCTAAGAGTCCTCTCCAGTGTGGGGTGTGGGGGACGGAGCTCTGCCCTGCTTCCATGTTTGGTGACTCTGGGCTGGGAGGGCTGTGTTGGATCTGAGCAGGTCTGGTGTGTTCCCTGCCAGGAGGCTGTCCACGCGGTAGATGTACGATGTCTTACCTATCCCATAGGATGCTTTATACAATAAATACTGCTTGAATTGAAGGGCTGAAATGCCTGGGGGCCTAGACACAGACTCTTACAACTTTGGAGATGGTTGAAGACCCTTACTTTCAAAAGCAAGCTGCTCAGAAATGTCTACTTTATTCTGTTTTAATTTCTGAAGATTTAGATAGTTGCGGGTAACACAGCCAGTCTTTTAGTATTGCAACTGGAAATCTCTGAAAGGTAGAATCTCAAAAGAAGCTTTTTAATATGATACAGAAGTTTAACATATCAGATGAGCAAGGAACCCAGGACAGCCTTGTCACATGACATGGAAGAGAGAGGCCCAGGAAGCGGAAGAGACTT
Organism: Antilocapra americana; assembly: GCA_007570785.1. Taxonomy (NCBI): domain Eukaryota; kingdom Metazoa; phylum Chordata; class Mammalia; order Artiodactyla; family Antilocapridae; genus Antilocapra; species Antilocapra americana. The sequence goes on from ML661378.1 coordinate 2,139,357, forward strand.
GCCAGGGGTCTGGCCAGGAGCCCTGGCCTCCTGCATTCTGGGTGGCGGGGGTGGGGTAGGGCGGCTTACCCCCACCCCAACTCTGCACCGTCCTCCCCCAGCCCCCGAGCTGATCCAACTGTCTGCCTTTGCGTCCTCCAGAATCAAAAAGATTATAAGGAGGAGATCGTAAATCACTTTTCTCTATTGAGTTTACCGTGCTCCCTTTTTTTTGGAGGAGTTCAAAAGCACTCAGCAATAAACCCAGGTGATGAGTTTATGTCTTTCTCTCTTAAAATGAAACTTTATTTGAACTCCTGGAGAGGCATTTAACGTTGTTTTAATTTAGGACATTCCTCCAGTATTTCAGCATTTTGCCCCATGGCATTTTCTGTGGGCGGGTGGGTGAAGGGGGTGGGTGTCGGGGGAGGGGTGGGGTCTGTGTCTCGCCCTCCCGGTCCATACAGGCCCTTCCAGATGCTGGAGGACCCTCCCTTCTACGGATTTCAACAACTCTCAACATCCACAGGAGGAGGAGGGGGCCCACCCGCACCTCCACGGGGACTTGGCTGCCGCTTCTTCCTTTTGTGAACCTCCTCGCTGCCCACCTCCTTCTTGCCCTCACCGCTGAGAGCAGAGGGAAACATGTCTGAGTACAGAAAACCATGCCGAGTGTCCGTGGTGGGGCGGGCCAGCCGTGAGGACCACCCTGCTCATCCCTCATACCCTCTTGCCACTGCACTTGCTCGGGGGCTGGGGAAGAAACAAAGGGCGGCAGCTGGCAAAGTAAATAAGACTGAAGCCCAAAAAAAACAACACTGAAGAAGGAGGTGAGAGGGCAGAAGAGACGGAGGGAGGGAGAGAGGGGAGGAAGGAGAGAGGGAGAGAGGCCTGACTCCAGGTACCTCATCAGTCAACCCAGGCTTTAGGCAAATGCAAAGCTGCCCTGCTTTGTCTGGCCCTGGCGGTTTTGCTCACGATTTTATGCGAGTGTTAAGCCAAATTTCAGTCACTAACCACGTGTGACTACTGCCTGGCCACCACACGGCCCCTCCAAATAGAATCATGGCGGCGGACAAGGGGTGGGGGACGGCCTGTTGCTTGCAAGCAGGCGGAATGCGGAGGTCCTGCATTCAATAAGCACTTGGTGGAGAAATAAACACGATAGATCCTTAACGGTGCAGTATACGTCAAGGGTTTTTATTCCCTCTGGCTTCACGGGCCAGCAGGCCACGCCACACACGACTCAAGTCACTCCCACTCCATGGCTGTTCCAGGCAGAGGAGCAGCACTGGGTTCTCGGGGTGACTTCAGCCCTGCTCAGGCCACAGAGGACTGTGGCAGGTGGGGCCCGAGGGGGCCCTGTTCCAGCCCATTTGCAGACATGACAGACACACTCGGGTGGAGGCCCACCGGACTGGGGCAGAGCAAACTCAGCCAAGCCGCTGAGCCCTGCGGAGCAGCAACTTTGGTACAAACGAAAATACTCTATTAGGGGAGTATTACCTACAAGGAGAGCACTGTGCCCAAGCTCTGGATGTAGCTGGCATTTCCCCTAGGAAAACACTAACGTGTTCTCAAGGGGGCCGCTACTCTCCGAGCATCATTAGGCAGCATGGTGGCCTATTTAAACAATGAAGGATGGGGGCCTGGGCCTCCCGAAACACATCGAATCGACTTCGTGAACTGTAAGCCAAGTAGGCAATGGTCCCTGTGGGGTTTTTTTGGTTTTTTCTCCTTCTTCTTCTAAAAAAGGGTGGCTGGGGGGGGGGGGGGGGGGGGGGGGTGCTCCCTGGTGGCTCAGTAGTAAACAATCCCCCTGCCCGTGCAGGAGACACGGGTTCGATCCCTGATCTGGGAAGATCCCACATTTCTTGGAGCAACTAAGACCGCGTGCCACAACTACAGAAGCCCATGGGCTGGAGGGCTCATGCTTCCAAATAGGAGAAGCCGCCGCAAACTGAGAAGCCCATGAACTGCAACTAGAGAAGAGCCCTCGCGGCAATGAAGACTCAGCACAGCCAAACACAAATAATTAAAGAAGAAGGCAGGGAAGTGTGACAAGTGGTTGGGAGCTACCCAGAAGACAGGAGGGACACAAACATCACAGATCCATGAGGGTCTCTGGGGCCAAAAGTCTTCAAGGAGACACTGACTGGGACATTTTCTTTCTTTCTTTCCAGTATTTAGCTATTTATTTGGCTGGGCCGGGTCTTCAGTTGCGGCATAAGGGATCTTTAGCAGCAGCGTGCAAACTCTTAGTTGTGGCGTGTGGGGTCTAGTTCCCTGACCAGGGATCGAACCCAGGCCTGCCGCATTGGAAGCGTGGGGTCTTAGCCCCTGGACCACCAGGCAAGTCCCCTGGGACACCTTCAAGTGCCAGAAAAGGCTCTCTCTCAAGTGCCCTATATCAGAACCACTCTGCTCTGGCCTGAATCTCCTCAGGAGGTCAGAACCAGGACTGTTTTCCCCTTGCTCCCTCCAGATCTCTCCCCGTGATTCCTAGAACAGCTGCTTCTGAGAAGATAAAAAAACATCCAAGCGATAACACTTATCCTTAGGCTGTACTACCGTTCCCCCAACCAAAATCCTAGTAGCTTTCTCCAAACCTTTCTCTTTACCAAAACGATCCGGTTTAAAACAAGATGTCATCTGCTGTATTTTAAGATCACTGACATACAGTTTTCCAAAATAAATGGATCTCTATCTTTTATCTCATACTGCAACCAGAGGTAACGCTAACCCTAAAAGAGTTGTTTTTTTTTTTTTAATAGTACTTCTAAGTGGAAGAACGCGACAGTCAATGGCAGCAGACATTTCTGGAGCACTCTCTCTGCTACACATTTGTCTCTCATCTCACCTCCTGACCATCCTGTGAGGTAAGTTCTAAGACAGGACCATAATTGCTGTCTGCCATTCTGAAACCAAAAAAGCTCCACAACCCCCAGGTTTTTCCATAACTCAGTTGGCAGCAAAAACATCAGGGCCCTGAACTAACACCGGGCTATTTAGATTCCAGTTGTCCCACTAAATGTGAATATCCATGCAGGTGGCTGCACAGCTTTGTGTGTGTTTGGTTACTGATGGCAGCCCCACATCTCCTTAATACAAAATATGTGCACCTGAGCACCTTTCTAAACCCCCCCAAAATCTCAGAATTCTGAAATATCTGGCCCTCAGGGTGTAAGATAAGGATTGTGAATCTCTATGATCAACCCAGTTTTCCGATAAGAAACTGGGAATTCCTGAGGGCGAGAGACCTGCCTGAGGCCACTCTGAGGCTGCAGCTGCCACCAGTGTCCAAGCCTCTGACCACCCTAGCAGGGGCTGCTCCAACACACGACTTCAGCCAGGAAAGAGTGCTGTGCCAACAGGGGCTCTTCCCCGTACCCGACTATTTGAGGGCATGGAGGACACCGGTCAGAACCGGGGCAGGTGGGAGGAGGGCCGGGGGCCTACCTTGCCGAGGACAGTGAGGCATGGTTTCGGGTCCAGCTCCGGCTGCTCCAGTTTCACCACTCCTACCCAGCCGTATTCGTACAGGTCCTCTTCGTCATTGTTATTACACAGGCCCAGTGGGTGCATCTAGGGAACAAGCGGGGAGAAAGCTTCAGTGGGCAGGCTGCAGACCTGCGGGACTCCCACGGTGCCCGTCTCAGACGCCACAGTCAAAAGCAGCCTTGAAACTGAAAATCATATGTGGGGGAGGAATGTGTTTCTCAACCCTCGAGGGATTCTATTTCAGACTGTGTGGACGCTGTCTCACTGCTCTGTAAGGCATGGTCACCCAAGGCGGACGCCACCTGATGCGAAGCGGGAAAAGAGAAATAGCTTAACTCCCACGTAAGGGCAGGTCTAAATCACTGTGAAAGACCGTGACATTCAGTGGCAGCATCCCGGACTATTAGGCTTCCAGACCTTAAAAGCACATCTACTTCAGCTGATGCATGAGGACTTGGAAAAGTGAGGGGTTTATGGAGAGACCACTCAACGGGGCAGCACCGGCGGTAAAATTAACAGGCCGCTTAAAGGCCACTCCTGGTTATTGGGAGATGGGCGACACTCCTTTGAGGTTTTTTCACAATTTGACAAAGCACAAAATCAGAGATAGGTAGAAGAGCTGGTCAAATTTTTACCAGGAAAAGTGACGTTGGTGGAAGCCTGAACACAGAATGCTGCTGCCTTTTGCGGTCAGAGTTCTTAGTGTTGAGTCTGGTATCAGACCGAAGATCCCCGATAACCATCTGAGAAGAGGAGGTCCTCGAGGATAAACCTGATCTACCACGACATTAAGGGGAGTGTCACGGTGCTGAGCTCTCTAAATAACTGGAAGAAATGTGTCTTTAGGTTCGTGGCGTGTTAGAGATACAAGAGACCGAAGAACCCACCGTGTTAGCCAGAATAGATTAATGCCCTCATCTCCAGAGCCTGGGAATATGTTATCTTAAAAGGCACAAGAGACTTAGAGATGTGATGAACTTTGATGTCCTGGATTACCTGGGTGAGCCCAATGTAATCACAAGGGTCCTTACAAGGAGAAGGAGAAATCGTGGAAACAGGGGAGACGTGACCGGGGAAGCAGAGGTTGGCGCGACATGCTTTGAAGATGGAGGTGGGAGCCAGGAGCCAGGGAAAGCAGGTGGCTGGCCTCCAGAAGCTAGAAAAGACAAGGAAAAGGAGTCTCTCGCAAGCCTCCAGAGTGAATGTAGCCCTGCCGACCCATTTTTTTCACTTCTGACCTCCAGAATATGCGCAAGTCTGTGTTGCTTTGACCCATTCGGTTTGATGTAACTTGTAACAGCAGCAAATAGGAAACTACAACATTCTCCTAACCCCCCACTCATTTTATGGATAAAAATGTTTTGGCATTCGATGATAGTAATGGATATGTGAACATCGTGAATGGACTAAATGCCTCTGAGCTGTATACTTTTTTTTTAAAGAGGATTCATAAGTTGTGCTTTATTCAGATTTTGAATCTTATATAGCAATTTAAATAGACGAGGCTGATCTATAGACTAGTACAGATACATCAAATCATAGTGATATACAAAATGAAATTGAAAAGTATATAGTTTGACACATAAAAAATTTTAAATGTCTTTTTTACTGATATATTTATGAAATTTAGAAAGGATATATGCCAAATTCCTATCTAATTTCCTTCTTGGGGAAGGAATTTTGGTACTTATGGACATTCAGAGGGGCTTTGAATTGTATACTTTAAAATGGCCTATATGGTAAATTTGATGTCAATTTTACTGACATAAAAAAGCTTTTAGGGAGACTTCCCTGGCGGTCCAGTAGCTAAGACTTTGACCTCCCAACGCGGGGGCCCAAGGTTCAATCCCTGGTCAGGGAACTAGATCCTGTGTGCCACAACTAAGACCAAAGAATTAAATAAATGTTAAAAGATTTTTTTTTTAAATGTCCCAAGAGTCTACTCAGAAACTACTGTCCTCAGTCAACACGGGGATCCACAGTGTAGGACGACGTGATTTCCACTCCTCCAGAGCCTAAGCCAGCCCTGTATCCCTTCAGGAGACCCTGTCCTCAGAGTCCGAGCCCCGCTCGATGACTGACAGTCCCCACAAGCAAGGAAGGCGGAGCAACAGGGCATGTGAATTCGGGATCTACATCTGGAAATTAAAGCTCTGCAGGGGCCTGGGGTTTAAAAAAGGGGTTTTAACTTTTGCTGAAACCAGCATTCCCTACCCTTGGACAGTCAGCCCATGCTGTGCTTACGATGCTCACACTTTCTCATGGGGCACATCCTGAGAGATGCTGGGTCAGGGACAGCACAGGTACACGTGTGAAGAAGAAGCCAACTTAAAGTAGACGTGACTCAAGCCTGACGCTGACACGCCTGATGCCAACAGCAAGGGCTTTGAGGGGGAGGAGACCGAGGGACAGAGGGAGGACGAGGGGGCCTGGGAGGGTGGTACCAGGAAATCAGAGCAGCAGGAGCAGGAGAAAAAACCAGGGCCCTCTGGCAGACTGGGCAGAGGCTCGAGCTATGGAGCAGGACATGCAGGCATGGGAGGGGCAGCAAGGGGGTGCCCTGAGCTCGTAGAAATCCCCACTGCACACGCCCCACACACTGAGGTCCCCCCGGAGCTCTGGCCTGCGCCCCCCCGCAGGCCATCCCTTTTCGGCAGCCATGCCCTCCCACTCTCCCCCTGAGACTCCCTTTCAGACCATCGCTGGGGTGACTATGAGTAGCTCAAAGTGTCAGCCCTGTCAAGGGTGTTGACTTCTGAACAGGGATCAAAGACTTAAAAACCCAAAGGAATTTCTATAAAGTGCCGGTGGGTGTTATGGATTGGGGTGGGTGGTTTGCTTTCCCCAGGGAGGGTGAAAGGGCCCCCAAGATCGCATCTCAGTGCATCCAAAACCGACCTGGCTGTCTCCACTGACTCCGGAGTTCCTTCTCTGCCAAGTTCCTTACTCTAGTTCGAATCTCCAGAGGGCTGAACTACCCGGCCTGAAAACTCAATCTCAGCCACGTCTCAGGTGTAACTGGTCTCTTCCATCCACCTGCCAGATACTGTCCAACTGGGTCTTTCTCAGCTCAGCCCTGATGACATCAGCTTCCAGAAGTGCCTGCCGCCCTAGGTCTCCAAACATTCACACCCTGTGGTCCTCTTTTACCAAGGGCTTCATGTTATAGGCTCTGTAATATCTTATGGGAAAACCCAAACCAACTTTCTGGCCAATCCAAAGCTAATGAAAGCATAAAGAGAAAAACCAAATAGACTCAGAAACCTAGAACAGAGCTTGACAAAAACTCACTGGAGACACAATACTGAAGGAGAGGAAGGACAGCCTGAAATGATGAGAAGATCAGAAAAACTCCTGAGCGGGTCCACAGAAGAACAATTCCAATAATTCGCAAGCTCCCCCAAAGTGTGAGGATTTAACAGAAGATCTGTCTTGTGTTGTAACTCTGGTCTCGCGCTCTCAGAATAACTTTGTGATGTCAACATTCTTGCTGAAGTCAACTGAAGGCAAATTCCCAGCTGGTCCACAATAGTGAGGCTTGATATTAAGAAGCTGTGTCTAGAGACTTCCCAGGCGGTCCAGTGGCCAAGACTCTGCACTCCCAATGGAGGGGGCCCAGGCTGAATCCCTGCTTGGGGAACTAGATCCCACAGGCCACAACAAAGATTGAAGATCCTGAGCGTCACAGCTGAGACCTGGTGCAGATAAATAATAGAATTTTTTTTTTTTTTTAAAGAAGAAGTTGTGCCTCTTGCTGTTCCTCCTGATTTTGTTCTGAGGGGTGTTTGGAGAGGATGCGAGCTTTGGAATCATGTAACCGTGTTTTGAAACCTGCCTCTTACGAGGCACATCTCCTTGGGCAGACGACTCAATTTCTGTAAACCTCTGTTTCATCATCTGTAAAATGGGAACAGTAGCATCTGCCTCAACAGGGTGCTGTGAGGATTCAGTGAGATAGAACACATTATCATAGCTGCACAGTAGGTGCTCCATCAGTGGGAAAGTCCTCTCCTTCTTCGCTTTCTCTAGACATGTCACGCTTGCTAGCAAGTCACACTTCTGCCTAGAATCCTCTGTCCTTCAAGACCAGTTTCAAGGTCAGCCCTTCCATGAAGCTTTCTTGAATGCACCAGTACAGCTGGTGGCTTCCACCCCTGTGTTCCCAAATGTTTTACACGGTGCTTGCCATTAGTTCTTTCACCGCCTCTGCGGGAACAGACACCTGTTTCTAGAGGAAGTCTTCTCAGAGGTCCCCTTTCACCCCACCCACAGCCCTGCACCCAAAAGGTGCTCAGTAAATGACCGCTGGGTGAAGAGCCTGCTAACTCGCCTCAGCTCTGCTTGGGGAAGCCATCCAGGCCTCTGTTTGCCTAGGCGAGCGACCAAGACAAAACAGGTCAGAATTTCAGCAAACTATTGCATGAACTTCAGTAGAGGCAGCTCTTATAGCCACTGATCCCCAAGTCACCAACACATTCCTGGTGACCTCAGGATTTCCTGGCAGCGGCACAGGAGCAAAGGCTGCTCCTTCTCAGTCACCACAGCCGGGCTGGCAGGGGTGGACGGCACTCTCAAAGGGCGGGGAACACAATGCCGCCTCCCTTCCCTGGGGCAGGCCCATGACAGGACTTTTATCAGAGTGGTGGAGGGGGAAGATGAATAGAGGATTCCTTGCCTTAAAAAAAAAAAAAAAAAAGCAAAATTTCACATTCCCTTGTCCCGGTCTGACCTCAGAAGTTGCTGTCATCTCTGATAAGATGAGGGGATAAAGCAAGGAAGAGGCAGGCATTGGATCGAGGGCACAGGGAACCCAACAGAGAAGAAAAATAGAGGGAAATCCCAGGATGACAGCTATGCCACCGGCCGGCGGGCGAGCAGCCCAGATGGGGCCAGAAGGATGAGCACTGCAAACGACAACAGCAGCAGCCTGGGTCATCACCCAGGGGGTCTGGCAGTACTGGGCAGAGTATTATAGTTCTGAACAGGAGAATGAAATGTGATAATTATACAGCAAACTAAAGCAATAGAGGCAAAGGGGACAATTATTAACTCCGGAAAAAAAAAAACAAAATGTCAATGCCAGAATTGTAAACCACAGCAGGGCATGGCACGCAGGACCTGCGTGGGAATAGTGACAGCCAAAAAATGTAAATCCCAATCTAGACATTAATTGTCATGTGACTACACTGGGAAAATGCAGAGATGGGAAATGTGGGGGGGGGGGGGGGCGGAAAGGTTGGGGCCGGGGAAGGGATGAAGCGGATAAGAGAACAAAATCTCCATCTTCCATACGAGGAAGTCAAAAAACATATAAATGGGCTAAGATGCACGCTATTTAGAAATTATTGACAGAAACTTAGAAATATTCCTAGAGGTGAACAGTAGAAGAAACCACTAAATAATTGAAAATAGTTCCCTCTGAGAAGAGCAGTCAGGAATGGCAACGGGTGCCCCAGAGGACGCCTCTTATTATTAGAAGCCATGAAGTACCCTTTGCCTGTTATAAACACATACGTGTGCTTCAGTTTGGTTAAGATCTTTGCAGGCACTGCTGGACAGAAGTTCTTTCCTCCAGGTGTTCCAGCAGATTCTCTGGGTCCTGCAGGGAAGTGCTCCATCGGGCCAAAGAGAGACCCTGCAGGTAACTGCACAGGGCTGTGGCCATGGAGGAGGGCCATCTGGGACGGCTCTCGGGAGCCCCCTGGCCCAGGGTTGGCAATGGTGGGAATGCGGCAGAGGGAGGACTAGGGGAGAATGGTGCAGAGAGGGCCCGCAGCCCGAAATAACTTCCGGGTGGCACCAGGGTGTGATGAGGACTTGGGTGCTGCAGAGGTGGCAGACTACAACAAGCCAGTCGGTTGTTCTCAGGGGCCTCCCGTTTTCTCCCAGGCACAGACAGATCCTATAACCTCCAGAAGGAGTGCTGAACGACCGACTTGCATTTCCCCACATGGAGCTGCTCAGGGCCAAATGGCTAACAATAAACAGGGCAGAGTCCTGGCCACCATCAGTGCCAGAAATCGAGCGTCTGGCTTCATGCTGAAATATGAAGATGGACCTTCTTCAAATTTCTTGGAGCCTGAAGGGGTTGGCTATCAGGGTTTCACTGTTTTCTTAATGGACAACGACTAGAGGGAACTTCAAAGCCGAAAGGCTATGTCAGACAAGGTTAAATAACTGGAGAAAACAGAACCACGCTCCCTTGGGGACGGGACATCAAGCCAGGCTTTGAAACCAAGACCCATTCTTTAAGAAGCTCTCAGTGCAAAATCCTTGAGATATACCGGGGCGCTTTCCACACGTCTGAAAGGGCAAAACTGAAACCGGGGCTGGTGGAGCTCTTATCCAAGGTTACAGTATCTCCACACTCTGCTGCAAGTTTAAAATAGCTTCAAAAGGGCCGCCTGCTTCTAAGTGGGTTACTGTTACACTGGAGCCAAACACGGAACGAATAGGAGGAGAGACATTTCGGTCTGTAATATTATCTCATCAAAAAATTCCTGGGGATTTAAAAGGGAAACTTCCTTCCTTTTGTCCTTTCGCCGCCCGTTGACTAGGGTAGGGTGTCGGTGTGGTACAGGGTTTCACAGCCCTGGACCTTTTCTTAAAAGGTGTGGTGGTTGCGTCAAGATTTACAATTTATGTGAAAGAGTGGAAAGGGACAGCCCCACCCGCTTCTCTCTTGAATCATAAGGATTATTTTTTTTCTCTTCTGTGTACAAAGAAACAGCTCTTTTGCTCTTTGAACAAACATCCCGAACCTCTTTCTGGAGCTAGAATCCAGAGGGCCCCGAACACAGTTTTTTCTCCCCCGGTTGTCATAGCAATGGGAACAGAAAGTACCACAGACACAGAAAAAGAGCTGGCTGTTGCTGCTGTCTGCTGGAAACTTCGAAATGGGGATTGCCTGAGGATTAAAACTGGTGTTTCTTTGCCGAGGACTGTGGTCTTCTGAACATGGTCTTCTGCCATGGACATCACTTTTTAAAGGAAGACCAAGAACCGCCTCTACCCTATTTGGTTCCTCTTGTTCTTGGTACCAAAAGAGCCACTGAGAAGCTGCCTGTCGGAAAGGGTGCAAAGCAGCAAGTATCTCTAACCCACCTTTACACCTGAATATCCCTAGGCACTGAATTTGGTCAGATAACTATGTTGAAACTTAGATATAGTCCTGTGTATATCCCAGGTCTGTCTTAATAGACTTTCACTTAGAACTTCCAATTCTGACTCCAAGTAGGTAAGGATATGTTTCACATGTTAGACTTTATTTTTTAAAAAAGTATCCAATAGCCTATAGAAAACCATCTGAAATGGTCTGTTCTAAAAGTGACTCAAAGTGACTCATACCACGACCTGATGACAAGAACTGAGCTCCACACAGAAATTCACGGGCACAGTTTTCTTCTAAATTGCAAGGCGATGTAATAAAGGACACTTGATTGTTCCTACTATAAAAAAGGTAAGGATTTGGTGCCTGTATACACCAAAGAGTTACTAAATCGAGACAAAATATGTTGGAGGGGTAAGTGTAAAGTGGGCTTCTCACTCTTCCAGTTTTACAAACAATATTGTAAAACCACAAAATCAATAAAACTACTTGATGCCAGTCTTAAACTAGAAAAATGGAGCAAGTGGAAAAGGAACTCCAAAAACACAGTTAAGTTGTTATAAGATCTATGACGTAAACCAGGGCAATATAAGGATGCAGAAAGGACTCATTCAATAAATTCTGTTGGAACAGGTGTATAGCAATGCAGAGAAAAGCTTGGTTTGGCTGTCCGAAAGCTATTCTGAGAATGAATGAGGCAGCTTGAGTTAAGGGAAGCCCTTTAGGGAAGCTCGACAATGACAAAAGGAGGCAGAATGAACAAAAAATTCTTAAAACGTCTCCATGTTATCAGCAGCAGAAAGGAATGAAATGATGGTTATGGGATAGACATCAATAGGTTACAGTAAGAAAACTGAAAGACTATCAGCCTTATTGTGGATTAATGCACAGTAAAATCACCAATGTAAACCAATGCTAACCACAGGGGAGGGATGCTGGGTATACGTGGACATACCTGGTTGGCCACATCGCAAATCTGCTCAATCTGGGTGGAATCTGTCTAGCAACATGCAACAAACCCGAGATCCTTTGACTTCCTTTCCCCCATAATTCCTTTTTTAGAGAAGATACTGAGGAATTAATCTAAAACAAGTAAGTCAAAAACAAACTAAATAAATAAGAGAAGAAACACAATCCTAAAGGAAATCAACCCTGAATATTCATTGGAAGGACTGATGCTGAAGCTGTAGCTCCAATAGTTTGGTTACCTGATGCAAAGAGGCAACTCACTGGAAAAGACCCTGATGCTGGGAGATTGACGGCAAGGGGAGAAGAGGGCGGCAGAGGATGAGACGGTTGGATAGCATCACTGACTCAATGGACATGATTTGAGCAAACTCTGGGAGATAGCGAAGGACAAGGAAGCCTGGTATGCTGCAGTTTACGAGGTCACAAAGGGTCAGACATGCCTTAGTGACTGAATAGTAACAACTTTACATGATAAAATCTTCAAGCAGTCCCCCTCCAAACTATGAAAACATAGAAAGAAAAAAGATTTCCCCAGAAGTTTATAATCAAACAAAACAATGTGCCTAATTTATGGGATATCGTACAACCCTAAGAAGATAATGATGACGATAACAGGGTATAAAAAGTACCATGTATGAAATCGTAAGAAAAGTGTATGCTGTATAAGGCAACACCTATTCAAAAATACCATCTGCAGATGGGCAAAGAATGCAAAGAGACAAAGAATGTTAAAAGTTGATGGGTTTAGAGTGTAAGGGTAGTCAGAGACTTCCCTTTTGTGAATTTTAGTATTCATCCAAACTAACGTTTGCTGAGTGCTGACCCAGTGCTGGACACTGCACGAGAAAGTAATTAAGACCTATTGTTGGGACTTGTCTCGTGGTCCACTGGTTAGGACTTTGCTTTCCAATGCAGGGGGTGTGGGTTTGATCCCTGGTCCAGGAGCTAAGACCCCACATGCAGCCTGGCACTGGGAGCAAGTGCTAGCCAAACAGCACAGGCTGCGTGCAAGGGCTCAGCAAGGAAAACACAGAAGGAAATTATTATACACCAGTGCACAGCAAGGACTCGACCATGAGCGCTGTCCTACCAATGATGACAGCAGCTCAGCTCCGGTCATTCTGACGTGCCGAACTTGAGACGCCACCTGATCACAGAAATACTTTACCACGTTACGTGGCGATTTGGCTTCCTTCCTCTGAAACACATAAGACAGATGGACAAAAACACTTGAAACAAAAACAAAGCTAAAAATTCTTTCACCTAGAAAATACACCGTGTGCATGCTAAGCTGTTCAGTCATGGCTGACTCTTTGCGACCCCATGGACTGTAGCCCGCCAGGCTCCTCTGTCCATGGGATTCTCCAGGCAAGAATACTGGAGTGAGCTGCCCTGCCCTCCTCCAGGGGAACATCTTGACTCAGGGATCAGAGCCCCAACTCTTATGTCTCCTGCATTGGCAGGGGGGTTCTTTACCACTATCGCCACCAAGAAAGCCCCATAAACTACACTTCTTCACCCCAAATGACAATAAAGGACAAGTCAGGGGTTCTTTATAAAATAAAAACAACTCCTGAGATTTGAGGAGTTTCTTACAAGGAATACCCAGGGAGGAAGTGCAGGCTTGCTGTAACTTTGAGTTGTTTTCTGAATGCAAAGAAATTCAGGCCTTGGGGAGGTAGATTCATTACATTACCCCCCAGTCATGATTCTAACTCATTTTTATTCAAAACGTCTCCTTAATTAGTAAAACATAGAAAATAAAATGGGAGGAATGAGCCAACAGTTGCCAAGTGACCGTTCTGGACACCGTGTTGGGGGCAGGCATCGGGTGTCCAGCCTGGGGGCAAAGCCTGTCCTTTCCGCTGACCCCATGGCGCTGCCTGTTGGATGTGGCTGTGAGCAACTGGCCAGGCACTGCCTCTTAACTTCTGGCCACTGGGGAGGGGCCATGCCACCTCAGAGCTTGCTTCCCCTTCGAGGGTGGTGCTGATCCCGACTATGTGCATCTATTCCTGAGGTGAGACCTGGAGCGGGCCCGTGTCCCGGCTGGTGGCCAGTGGGGCAACACAGCTGACGCCAGAGGCACAAGCAACCAGAGAAAAAACAGATCAACTGGACTAGTGACAAAACGGAAAGGACGCCCTCAAGAGTGCGCAGAGACAACCCACCGGACAGAAGAAAACCCATGCAAATCAGGTGTCTGATCCTGGACTAGAACGCGGAAAAATCCTTACAACTCAGTGATGACAGGACAAATTATCTAACTGAAAAATGGGCAAGGGATCTAAATAGATATTTCTCCAAAAAAAAAAAAGCAAATGCAAATAAGCACATGAAAAGTTGCTCAACGGCATTAGCCATCCAGGAAATGCAAATCAAAACCACAATGAGCTATACCACTTCATACCCTTGGTGCCGCGCTGTGCTTAGCCACTCAGTCGTGTCCGACTCCGCCACCCCGTGAACCAGAACCCACCAGGCTCCTCTGTCCATGGGGATTCTCCAGACAAGAATACTGGAATGGGTAGCCATGCCCTTCTCCAGGGGATCTTCCCAACCCAGGGTTCAAACTCAGGTCTCCCACATTGCAGGTGGATTCTTTACTGTCTGAGCCACTAGGGAAGCTCTCATATCCTCTAAGACGGCTGTAATCAGAAAGAAAATAGCAAGTGTTGTCTACGAGGTGGAAAAATTAGAACCTCCATTCAGTGCTTTGGGAACTGCGGAGACAGTACAATAATTTTGCAAAGAGTTACCATCTGACCTGGCAATTCCACTCCTAGCTATATAAGCAGCAGATGTGAAGACACATATCCACACTGACAGTCTATGGTAACGTTACTCGTTATTCCACCAAAAAGGTGGAAAGAGAAAAGAGAAAGTGCTCAGTCGTGTCTACTCTCTGCGACCCCATAGACTGTAGCCTACCAGCTCAATCGTGTCCGACTCTGTGCGACCCCATGGACTGCAGCCTACCAAGTTCCTCCGTCTGTGGGGTTTTCCAGGCAAGAGTACCAGAGTGGGTTGCCATTTCCTTCTCCAGGAGATCTTCCCAACCCAGGATTGAACCCGGGTCTCCAGCAATGTAGGCAGACGCTTTACCATCTGAGCCACCAGGGAGGTGTCCATCAATGGGTGAATGGGTGAACAAAGCATGGTACACTCATACAAGGGCACATCACGTGGCTATACAAAGGAACAGAATACTGATACACGCTACAGCACGGGGAAACCTTGAAGATATTAAGCTGAATCGAAGAAACCAGTCACAAAAGTCCACATTTTATATTGCTCTATTCATACGAAAGCCCGGCACAGGAAATTCTATAAATACAGAAAATAGACTTGTGGTTGCGTAAAGGCTGAAGGGTTGAGGAACGAGAGGTTGGGGAAATAGGACCTAAAAGGTACAAGGTTTCTTTTTCGATATGACTTGAATGTTCTAATATGGATTGTGGTGACTCTCTACAGCTCTGCAATATACTAAAAACCACTGAACACTATACTTTAAAGAGTGAACTGTATGGTGTGCAAATTATATCTCGACAAAGCTGTTATGAAAGAGCTATGCAAATAAAAGAAAAGTTAAAAAAGAAAAAAAGGAAGGTCCATTTCCTCAGGTGTGAAGTAGGGACAGGGCCTGCACCTCCTGAGTTAGACGGCAGGAGCCAACGTATTTGGTAAATTAGGACCCCGGGGCTGGGGGTGAGGGGTGCAGATCGAGGCACAGTGTCTAAGAGGGCGGGGTCTCTAGGAAGAGTAACAGCAGGATGGGTGACAGCAGAGTGGGGCGGAAGTACAACCACCCCTGATCACCAAGCCCAAGACCACAGACCCAAGCGAGAAACCTATCACAGGAAAGCAGGCCCCCAGGGAGGGACCCAGGGTGGGGGTAGGGGGCAAGAGCCTGCAGGGAGGGGAAGGGTGCCTGGGGGTCCTCAAGGACTCACTAGCTCCACCCACAGGCCACGGGTTTACCCCATCCAGTCCCCCTCTCTGCAATTGCACTGGTGAGTTTCCAGACTGGAGCCTTCAGAAAGGGACACTGGATGAAAACTGCCCGATTAATTAACTGTCCTGTGTTAGTCTGTTAGTAACAGGGGTGGGGGGATAGGGAGGAGACCAGACCACAATAATAAAAGCAATAAATTATACGCTGCGCTTTCCCACCCTGGAAGACCTTGGGCAAGCGGTATGAGGGCTCTGTTCGCTCGGATCCTGAGAGCAAGGGGAATGCCTGCCCCCTGTTCACCTCGTGGGGGCTTGGGGAGGATTAATGAGATGATGTCTGAGCTCTGCTCCAGGCCCCCTGCAAACACCACTAGGTCTCAGGCATTATTAGCACAAGCTAGGACAGCCTTCTGCCCTTTCCTCACCTCATTATGACACCTAAGCTTTATTACATCTGCTATTATAAAGTTCTCTCTCTAAGAGGGCACCACGGAGGTCACAGCCCAGGCTGGGTCTGCACTGCCTGGCCAGCCTTGTTAACGCCACTCCTCAAACCCTGCTCCTCAACAACAGGCACCTTGAACCTTCAGCAGGGCGCCCAGCATCTGATGCCAGAGTCGGATGGTTTATAAGGCCCTCTAGGATCTCGCTGGTAGCTCAGTGGTAAAGAATCCACCTGCCAATGCAGGAGACACGGGCTCGATCCCTGGTCTGGGGAGAGTCCACGTGCCAGTGCAGCAGCTAAGCCCGTGGGCCACAGCTACCGAGCCGGCGAACCTAGAGCCTGTGCTCGGCAACAAGAGGCCACCCCAGTGAGAAGCCCATGCACCGCGGCAGAGTAGCCCCCGCTCGCTGCAACTGGAGGAGGCCCGCGTGCAGTAAGGAAGACCCAGCACAGCCAAAAAAAAATAAAACAAATACTTAAATAAAGGTTCCCCGGATGTGGGGGTTTTCAGATCCCTTGCTTCACGTTACCACCCTTACCCCTCAACATTTAAGACCTGAGGGGAGTAACTGCCAGGCTGGGGAGGGGCCTGGGGACACGCTTCTGGAGTCTTCAAGGACTCTGTTCCTGGGTATCAGACTCATGGACCGGTTTTTGCAGGGTTTAATCTCAAGGCTACCAACCCAGGAGACCTGTATTTCAAAGTGAAGGCGAGGCCACGTTGTGTGTGTGAAAAAACTGACACAAAAGTCTATACGTGGGCCTCTGTCTTTGAGGGTCTTCATTCAGTTGGGTGAGCTAACATTGTAAGTTTGTTGTGAAGACCAGAGATAACACACGCTACACTTTCAAAGTGGTGGATTACAACGGCTGCCAACACTCATTGTGAGCTTGCTGCGTTCTGGGCACTGGTTTTCCAGTTTTACAGGTGATAATTCACTTGATCCTAACAACCCTGAGTTAGGTATTCTTAGTATTCCATTTTATAGATAAGGAAAATCAAGACAGAGGGGTTTGGTGATTCGTTCAAGGGCACACCCAAGTCAGCGGTAGAGCTGAGATTTAAACCCAGGTAGCCATTACTCCCCTGCCACAGTAGATATAAAATATGACCCCACTGATATTACCTTCTTGGTGCTGAAAAGAAAATGAACATGTTTTCTCCAATCCAAGTGCTAAGAATGGTTCTTATCCTGATACCGTTTTAGTTATTTGGTTGAGAGAAAGGAGAAGGGTCGACAGGGATGTGGGTGACAATGGACGCTAGGAGTGAGGCATCACCCACTCTGAGGGGCAGCAGAGAAGAAACAAACAGGTTCCCCAGTGAAGGAGGCTTCATGACTGCCTCTACAAACCAAAGTTCCAAATCTGGGAATGTGCAAGCAGCCATAATCATCCAGCTGAACACCAGACCCATTAAGACAGAAGCAGCCACAGAAATAAAAATGCCAAATTCATGATGGTGGCCACATTATCTGATTTACTGTTTTACACCTCAATCCTTTTATTTCTTTAGAAAGCATAGGTGGGTGGGGTCGGAGGGAGGTCCGAGAGGAAGGAGATAGATGTATACATATAAAGCTGACTCACTTCACTGTACAGCAGAAACCAACAATTATATGCCAATTGAAAAAAAAAGGAAAAAGAAAGCATAAACCAGATGACTTTGTTACATAAGAAATCTACCCACCGCACCCCCATCTCAAGCACAGTCAACTCACTCCATAACTCAGTAATCTTCCTAATATGTCTCCTTTCTACTTTCAGATACTTTTCCCAATGTCCTGACTGGCAAAAACCCAATTCCTACCTCTGCAAAGCTCCTAGGTCCTTGTCTAAATGACGGGGAAAAATGTAAAAATAAATTAAACCTCTGAAATTCAAAGGGTACCAAAAAGTACCTTGGCAGGAAGAAAACTACCAATCTATATCGATTTTTCTAACCTGAAGAAAAAAGTAACACACAATAGCAAATCAAAAGTGTACCAACTAGGTCCAGAAACATGTCAATAAAGAAACAAGTCATTTTTTAAGTTGAGAGGAGGCCTTAAAGAAGCAGGAATGCAGCAGGACTTCAGCATAGGAGTCTGTGTCTGTGTCAGCATAGGAGGATAACCAGCGCCTGTCTTCACATTACCTTCCCCAGGATGCAGCTGACCAAGAGCCAGAAGCTGGAGGACCACTCCCAGCCCTGGCGAGGAAGACCACCCACCATGATAGAGACCATTGAGAGAGCCTGGCTTGGTTCTAGCACCAAACAACTCCAGATAACCCGGGGAGGCCTGCTTGTCTGATTTTCCACCCTGAGGAGAGGTGAACAGAGCACAGGCTCTGGGCAACAGCCTCAACTCTCGTCTCCTACAGCCGTCCTTGAACATGCCATTGTCATTCAGCCCCTAAGGTCTTCGAGATTCTGCGTCTATAAAATGTGGCAAGAAACATCCCGGACTGTACATCTTCAGATGTGGTGGGTAGCAGGGGGTAGCCTGCAGATGGTGACTGCAGCCATGAAATTAAAAGATGCTTGCTCCTTGGAAGAAAAGCTACGACCAACCTAGACAGCATATTAAAAAGCAGAGACATTGCTTTGCCAACAAAGGTCTGTCTAGTCAAAGCTATGGTTTTTCCAGTGCTCATATATGGATGTGAGAGTTGGACTATAAAGAAAACTGAGCGCCGAAGAATTGATGCTTTTGAACTGTGGTGTTGGAGAAGATGCTTGACAGTCCCTGGGACTGCAAGGAGATCAAACCAGTCAATCCTAAAGGAAATCAGTCCTGAATATTCATCGGAAGGACTGATGCTGAAGCTGAAACTCCCAATACTTTGGCCACCTGATGTGAGGAGCTGAGTCACTGGAAAAGACCCTGATGCTAGGAAAGATTGAAGGCAGAAGGGGATGACAGAGGACGAGATGGTTGGACGGCATCACCGATTCAATGGAGTTTGAGTAAGCTCCAGGAGATGGTGAAGGACAAGGAAGCCTGGTATGCTGCAGTCCATGGGGTCACAAAGCGTCAGACACAACTGAGCAACTGAACAGCAACAAGAAGAGAGTGGCTACTCAGACGCAGGTCCCCTCACTGCTCAATGAGACAAAATCTGTGGCTGCTTAAGGACTGAAGCAGTAACCTCCTGCCTTAGCACTTAGGATCAAGGCTTGAGATGGAGTAGAATGTGTGCAGAAAAAAACACCGCCTTAAAACTGCCACTCCTGGTACTGGACTTCCCTGGAGGGCCAGTGGTTAAGATTCTAAGCTTCTAATCGGGACGTGAGTTCGATCCCTGCTTGGCTTGAGGAACTAAGATCCCATATACCACACTGTGCAGCCAAATAAATAAATAAAGTAAAATAAAAATGTGGGTTTTAAAACAAAAACCAATCAAACAAAAACTGCCACTCCTTCATAGGTTAGCGGTCTTCTCTCTTTTGGTAGTTCGGGAGATTTTTGCTTTATGCCTACATTGGGCTACTGTACTGCAACATGTCCAGGTGTGGACTTGTGGGTTTATTTTAATTCATCTTGTTAAAGCAAAGCACTGGGTGTGTTTCATTCTGGAAACTTGTATCTTGTTTTGCCTCTGGAAAATTCTCAGGCTTTGTCTCTGAGTAGTCTGCCACCGGCCTGTCTCTCTTCCTCAAGGGCACACACATATCAGTTCTGGTTGGAGGCTCAGGTCTTCCCTACATGTGACCCAGCTACTCTATCGGAACGTTGTTATTCCTCCTCTTCGGCATTCTGCATGTCTTCCAATTCACTAATCCTATCTGTATGTTTGTCCAGTATGGGGCTTCATTCATCAAGATTTAATTCCTATTCTCATTCTTTGTTTCTGGCATTTGTACTCTTTTTTTCGTACCTACCTATTAATACCTCCTTTCTGCCGGTTGTGTTTCCTGACTTCTTATAGCTGTAATTTCTTCCGTCTCTGATAATTCTAAACATGCATTTTACAGTCGGTATTGGATTGCTCTATTTTCATGTAACCCGGAACAAATTAATCTCTCAGTGTTGATTTAGTTGGCTATCTTTAGTACTTCAGATGTCCTGGAATTTTGGGTTGCAAGTCCACAGGGTCAGAGTTAGTCAGCAGGAGGTGGAGTGGAGTAAGGTGGGGGTTGGGGGGGTCTCTTCTGCAGCACCCCTCCCCCACAGTTTTGTGGTCATTTCTCCCAGGATCCTCTCATTTTGACAGGTCAGGACCCCTAGCACACAGTAATGCAGGCAAACTTCAGTCACGCCTCCAGGTGATACTGGCCCACAAGTGGGCTGCAGTCCTGTGTCTGCTTCTTCCCGGTGCCCTAGACTTCACCCTGAGCAGTAATTGTCTTGGATGTTTTTAGCTTCCTTCCACAGCCAGAGCGGCCAGCCCAGACCTTGTTTTCAGCAGTGAGTCTGGCTCGTGGGCTACTTTTAGTTCCCTCTGCCTCAGCAGAGCAAGGCTCCCAGCTACACAGCCTACTTCCAGACTCCCAGTGGAGCGGGGCTGTGGCTTCAGCATAAAGAGGCTGATGCTTTTTATTTGGTTGTGTGTTTTTCACAGATATGTCTGTCTTGTTTTTGAGCATAATTGCATCTTTAATTTTCTTTTTATATTTGATGTTTGGAACTAGGGGCAGGGCGAGGGTTGGGGGGAGAGCACGGGGAAGGGCAGCGACTCCAAATTAAACATATACACAGAGCAGAAGGTGAATATTTAAACAAAGACTTAAAGGAGGTAAGGGAGAGAGTCACGCCCGGAGGAAGAAAATTATCTCAGAAAAGAGGGAACAACCCCAAGTGCAAGAAGCCTGAGGCAGGTCTGCTGTGTCTGAAGAACAGAGTGAGCAAGGGGGATGGAACAAGGTAGAAAGGCAACGGCTTTACAGGCCCTCCTAAGTAGGTGGGAAATTCTCAACAGAGCAGCAAGAGGGCTGGGCTTGGGTTTTAACAGGATTGCTCTGGCTGCTACTTGGGGAAAGATGGGTGGGGAGGGTGGCAGGAAGTGGGAGCTTAGATGAAGGGACACCAGCTCGGAGGCTCCTCTGAGAACCCAGAGGAGACATGAGGGTGGGTGAGAACAGGGGAGACGTGGTGAAAGCGGTTGGATTCGGAATATAATTTGAAGGTAGAGCAGCAGAAATTGTCGATGGGGTTGGACGTGGGTGGGGGAGAGAGACAGTAGTCAAGAAGGGCTCCGAGGATAGAAATGCTATTGCCTGAGATGAAAAAGAATGACAGAACAGGTTTGTTCTGGAGGGAGTTCAGTTCTGAACACTAAAAGGAAAGCTGGGCCTTGTCTTAATACAAAGAAACAAAAATGACTGTAAGACTCAAAAGAAGACTGAGGACTATTATCTAGAATATACAAAGAACTCTTAAAACTCCATAATAGAAACACAAACAACCCAATTAAAAATGGGGAGAGGATTTGAGTAAAGACTCCACAAAGGAAGAGACAAGGGTGGCAAATAAGCACACGAAAAGATGCTCGGCATCATTAGCCATCAGCGAAATGCAACATCAACTACAAGATATACTGCTACACACCTAGGAGAAGGGCTGAAATGAAAAGACTGATAATACGAAGGGGTGGGGACGATGTGGAGCAATGGGAACTCTCATGCACTGCTTTCCAGAAGGCAAAGTGGCACTGTCACTCTGGAAAAGCAGTTTGGCAGCTTCTTATAAAATAAGACACAGACCTACCAGGTGACCCAGCCATTCTACTCCTGGGCGTTTACACAAGAGAAATGAAAACATTTGTCCACACAAATCTTGTACTCAAATAGTCAAAGTAACTTTGATTGCAAAAGCCAGAGAATGGAAACAACCCAGTGTCCATCAACAAAGTTAATGAATAAGTAAGATCTGGTGTATCTATACAAATGGACTATTACCCAGCCATAAAGAGCTACAAAACTCGGAAGCGTGCTACAACACAGATGAATCTCAAAATCAACACACCAAATAAAGTAACCCAGTCTTCCTCCCCTCCCCTTAGAAAGGGTAGATAATGCTTGTTTCCATTAATGCAAAATTCTAGAAAATAGAAGCTTATCTGTAGTGACAGAAAGCAGACCAGTGATTCTCTGGGGTTGGGCCACAGGAAGGGACAGGCTGCCAAGGAACAACAAATTTTCAGGGGTAATGAAAACATTGGTTGTGGTGTAGGTTTCACAATGTCTACATCTATCAAAACATCCTAAATTTTAGCTTTAAATGGTTACTTTATGGTATATAAATACTTTAATTAAATGTTTGTTTGTTTTGAGGAAATTGCTGAATTCAGGGCAAAAAACAAAGACAACATTTTAAAAAGTCAGCAAATCCACCATGGAGCTCTCCACCCCAACCAAACATCACAAAGCATCTCAGTGATGTAAATAGGCTGTTCATTCATAAACATGTGATGACCTGGGGCAGAAGAAAGAAAACTTTCCTTCTCTGATTCAGGTCTATCTTAGAACCGGAGCAGGAAAACCAACACAAGACGATGTCTTTTTTAGATCATGAGTGTGGATTTGGCGCTTCAGGCTTTGTAAACCCTAAACTTGGTGGAATCAAGACTGAAGCCGGGAGCGGGGCCCTCTGGGTGTCTCACCATCCCATCAGAGGAGGGTAGGCGCTGAGCCACACTGAGCCACAGGAGTCCCCTCTGCTTCGCTCTTTCCAAAGGACATTTCTGCTACCAGCCAGTGTGCAGAGAATACCTTTACCTCTGACTCACAGGAACTAAGAGCAGTCCCTTACCTGCAGCTCTGCATTTGGACTTTTATTCTTGCAAACCCAAAGAATCCACAAACCAAATTCCAGTCAGAGACAAGCAACAAAGAACATTCTTAAGGGTGGGGGTTCACCCCACCACACCTCTCCCAACACAGGCTGTGCCTTCACACATATGCCTTCGTCCATGCACACACAACTGTGTCACTAGGTACCACATGTAAACATGGGACAGAAGATAATACAGTCTTCTGTATTATCTGATAATATAGTATATATTACAGTATATTATACAGTATACAATACTGATAATACAGTATCCACGGCAACTGGTTCCAGGGTGCTACCCCCCCACCCCTGTTCTCCTACATACCAGAATCCAAGGACGCTCAAGTCCCTTATACGAAATGATCTACACAGGTGGCGCTAGTGGTAAAGAACCCGCCTGCCAATGCCGGAGATGTAAGAGACGCGGGTTTGATCCCTGGGTTGGGAAGATAACCTGGAGGAGGGCATGGGAACCCACATCAGTATTCTTGCCTGGTAAGTCCCATGGACAGAGGAGCCTGGAGGGCAGCAGTCCAAAGGGAACCAAGAGTCGGACACGACTGAGTGACTGAGCACAGCACATACACTCATCCCTCTGATCGCTTTATATCACCTCCTGATTCCCTGTAACTCTCAATGCAATGTCAACAGCTGTAAACACAATGTAAATGCTGACGAGTCACCAGCATGAGGCAAATCCAGTTTCTGGACTTTCTGGAATTTTGCTTCCCAATGGAACACTTTCCGTCTGCACCTGGCTGACGCCAAGGACGTGGAACCTGTGGTTCGGCAGGGCCGACAGACGCTGGTTCTAGATTCTGTCGTGGGAGGCTGCCCGACCGGAGGAGCACCACTAACATCTCAGTACGGTGGCTGGAGTCAGAGGTCGTCCCTCTCCGGGAAAAATGAGCAACTGCTTGTGTCTCTTAGGGAGCTGAACCAGAGGCTGTTCGAAGGTGGCCTGAAGACGTGTCAGTGCCACAGACAACTACATCACAGCCTCTGCGTCCCGAGCCTCCTTCCGTGTAAGGTCAGAGGTCACGGGAAGTCCTTCCGTGAGGCTGCAGCTTTAGGCCAGGGCTGTCCGGCAGCACCTTTCGCGGTGACGGGGATGCTCTGCTTCTGCACTGACACAGTGGGCCCTATGAGCCACATCTGGCCGTGGAAACTGGGGAACTGCACTTTAAGTTTTACTTAATCTTAATGAAATTCAAATTTAAGGAGCCACATCTAGTGACTGTCATGTTAACTTTAGACTCTGAAATCTAATATTTCCCTACGATCTCAAGGGAGGAAAAAAAAGTCTAGAGATACTCGTTACCCTGTCCTCCTCAAATTATCTTAAAAGTCAGGATTGGCTCAAATCTAAAAGATAAAGAAATGTGTTGGATGCCACAGGCTCACAGGGGAAATGTTGTGGTTAAGAGATTCTGTTTGGGCAGCAGCATGCAGTGCAGAATAAAACAAAACACCACGGGAAACCAGCAGTGAAGGTGTTCTGGGGTCAGAGACCAGTGGGAGGTCAGGTGACACAGGAAATCTGAGAGCAAAATGCAGGGCTCAAGCTGTCGGTGATCTCACTGGGTAGTCTAGGGCAAAAAAAAAAAAAAAGTTTTTTTCTTTCTGGATCTCAATTTCTCAACAATACATAGGATTTAACTAGCTACCCCATCTAATTTACAGAGCTGTAAGAAAGGTAAAGTAATGAGCACCTAAGAATACCAGCAGCTTCCCTGGTGGCTCAGATGGTAAAGAATCTGCCTGAAATGCTAGGATACCCTTGTTTAATCTCTGGATCAGGAAGATCCTCTGGAGGAGGAGACAGCAACCCACTCCAGTATTCTTGCCTGGAGAATTCCACGGACTCTGTAGCCTGGCAGGCTACAGAGTCCTTGGGGTTGCAGAGAGTTGGATATGACTGAGCCACGAAGGGGCTGGAGCCCCCAAGGACCTGGCAGGCGATGGGCACTGCTATGGTTGGAATGCTTGTGTCCCCACAGAATTCCTGTTGCAGTCTTAGCCCCCAAAGGTGACGGTATTAAGTGGGTGGGGCCTCTAGGGGGTGCTTATGTCAGGTATGGCATCAGTACCTTGTAAACGAGGCTTCACAGAACCCTCCGGCCTCTTCTGCCATTTGAGGATGCAGTGAGAAGTCTGAAGCCCAGGAGAGGTCCCTCACCAACAATGCTGGCACCAAGATCTCAGATTTGCAGCCTCCATAAGAGTGAGAAATAAATTTCTGTTCCTTATAAGCTGCCCAGTCCATGGTATTTTGTTGAAATCACCAGCAATTCTTGGCCACTACTGACAAGGAGCCCTGGGCACTGTGAGGTGAGCAGTCCGGTGGGGACTGACTAGGAACCGGCACGAGGGAACCTTCTGGGCTGGTGGCCATGTTGTTCCTTATCTTGACCAAAGAGACAAAGGCTGAGTTCTGTAAGGGGCCACCAGGTGGTATACTTTACGATACATACATCTCATTCCATGCAAATGTTAACCACAAAGAAAGGACTGTAAACACACAGAAAATGCAAAGTCCAGCCATACACATAACCCTAACCAGAATCTCCGGGACTGGGACACAGACTTAGGGATTTCAACATGATTCTGATGAAGGTGAACTTCTGAGACCGCTTTGAACAGGATGCCATTACTTCTAAATACAAACATGTGCCTTGGCAAATGGGCATCTTTTTATCCATAGAAGAGCATAACCTTAATTTACAAGAGGTCCACTGGGGCCAGAAGTTTATCTCCATCATGAACTGTGCTGCTCCCCTGGGTAGGGAGATATGGGGACAGGCGGCAGCAGCCTGGGGGGTGTGGCAGTCCAAGGGCGAGTGCCCACCAAGCTGCCTGGTTCCACAGCTCGGGGGTGTGGGAATCAGAGAGCTGCTGGGCCAGAGGCTTGTGTAAACTGAGCCTGCTTCTTCCTCCAGGAAGACCAGCCTTCATTTTCTGATTTCTGAGATCTAGTTATTTTCAACAAAACTAGGATTCTCACCCCTGTGGTCTTAAGACGAGCTCAAGAAGCAACTCGGCTTTCCTTGGGAAGGGAGGGACGGTGAGGTCCAAAAGGTAACCTTCCGGAGCGCTTGTGACTATGAGGACTTCCGGACCAGAAAGGGCACCCTCCTCCAGGGCCTGGCCTTCCCATGAGGCTGCGTGCTTCCCTGCTGATGAAGGTGGCGCCTGCTCTGCCAAGCTCCCCTGGTTCCGTTTAGTCCTTGCTATAAGATGCGAGGACAAAATGTACCAGATGCAAGTCATTCGGTTTTGAATGCAGTCAACTTGTTTACCTAGAGCTGAGAGAGAAGCCAAACTGGGAAACGGGCCAAATGAAGGAAACTGGAGGAGTTGGCACCCACAGAGGGCAGGAGGACCAAACGCGGCTGGTCCCCAGCCCAAGGCTCCTGGAGTCTCTGTGCCCACCAGGGCCACTCTCTCATCCTCTGCCCCCGTGGGCGGCAACCACCTCAGGGTATACGGTCTTTACCAACCTTAGTGCAGGTCATATCCGCTCCTTCACTGTAGATTTACGGCCCTGCGCAAAAGGAGGGGCCTGTGCTCAGGAGGTGATATGTCCAAAGAGACAGGGAGGCTGCTGGACCCACGGGCAAACCAGCCACTCTGAGCCCCGTCCACCGACAAGGCCCCTGCGTCACTGGGTCATACACCTTCCCCAACAGGAAAAAATACGACTTCTCAGTCATTTTCTGGATCTGAGGGAGACAAAGGTAGAACCAACTTTTTTCCATCTCCAGATGAATCAGTGAGTGGCCTACTGGCCTGCCTAGTGAGCACTCAAACAGTTGCAGGTAGGTGACGAGTAACCTCGGCTCTTATCACCAAGTGGACAGAAGCGTCACTTGCTTTTCGAAGCATGCTTCTTCCCCCTCAAAGTTCTCTACACTCCCAGACGGAGGACAAACTGGTTCCCACCTCTAGAATGGGTACGATCTCAGGGAGGCAGTATATTGATAACGACATTGCTAGATGCAACGCGATAAACAAGGTCTCAGAAACTGAGCGTTATTATCCCATCAGAAAGCAATTTGTGAGTTTATAAACCTGTTCAATAAATTTACTGAGCATCCTCTGGGGGTCAGGCACTGTGACAGGTGTTGGGAGCGGTACGGTGAAGAGTCACACCGAGGATCCCCCTGCGCGAGGGGCTCTGGATGACAATCCTCGGCTTGCAATCCTGTGACCGAGCCTTACCCTGTGCCACCAGAGCAGGACCCCGGCTCTGCAAAGCCCCTCAACAGAGACGGAATTTGGAAAGCGCTGCTCTGGCTCCAAACCACAACCATGTGACACACCAAAACGTGTGCTAAGCCAAGAACACTGCGCTCTCCTGGTGGTCCAGTGGTGAAGAGTCCGCCTTGCAAGGCAAGGGACACTGGTCGATCTCTAGTCCGAGAAGAGCCCACGTGCCTTGGAGCAGCTAAGTCCGTGTGGCACAACTACTGAAGCCTGAGTGCCTAGGGCCTGCACTTCGCAACACGAGAAGCCACTGCCATGAGAAGTCCACACACCGCAACTAGAGCGCTGTCCCCAATCGCTGCGAGCAGAGAAAGGGCAGCCACGAAGACCCAGCACAGCCAAAAAATAACAAATCTGTAAGAAAAAAAAGACACTCACATAAATCTACACTGCTCTGCCATTTTCTTCCAAATGCAGACAGCCTTGAACAAAATGCCCTGCGGTCTGCCCAGTATCACCTTTCTAGATCTGATTCAAATTTTCCTTCTTAACAAATCAAGATGTGCTGGGAGTGGGAGGTGCCTCTTTGGACTCTGTGCCGCTGGACCCCGCTGAGCTGCTGAGCCCCCGAGGGCTAAAGACATTTTGGAGTGAAAAGCAGTAGTGGCCCTTAGGCCCAATTTTTCCTCCAGAACTGGCCCAGCCTGATTCCAAAGCCCTCTGGGGACTATTTATCCCGGAGCCCTGAAGGGATGGAGACCCCACCTCCCCTCCATACCAGGAGGCCTTTGACGCCCAGGGGTCTAGGAAGCAGGCATGCCCCTAAGAAGGCGTGAGTCTAAGAAAAGGCTTTCTCAGCTCTCTGGCAGATAAAGTTAAGGCAGGAATGCATGAAGCCCTCCACAAGCACCTCACCTCACACACCTCACCTCACGCACCTCACCTCACG
Organism: Antilocapra americana; assembly: GCA_007570785.1. Lineage (NCBI taxonomy): Eukaryota > Metazoa > Chordata > Mammalia > Artiodactyla > Antilocapridae > Antilocapra > Antilocapra americana. Next base: position 2,167,223 of record ML661378.1, read on the forward strand.
CACCTCACCTCACGTACTGCTTTGGGCAATTAAGTGACCCCCCCACCCCCAGCCTGAGGCTCAAAGCTAGCGGGGAAACTGTCTCCAGCAGAGCCGGTGACTTCAAAGGACTGAGAGACGGCGGCCCCTGGCTCTGCAGACACGCCTCTCTTCCTGGAGGAGAAAAGGTAGAACCGGCTTCTCCAAATTCTCCACGCTAGTGCTCCTCGCTTGGTGAAGAAAACGCCAGCCCCAGAGAAGGGAAGGAGAGAAGAGTCAGGAGAGCCCTTTGTTTCTAGGAAACTCGGGATCCCGTGAAAGACACTGTTGCTAAAAAAAGAAAGAAAATCAAGGAAACAGAAATGAAAGGCTGCTGAGAAAATCGAAAACATGTCATCAGACACTTCTGCGTACTAGCAAGAGCTACAGGTGTTGGCAGGAACTACCCATCACCCCGCCCTACCTTACCTGTTCTACACACCTGTCTGTCCCTTGTTCAGGGCAGGCCTCGAACAGCACTAGGCCAGCCCAGTTCCGCCCCAGGAAGCAGTCTGCGAAGAACACGCCCACTACTTGAAGGCACTGCTGGCCAAGCCAGACATCCCTGTCTCGGGCCATCTCTGGTATTCAAGGTGCTCCAACAACGGGCAGAGCCACCGACCATCAGCTAGGTGGGCCAACTGATCCACTAGGTGGGCGTCCCTGTCCCAGGGATGGAGAGAACCCTTTGTACCCCACCCTGCCCAGCAGACAGGACCTCGGCGGGCCATCAGGGGGGTGAGAGGGGCAAACGGGAGAACAGCTTACTTGCCGGCTTCCTAGCCATGGTTAGTACTGGAAGACCTATCGACCCGCCCTAAAGTAAAACCACAGAGGATTCAAGGTGGTACACAGGCGGACTTCTGAAAACAATACACATATGTTCATTTTACCATGAGTTAGAAAAAGTTAACTAGCACAAATGCTTGATAAAAATCTCCTTTCAAAGATACCATTTTCCACCAAAGCTCAGATAACATCAACCAAACGCGGCAAGGAAAAAAGTAAACTAGGACACACCATGGGTTTTGAGACATTCCAAAGTCAGAGATGATATGATGCCAAAAAGGAAAGCCTCTAAAAATCAACAAGTTATTTCAGTTTTAAGAATTACAGTCACTTTAAAGAAAATTTTCAAATAAGTAACTGTGGCTCACAGGTGTGGGAGGAACTGTGAAGGTGTTACAAGAATAACCACGTTATACAACAAGAGTGCACAGAGCAAACCATGAGCCACGCCTGCTCTAGGGGCTTTACAGAACTGAACATATTTCATCTTGAAAACAACTCCACGGGCTTTCCCGGTGGCCCAGTGGTTGAGAATCCACCCACCAATACAAGGGACCTGGGTTTGATCCCTGGTCCAAGAAGATCCCACTTGCTGCAGGGCAACCGAGCCCTTGAGCCACAACTAGAGTGCCTGTGTTCTGGGACTCGGGAGCCACGGCGCCTGAGCCCACGCACCCCAGAGCCCGTGCTCCGCAGCAAGAGGAGAGAAGCCTGGGCGCCACAACTGGAGAGCAGTCTCAGCGCAACTAGAGAAGAAGCCCACGTGGTGATGAAGACCCAACACAGCCAAACACACATAAACAAATCTTCACAAAAAAATTTTTGTAAATAGTCAAAAAAAAAAAAACAGCCCACAACAAAGTACTGCATGATGCCCGTTAGGACAGTGAACTGCAGTACGAGGGGGCTGGTGACCTGCCCGATGTCACGCGCTCTCTCACACTCACTCACACACACACACACTGCAGAGCTCAGCCCAGCACTAGGCATGTGGGTCCTGCCCGATGTCGTGCTCTCTCTCACACTCACACACACACACACACACACACACACAGTGCGGAGCTCAGCCCAGCACCAGGCATGTGGGTCCCATCTCCCTGCTCTTCTGAGCCTCCCCAGAGAGCTCTGGGGAGGACCATGGGAAACCTTGGATATTCAACCATCTCCGACTGACAAAAATGGCAAGTTCAAAAGATTCAACCTAAGAGCTGCACGAGCCCTTTGTTAAATGTCTTGTTAACGGCTGGCACATGACTGACTGGAGCCAACCCCTTTCAGGACAGAGTGGAACCTCGGTCTTGGGCAGTGCGTCCCTAACCTCAGTCCAAACCCCTGAAACTTCTGAAATATTCTAGAATGTTTACCTAAAGCCCTCTTCGTCTTCTTCAAACACCATCTCGAGACTCGGATTTCAGTCTCCAGAATCCACTGGAGCACATGAAGGGATATTGGAGGAGAAACGTATAAAAAGGAGAAATGCAAGTATGTTCCTTTCCTCAACTGCAGGACTGGCCCGCAAGCAGGTTCAAAGCAACCTGGAGAGACAACTGACGATTCTCCAGGTTGATCTTTCAAGGGCTGTGGCCTCACCCCCGTCAAGCTGTGGCTAAGCTCGTGCCAGGAGGGCAAGAGCCGTATGTTAGGGTTGGCCAAACATTTCTCCAGATGAGTGATCTGGTTCATCAAAGGCATGGAGTATCAGGGTTTATGCCCAGGGTCCGTTTCTAAACGTGATTATGTAATCCATGACCCCCAGAGCAGGGACCCCCGCCCTCCCTGCACGCATGGCCCGGCTCCAGCCAGCACCCTTCACTTCGCTGGTCTCGGATGAGTGGGGCCGCTGGGGCTGTGCAACACACCGGCCCTTCCTGCACGTATAGGGAGCTCGGGTTGCTAATAACTCTGGCCAGATGCCCAGAGAAGATCTGAAGTGAAGCAGAAACCTGATACACAAAACTGTGATCATCACGGAGGAAGGCAAGGAGAAACCTGGATCTTATTTTAGGAAAATACTTTATTCTGACATTTAACTCAAAATACCTTAATGGTCAGGGACTCTGAGCAGGTTAGAGACTCCTGGTTCTAAGAACGGCACAGTCCCCTGACATTAGGAACCTCTTTTATTTTCATTTCTTTGTAACTTGTAGAGCTCATTCTCATTACTGATATACCTCCATGGACTCCTAATTCCAGAGAAGTTTTGAATACACACGCTCTCAAACATGTTCTTTTTTTTTTCCCCTAAATCATCAACAGCACCAGAAATAATTAACTCAAGCCCGAGAAGATTATCTTCATAAACATTATATTCTTAATTGAAGTAAACTGCTGTTTTCCCTTAAGCAAAATAGGACATTATGCAGCGCCTTTTGTGTTCCGCTTTCAAAAACGTGAATGGGAACACTTTCCCAAAGTCACGAATATACAAAAGGACCAAACAAAAATTGCAAAAAAAAAACATGGAAATGAAAAACTTCTCTCTGCTGAAAGGAACTGCTCTTTGTTGATAAAAGGGAGGTTCAAACATATTTTAAATATTTTTAAACAAAGGCCTAGCTGATGGCCCTTAATCCATCCATCCAGTTCAACTTTCCGCGCAGGCAGCTGCTGCTGAGGAGTGCCCATCCAGAAGGGAGGGCCCGGAGGCATTTCCTCAGCGTCCCACATTCCTGGGGGACACGGGACTTAGCCAACTTAACAGCGATTTGCAACCTCCAATGCGAGCACGACAACATCTTCATAAAAGTTTTACAAGGACATCCTGGCAAGAACCAAACTACCACGAGAGAGGAGCGTTGCGGGGCCCTGAGCACCCCGCAGCAGCTCGCTTTTCTCACCCCCGCTCCTCCTTGCAGTGCAGCGCAAACAGGTGGCTGTCGGCCGGGAACCAGTGGGAGGGTCCCTGGGAGAAAGCACTTGGAGCAAAGAAGATGCCCACTCTGGCTCCTGGCTCGGCAGGACAGGGAGGAAGAGGAGGCCGGGCAGGGGAAGGGATGGAGGCGGACGCCTGGAGTTGCCTGGCTTGGGCTGCAATCCCGCCCCGCTCCATCCTCAGCCTTGCGTGCCCCACCAGCGTGGGAGCTAAGGGAGCCTTGCTCTGAGCATGGCCCTCTCGCGGGGGCGACACAGGGAGACCGCCCGTGGCGTGACCTGTGGCACAGAGGTTCGAGGTGAACGACAAGACCGTGGGGCCGTGAGACACGACGCGGTCAGCCTAGGGCTGCCTGGCAGATGCCACAGACCCAGTGGCCTCAACACCCACGCTCTGCCCCGCTGTCCGGGAGGCCAGCAGTCAGAGTGAGGTGTCTGAGGGTGAATCTGTCCCCCGCCTCTGCCCTGGCCTGCGGGGCGCTGCTGGCGACCTCTGGCACTCGAGGCCTGCAGAATCCTCGGCTGTCGCTGCTCCCGGTCTTCACGTGGTGTTCTCCCCCTGTTCGCGTCTGTGTCCAGATTTCTCCATATTATGAGAACACCAGTCATATTTGATCAGGACCCACCCGAGTGATCTCATTTTAACTTGGTTACCTCTGTAAGGAATCCATCTCCCCAAAAGGTCACAGTCTGAGGTACTGGGGGTTAAAAACTCGACATGTGATTTTTTAGGGTAGGGGAACGTACTTCCACCCCTAAGAAGACCCTCGGAGAACCACTGGTACATGTGAAAGAAAGGGCCCAATAAGAAATTGGCATTTTCTTTCTTTAGCTTCTCTTTCACAATAAGTAACTACAGAACCCACAAGTCTGTATCACAGTGCAGGAGTAAGTTAAATGGATAATTCTTTTTTTAAGTGGGTGGAAAGATGTGGGAGAGAAGCACAGGCAAGGTGCCATCACAGGGGGAAACAGGAAAAAACGAGGTGTAAAGTGATACATTCACAGACCATTTTGGCAGAGGCCTGTTGCCAGTAGCTATACAGTAGACTCTCTGAGTTTGGCAAGATATTAAAGAGGACAAGGCCCAAAATACATTAATGGCCCAGCTATGGCTTTAGATCGAGTCATAATTGGCTGGGAAACGGGGCTCACCTTACAATTCCGTGAACTGCTAAGTTTGAGCCTCCTGCCATTCAGGGAGGATTTACGTGGCGAGGATCGGGTCCCTGCCAGCCACTGGCCCGGGCTTGAGCTAGACACCCACCTGGGGCATTCAGAGGAAGGAGTGTCCTGAGAAACAAGACGCATGGAGGGAGGCCCTAAGGGGACCCTGCTTTCTCAAACGCAAAGCATGAAATAAGGAAACACTACCTTTGGCAGAGACAGGCAATGAAGAGGGTCCTTTACTTGGAAAAAAAGAAAAGGCGGAAGGCATTTTTTTTCAAAGGGACCTCAGCGGTATAACGGCTTTGTGACTCTCAAAATTGCTGACGACTGGGAAGAGTGTCCAACTACAAGGTGCCTAACACACACGCACGCACACAGTCACTATCATCAGGCAAGTGTGTGCTGACATGTGATGCCAGAGAGGCGTAACTGTCAGAGTAGGAAGCAGCAACAGACATTCGTGCTCTGTGGTGTCCGCCTCTTTGTGACCTCATGGACTGTAGCTCACCAGGCTCCTCTGTCCATGGAATGTTCCAGGCAAGAAAACTGGAGTGGGTTGCCCTTTCCTCCTCCAGGGGATCTTCCCGACCCAGGGGTCAAACCCGTGTCTCCTGCATCTCCTGCACTGGCAGGCAGATTCTTCACCAGTGAGCCACCTGGGACGCCTCACCAGAGAGCCAAGTGCCTTCAAAACAATTGAATCCCAATTTCCATTAAATGCCAGCTAGCCCATGGGTTCTGAAAGTCCAGTCTACAAGCTCCTGGCAGGAGTAGTACAGGGGCAGGGTTTGTGTTGGTTGCTTGGTAGCGTCCAACTCTTTTCAATCCTGTGGACTGTAGTTCTCCAGGCTCCTCTTTCCATGGAATTCTCCAGGCAAGAATACTGGAGTGGATTGCCATTTCCTTCTCCAGGGAATCTTCCCAATCCAGGGATGGAACTTGGGTCTCCCGCATTGGCAGGCGGATTCTTTACTGTCTGAGCCACCAGGGAAGCCCCAAGGGGTGATGGTTGCAGGGGTGGGGGGGTCCTTAAGCTTTTTCGGAGAACCTGTGAGTGCAAAACTATTTCTGTAATGATACTAAGGCAACATTTGCCTTTTACACTGTGCAGCACATGCACTGATGGTGTAAATTCAACAGTGGGAAAAGACTGTCGTGGGAATCAAGGCAGTGGCGCCAGACTGCACTCCTGATTACTATGCACTTGCAGTCAGAAAAAAATAGTTTCCTTAAGAATGTTGATGAAGCAGGAATTCCCTGGCGGTGCAGTGGTTAGGACTCTGAACTTCCAGTGCAGGGGCACAGGTTCGATCCCTGGTTTGGGAACTAAGATCCCTCATACCACATGGCACAACCAAAATTTAAAAACAAAGAAATAAAGAAGAATGTTGATGAAGCAATACTGATTAAAAACACTGATGAATAAAAGCTATTTTTATTTAACGCGTTCAACTCCCAGTGAAGTGAAAGTTGCTCAGTCATGTCTGATTCTTTGAGACCCCATGGACTATATAGTCCCTGGAATTCTCCAGGCCAGGATTCTGGAGTGGGTAGCCTTTTCCTTCTCCAGGGGATCCTCTCAACCCAGGGATCGAGCCCATGTCTTCTGTATTGCAGGCTGATTCTTTACCAGCTGAGCCACCAGGGAAGCCCTCAACTCCTAAGTACATACTTTTTAATATTCTGTGTGAAAAAAATGAGAAGTTTTCACAAAGCACGTCTGTTGCATACCAAAGCACGCGGTTGCCACATGACAATACCATGTGACTGTGAGCTGCAAGCTAAACTAGCCACTTCTTAACGGGACACCATTTTTACTTAAAAAGTCTACAACGCATGGTTATAGGGACAGTCTAGGGCAGACATTTTCTCAGAAATGAAATGAGCCTGCCACTTCAAGAAAAACAATTGATAATATTTGTTGCCAGCGATAAAATTTGAGCTTTCAAGCAAAATTAGAAGTTGGGGAAGTTTGTATCTACCACCATGAGCTTGATAGAATCCCAAAACTACTTAAAGGCTTTCCTACTGAGAAGAATGAGGATAGTGACAAATGTGATTTTTGAAATACTCTATGATGAAATGTGTCCGCATTGAAAAGAGCTGCATGACTCAGTGAGTCAGTATTTTCTAAATGCCCAGTGCATGATAATACAAAATCATTCATTAGTAACAGAGTCCCTTCAAAGGACAAGCAAGACCAATGGATTTCAACAGAACAGAGCATGAAGAGTTCATCAATATGGTTTCAGGTTCCACTTTATACCTAACCTTCAAGAAACTACCTCTTCCTGAGTATTGATATAGTATCAAAGAATAGCACAATTATCTTGAGATGTTAAGAAAATACTCCTCTGTTTTCTAACTACACAAAGGCACCAAAGCATATCAAAACAGACCGGGTACAGAAGCAGGTGTGAGAATCCAACTATCATGTATTAAGCCAGACACTAAAGAGATTTACAAAAATACAAAAACAGACCATTCTTTGCACTGTATCTCCAAAATATAATACTGTTTCATAAAAAATGTTAGTTACGTTAACACATAATGGGCTTGTTTTAGAAGGCTGAGCACCAAAGAATTGATGCTTTCGAACTGTAGCATCATTGAACTCTCGATGCTGAAGAAGATTCTTGAGAGTCTCTTGGACAGCAAGGAGATCAGACCAGTCAATCCTAAAAAAAATCAACCCTGAATATTCACTGGAAGGACTGATGCTGAAGCTGAAGCTCCAATACTTTGGCCACCTGATGTGAGGAGCCGGCTCACTGGAAAAGACCCTGATGCTGGGAGAGACTGAAGGCAAAAGGAAAAGGGGGCAGCAGAGGATAAGATGGTTAGACAGCATCACCAACTCAATAGTCAAAAACTTGAGCAAATCCTGGGAGACAGTGGAAGACAGAGGAGCCTGGCATGCTGTAGACCATGGGGTCACAAAGAGTTGCACATGACTAAGTGACTGAACAACAGCAACACAACTCTCACAAAGAAAATCTCTTTGTGTTTCTTAATACTCTAGGAGTATTAAGGAGTCTTACAATTAAAAAAAGAACTACTCAGTTTAAGTGGACAGAGGATCTGAGTAGGTATTTTTCTAAATACAATATATATGACCAATAAGCACAGAGAAAGACGCTTAACATCATTACCCTCAGGGAAATGCAAACAGGACACAAGGTAGGACTTCATACCTACTAGGATGACTATAACCAAAAGAACAAAACAGACAATAACAAACACTGATGAAGACAGAGAAACTGGAACCCTCACGTACTGCTGATGAGAACGTACATGGTACAACCATTTGGAAAACAGTCTGGGAGTTCCTGAAAACATGAAACACAAGAGTTACCATATGACCTAGCAATACCACCACCAGGTTTACACCCAAGAGAAATGAAAACAGGTTCACAAAGAGACTTGTACATGACTGTTCACAGCAGCATTGTTTATAATAGCCAAAGAGTGGAGACCCAAATGATCACCAGCTGATGAATGGATAAACAAAATGTGATGTTCATACAAGGCAACACTACTTAGTAATATATGGTTAAAAACAGGATACTAATTAAAACTCCATCTAGACACCTGTAGATTCATGTCCCTATTTAAAGGATTCAAAATAGAAGGGAGTGTTAAAAATCTAAGCCCTTTTAGGGGAGCCAATTCAAACTTCACTAGTCCTTCGCACAAGATGAACCCAACAGAAGCCAGTTTTACCCATATTCCAGCATTCTAGACCTGACTCTCAAAGCCTTCTCAAGAAACAACTGCTATATTTCTCTTCTTCTCAGCTTTATGAGTTTCCCAAGTAACTGGTGACAGTGACGGTTGAAGAAGTATAAGGTGCGTAGCATAGCTATGATGAGTAACTCAACCAACCTCATGGTCAAGTCCACCTTAATAGACCGAGCAGACCTTTCTATCTTCAGCCACCATCACCTGCTGCTGCCAAGCACACATGAAACTCACCTGAAAGTCCTCAAAACCCTGTCCTGCCACTCCGACTCCCCTAGATAACCTGCTCAAAGAACCCTCACCGGCAAACACTTCTCATCCTTCCCTCCAAATCGCAAACATTTCCTAATAAAAGTAGAGTCCGCAACCAGTGCTCTCAACCACTAACAAACAGAAAAGGCCCCCAAAGCACGCTGTCATTCATACACCTCGAGCAAAGGGACAGTCTACCTGGACTCTGCCAAAAACAACCAATCCAAACGCCAATGTCCATAAATTAGCAAGCCACTTTGAAGTCAGGCGTTGTTGCATGATTACAAAAGATGATATATTACTTTATTGAATTCCTGCTAAGGGACAGAACTTCCTTTTGGATAAAACTGCAACTTCTTAAAGCTGCAAAGCCATTTCCCTCACACAGAGAATGATAATGTTGTTAATTAAAAGAAAAAAAGAAACTCACAGGCACATTCTAATGACAACAACAAAAGAACAGATGCATTATCTTGGTTTACATATTTGAAAAATACTTAGCTTTACAAAGTATGTGAAAGTGTGTGTTAGTTGCTCGCGGTGGCCAACTCTTTGAGACCCCACGGACTGTAGCCCGCCAGGCTTCTCTGTCCATGGGATTTCCCAGGCAAGAATACTGGAGTGGATTGCCATTTTCTTCTCCAGGGGATCTTCCCGACCCAGGGATCGAACTCATGTCTCCTGCATCGGCAGGTGGATTCTTTACTAGTGAGCCACCTGGGAAGCCCACTGCGTTATTATATTCTGCCTTTTTTTTTTTCCCCACTTACGAGCATTTTTCCTCAACTTTAAACACTCTCAAGCAATTTTAAGGTATGCATGGAACTCGGGTACATGAACAAAAGTACTATCACTGAACCAGCTCTTGACTGTTATGCATTCTCATTATGCATATCGCATCACATCATGGCATAGCATCTCATACCACAGCAGTTTTATCATGAGTGACATACTAGTGAACATCCTCATATGAAAATCTTGTTAGGCACCTCCGATTTTTTTTTAAGGATAAATTCCTAGAAGAAAAACTGCTGAGTGGAGGAGGAGTCTGACTATTTGTAAGCCTCTAGCTATGTGTGCTGCTGCTACAAACCACCCTTCTACCCACAGGGCGTAAAAACAGCTAGGTTCTTATACCTTTTACTAAAACGGGTTCTACTGTTATATTGGCCTTTGCCATTCGGGTACATTAAAGGCCACTTTTTGTTTTGATCCAGGGTTCTTCTGGAATCCTTGCTGTTCCACAACGGCCTCATTCTCTCCATGGCGCATCCAGAGGGCTCAACGGAAACGCGCCCAGCGTGTCGGGGGCGGTCCATGCCAGACAGGGGCCACGTGTGAGGGGATTCTGAGCCTTCAGAGAAAGAGGAAACTTGACGCTTTGTGGGGAAAACACGGGTGTCCAAGTGTGTGGCGATTCAGACACTCTGGTGATTCCCAGAGCTCAGATTGTATCAGGAAGCGGGTTTAGTGCCCACACACAAACACACAACCACTGATGGGGAGCGGGGCGGGAGGGGACCATGTGCCCTCCCCCTCCTGTGAGGGCCAATCTCATTGTAATAAAAATGAAAAGTAAACCAAATAATTTCAGTAAGGAACTGCTGCAGCATCTATTTCCAAATTATCTCACCACCAGGGCAATCCTACACACTCAAAAGTGTGTTCGGTTCAGCACGAATGTCCCATCCCCTCCCCAACCCACCCCCAGACCTCATACTCTGGAAAGAGAAAGCACAGGCCGAGGGAGGCTGGGCGCCTGAAAGAAATGTGCTGACAGCAGGCCCCTACCCCCAGCCTGGTAAATCTCTCATCTATAATCCAACACAAGAGACAACAGGCAAACAGCAAGAGGTCATCTTCAAAGAGCCGGTTGCTACGGGAAGCGAGTGTAGAGGCAGCAAGCATGTCCCCATCAAAGTCCGGCAGCTGCAGAAGAACCACAAAGGTACGGTGCGCCCCTCGGAGCGGAGCACGGATGGGGGAGGGGGCGTCCGGGGGAGGGGGCACAGGAGGAGGAGGAGGAGGAGGAGGAAGGAGAGAGAAAAACATCAGAGCGGTAGCAGCTGCCCAGTGGAACATAAAACCCGGCAGTTCTGTGTGGCTCAACAAGGGGGAAAGCAGGGGAAGAAGAAACCCAGAAACAGCACTTCCTGAACTTGCCTTTTTAACCGTTAGTCAGAGTGTGCGCCTACTGGAGAGGCGGCCAGAGAAAACCCATGCTTGTGGAAAGAAAAACACAGCCATTAGTGATGAGATGGCAAGGACCAGCTTTAAGGGGCTTCCCTGGTGGCTCAGCGGTAAAGAACCCACCCGCCAATGCAGCAGACGCAGCTTCCATCCCTGGGTCGGGAAGATCCCCTGGAGAAGGAAATGGCAACCCGCTCCAGTATTCTTGCCTGGGAAACCCCATGGACAGAGGAGCCTGGTGGGGTTTGCAGTCCATGGGGTCGCAAAGAGCTGGACACGATTTAGCTTTAAGCACCATCTCAGGACAAAAGTGATCATCTCCTGGTAGAAAGATCTCTAAATCCTTGGTCCCAAATGCCCCTTTCACAGCAGAGCAACTCCAGCCAAAAAAGAGTGGGCCTACCCATTGTCTGCAGAATCTCAACAGGGGAATCTGAGTGTGCCCCTTGGTTTGAGTAGAAGCTGTCCTCACTCTTCCAGGTCTAAGAGGCACAGGAGTCAGCAGGCTCCACAGGCTCTAAGGGGACGTCTCAGAGAGTCCCTTGCACACCTGTGCTCTCCAGCCCCTGACGGAGAACCATGCACAGAAATCACACAGGACTTGGGGGAAGAGACAGTAGGAGAACCAAGTCCCATTCCTGCAGGCTGGATGAAGACAGGCTTAGGGGCATGCCCTGAGCTCATCTGGAGGCCAGTCTCCCAGCTCCCAGGCCGAAGTCCTTTCCACTCACAGGTGACACCCATGAAGGTCCAGGGACAAGGAGAGAGGCGAGAGCCTTGGTCTTCATTTCTGGCAGCTACTGAATGGCTTGATGTGCTCTACAGAAGTTGTGAGAGAAAATTCTTCCAAAGGACAGCCTGCCTGTCGGTTTCAGTGGGCTTTCAGTGGGCTTTCACGGACGTCCAGCCCCAGGCAGGCGGACACATCCATGTGTCCTCGGCCCGCTCCCCATGTCTGTATCATGTGGTTTCGCTGAGAAAGTGCTCAGAGCCTCAAAGAAGGCATCGTTTCGCTCAAAGTGATTTCCTGAAACAGGTGAGAGGTTCATGGGGCTAGGCGTACACACGCAAGAGCGTTCAGGTCCAAATCTTTATCAGGGAACCCTATCCAGCGAAACTCTGTCTCAGAACCATATCCTGTGCGAAAGAGCAAAGTTGAAGAGGCACGGTGATCTCTTCCAGGGTAAACACTCGCAAGTCAAAGACTTACGCAATCTGTTTTTATCAATGGCTCTGTCTTCACCACGTTTTGGGGATATAAAAATGTGCTGTACTAAAAAACAAAAGGACAAGATTTAAATGGCCTTTTCAGTAGGCCAAGACTTTTATCTGTGTTTGTCCTCAGCCAAGTGGAAAAGAGTCAACACGAAAGGAAAAGAAAAAAAATAAAAATTTCAAAAACTCCTCTGAATTCAAATCAACAGACATAAATCTGCAGTTCTCCAGACACCTTCTATGACCACCCAGCTGGTGAGCAAGCAACCGCTCCTAATCGGCGTGCCAGGGCCTCGCCACTTTGTTCCTCCGCACCGATGCTGCCACCATCACAGGATTTCTGAGAACCCGGCTTTTACTCTTGTGGGCTTTTTGTCTTGTTTTTCATTCTCAAGAAAAAGAGGGAAGTATGAGGAGAGAAGCAGGCACTTATTTACGTGAAGAAAGACTTCTCAAGGCCCTTCTGCTGTCACTGAACACATCAGAGAATTGAAGACAGAAAAAGATGAGGGGAAAAAAAAAGAAAGAAGGAATTCATGGGGGTGATTCAAGTGCCTGAAAAGGAACAACTGTCCATAAAATGAACAACCTCAGTTACACACATTTCTGTTATGTTGGGTCATTTTCATACTTTTTTTTTTTGTTTTGGGCTGAAGCCATTAGAAGCTTCTGGCTGCAGTGGTAATGATAAAGAAGAGTTGGTCTCTGATGCTGAGTCTCCCTTACAGTTCATGACTGGAGATTAAGTTTAAGAGGCCCAACCCAACCCCCTAAGCCAGAGAATCAGACTTGCTCCTGCCCTCCCAGCCTTCCGAAGGCCCAGAGGAAGACCTCCGTGGCCCCAGGTCAGGCACTGGCAGCCTCTGAAGGGCAGGGAGAGGGCCTCTGAATGACCAGATTAAGTCTGAATGGAAGAAGAACCTGTGATTAAGTTTCCTGAATAGTCGCCTCTCCTAGGAGGAGCAAACTTCTTTTAAAACAAAAAGGGCAGAATCGTCGCATGGCTGTTACTACCCCTCAGAAATGGGGATCCCACTCCTTGAATCCAGAAGAGTGGATTTTCACATACTCAAGTCAAGCCTACTTTCCAACCAATGTTGGGGGGGGTCGGCTGATTTTCCAGGGAAAGGAGGAAAAACAAAAACAAAAATAACACTGCCTTGTTTCTTTTCAAGATGACTGTTTGGATGGTTCAGGTCGACATGGAATGTGTTTAACCACCAATCCCCCAGGACAGACTCAGAAAGTTCTCCAAGCCATTACACAGCAAAGAAGCTAGTCTTTCCTTTAGCTCACTTCACCGTGTCTTCAAACAAAACTTCACAATATTACTCCAACTTGACTGGTCCAGAATCTTGGCCAGAGGCTTCTCTACCCCAGGCATACATAGTAAAGGAAAAGGGCAAACTGTGTTTTATCCACCCTGTGGTGGCCTGGTCAGAACTGTCCTGGCCATGCTAGATGTAGGCCCGCTGGGGTTCTGTCCAGCTTTCCTAAGGGGGTGGGGTATCAACATAAATCTTTCTTCCTTGCGAAAGAGCCAAGGATTAAGTTAACTCATGATGAAGACTACTCATATATCAAGATAGAGTCCATTAAAAAAAACTCTTGCTGAGGGACTTCTCTGGAGATCGGTCAAGTGGTTAAGCCTCCGCTCTTCCAACACAGGGGTGTGCGTTCTATCCCCAGTCAGGAAACTAAGATCCCACATGCTGCACAGCGCAGCCAAAAACATGAAAAAATAAAATGAAATAAAAAATCTTGCTGAACAAAATGTACAGTAACCCATCCATGTTAAAAATTCAAATTTGGGTGTAAAGAGTCTGGGAAACTCTTCCAAGACCATCCATCGTGTGTAAGCTTGACCACCTTGGCAACGAGAGCACGTGTCCCTCCCTGGTTCTGCAACGGATGCTCGGTGTTTCTCCATTTAACCACGGGGGACACAGGAATGAAAGGCAGAGACTCTGCAATTGCACGGAGCAGAGAAGGCGCGAACAGGATAACAGCACACGTGGGAGTCAGAAGTCAGGGCCAAGAGCGAGGAGCACTGTGAGAAGGCAAAACTGGGACTCCCCTGGTGGCCTAGTGGTTAAGAATCAGCCTGCCAAGGCAGGGTTCAACTCCTGGTGGGGGAACTAAGAGCCCACGCGCCGCGGGATGACTGAGCAGCTGCTCGCTGCAACTGGACAGAAGCCATGTGCCAAGACAAAGGCCCGATGCGGCCCAAAGTTAATAAGCAAATAACAATTTTTTTTTTTTTAAAGAAGGCAAAATTGGGCATGAGGCATCCCGGGAGGCCTTCAGGATTTGGTCTTCAGAGATAGAAGAAGACTGTGAGATGTGGTTCCTCCCTTGTTTCCTGTCTGGAACGTTCCAAGGGTTTTTCAGTGCAAGTTTCCCCTCAGCAACTGATGTGCCAGAGATTACACGCCTATATTTATGAGGCCCACGAGATACAGAAAAAAATACTTAATATGTATTTATTGAGCATAACAGCAGCAAGCTCTTACCATGCATCTACTTAATCTTACAACAACCGTAAGAAGGTACTCATGGCAAAGACTCAGAGAGGTCAAGCGCCTTGCCTCGGGTCACTCAGCTGACTCCAAACTCAGGTCTGAGTGCCAAGCCTGAAACCCCACTCCCCTCTGCACCTCTCCAGGACACATGTCCCTTCCTCCGGTGGAATGTTTTCTTTTTAAGGCGTCAAAACCCCATCAGTAACTTAAAACCTCTGATGTAGTTCTTTACCTGCGTGTCTTCCCAAATAGCCAGAGTTCCCAAAGGACATCCATCCTTCACCTTCACATCCGGGCACTGGGTGTGGCCCACAGGAGAGCTGAACACACACACCGCGCGGTCACACTAAGCTGAGAGGCTCGTGGCACTCAAAACGCCAGGGGGGACTTCCCTGGTGGTCCAGTGGTTAAGAATCAGCCTGCCAATGAAGGGGACACGCTCGATTCCTGGTCCACGTGCCCCAGAGCAACTAAGCCCTTGAGCCAGAACTGTGCTGAGCCGTCTCTAGAGCTCCCAAAGAGCTGCGGCTATCGGAGGCAGCATGCCTAGAACCTGTGCTCTGCAGCAGAGACGCCACAGTGAAAAGCCCACACGCCGCAACTAGAGAGCATCCGCAGGTGGCAGCAACGAAGACCCAGTGCAGTCAAAAATAAATGGACCTTTAAAAAAAGGCCGGGGTGGGGGGGCATTTAAAGAAAAAAAAAAGCCAGAGAGCATGCTGCAACTCGAGAGTCATCAAAGGGTTTTGCTCACTTCACCTTCCTGACCCTCAGTCTCCTCATCTGTTAATAAGGATAATAATGATGCCTATTTCGTAAGGTTGTTTTGATAAGTGCATGAGATAATGTATGCTAAAGGTGAAGGCCTGGCGGTGCCTGGAACCTGCTAAGGACTCCAGAGAGGCGGGCAAATAATGTCTCACCTCCAGTGTAAGAGAAAAGGGAGGCGTGCCAGACCTTGCCTTTCATCCACTAGATTTAGAATCTGGAGACGAGGAGACATTATTAGGTTTAAAAAGGGGACTGAACAACGTGTGCACTCCATCAGAACACACAGATCTAGCTACACCGACAGCCAGAAAACTGTTCAAGACACGTGAGGTGAAAACAGCATGTCCGAAAATAAGGTGTGTGTGGGGCGGGGTGGGGGGGTGAGTGATAACATGGATACACAAGTGTGCAGGTGTATCTGAGATATACAGGTAATGAGACAGGGGAGTGAAGAGGCCTTTTACTTCTGAAACTATACAGTTGATAGTCGAATCTTAAGAGTAAAAAAAATATTAAAAGGAATATTTCCATCAAAAGCAAAAACTGTGTTTATTTAGGTAACTGCAGTGTACCGGTGTTGGTTCCTTAATTGTGACAAAAGTACCACAAGAAGATAAGTTATTAACAATAAGAGAAACTGGGGGCAGGGTATATGGGAACTATCTACTCCATCTGTGCAGCTTATCTGCAAGCCTGAAACTATTCTAAAATTAAAAGTTGTCTTTTTTTCCCAAAAGCGATTACCTCTATAGCCCAGAACCATCTTTGCTTTTAAAAATCCGTCTGTGTAAATACGCCAGCACATCTTCACTACATCTCAGAAGTTAACAGCGGTTCCGAGTGGTCAGATTGAAGACGGTGCTCATCTCCTTGTCCCTGCGAGATCCGTGGTTCTCAAAGGGGGGTTGTTGGGTCAGCAGCAGCAGCAGCCTCTGGAAAATTGTTATAAATGAAATTCTCAACCCCCCTACCTCCAGGGTCACTGAATTGGACTCTCTAGAGGTGGGGCCAGGTGATTTTGATGCACACAAAAGTTCGAGAACACCGTCCTAGATCACGGAAACTGGTTTTATCACAAGTGTCACTGTTAAAGTCAAAACAACAGAACAGGGAGATTTGAAAAGGAGCTTGGCAGTGTACCCGAAGCAAAGAACCTGGAATGAAGACCAATGAGCCGAGCGCGCTGGCGGGGCACCCAAAACCCAGGCCACAGGAGAGCTGTGCCAAGGCTGGGGCCGAGCAGCTTGAAACCTGAAGACAACGGAGCTTGGTCACCTGTGACACAAAGTGGGCTGCCCCTGAGGGCCCCGCAGACCTGCCTCTGGGCACAAAGGGCGGGCAAGGGAGCAGGTCTGCAAGCTGTGTCTGAGGGCAGAGGAACTGAGATATCCCAAAATTCCACTCTGGAAGCACCACGGCAGGACAGCGGCACCGAGGATCGAGACTTGTGACAGGGCTTCCCCGGTGGTCCAGTGGCTAAGAGTCCACTTTGCCATGCAGGGGGGGCGAGCTCGATCCCTGATCGGGGGAGCTAGGACCCCACGTGCCGTGAAGCAACTAAGCCTGCTGCTGCTGCTGCCAAGTCGCCTCAGTCGTGTCCGACTCTGTGCAACCCCACGGACGGCAGCCCACCAGGCTCCTCTGTCCCGGGGATTCTCCAGGCAAGAACACTGGAGTGGGCTGCCATTTCCTTCTCCAATGCATGCATGCATGCTAAGTTGCTTCAGTCATGTCTGACTCTGTGCCATCCTGTGGACAGCAGCCCACCAGGCCCGTCTGTCCAAGGGATTCTCTAGGCAAGAATACTGGAGTGGGGTGCCATTTCCTTCTCCAACTAAGCCTATGCAAGCCACCAACTACTGACCCTGAAGGCCATGGCTAGAGAAACTGTGAGTCGAAACGAGGGGTCCTACATGGCAGGACCCCAGGATCCCATGTGACGCAATTAAGACTCGGATGCAGCCAAATAAATAAAGACTTAAAAAAAAACATTCGTAATAGCCATATTCAGAAAGTGGGGCAACATCTGAAGCATACAGAGGAGGTGTGACACCCAGGAGCTTCAGGTCAGCGTCGCTGCCCCACAAATGCCTTCAAGCGTGTCCTGCTTCACCCAACCCGCGCCCATGCCCTGCAAGGGCTTGGCTGTGGTGCCCCAGCATCCCTGCTCTACTCAGAGGAACCCTGGGTCAGCACGTCTAGTAACAGAGCTAGCAGACAACAGATGACCGCAGAAGTGAAAAACTAGGTGCCCAGCTGGTGATGGCAGCATTTACAGGAAGAAGGGTGGGGTATGAAGGCTACTCCTTTCTTCATCTGTATACTTTGTTCACTGATGACACTGTAATGTTTGCTTGAATTACAGGAGCTATGCCTTAAAGCAATTTTGGGGGGGGGTCACATTTTTTTTGGCCACACGGGGCAGCATGTGGGATCTCGGTTCCCAGGCCAGGGATCGAACCTGCACCCCCTGCATTGACAGCATGGAGTCTTAACCACTGGACTGCCAGGGAAGCCCAAAAGCAATTTTTTAAAACGCAATTTAAGGCCAAAAACTCCAAGAGCACTGGGCGATGGTGATCAATGAACAGCCTTTGATGCCAACTCTCAATGCACCTCATCAGCTCTTTTTCCAGCGGGGAATTTGAGAGTAAATGAGAGGCGGAGAGAAATGGCCACTCCAGACCACTCTATATAGAAACAGGCTGAAATTTTATGGGGCCCTCTGGGCTGAGAAGCTATTAGACGCCACGGCTCCAAAGCAGCGAGGTGGCAGGGAGAGCACTCCAGAGGGGCTATTCAGGAGCCTCCAGCATCTTCCCATTTGTGAGTTTGAAAGTACTTTTGTTCTTCTCTGGGTTTAAGTTTCTAGGTCACCCAGCCTTTTGTTCATAACCCAGTGAACGCATCTGCAGTAGGGCAGGACCCTCAGATATGAGCAGCCTCAGGGCATCGGTACCTCACCAGAGTACACACTCTGTTTACCTGCATCTCGCCATCACTGTCTCCACAAAGCAATTTTAATGAGTGGCCCTAAAGAGGGCTTCCCAGAGGGCTCAGTGGTAAAGAATCCACCTGCCAGTGCAAGAGATGCGGGTTTGATCCCTGGGTTGGGAAGATCCCCTGGAGAAGGAAATGGCCACCCACTCCAGTATTCTTGCCTGGGAAATCCCATGGACAGAGGGGCTTGGCGGGCTACAGTCCATGGGGTCGCAAAAAGAGCCTTCAGACACGACTTAGCAACTTAACAACAACAAGACCAAAACAGGAAAAGAGGTACTGTTCATCTTTATACAGTGAAATAATTACCACCGCCCTCTCCCCCGGATCCAGATAAGTGTGTGTGTGTGTATTAGGGGGGGCAGGAGGTGTTGACAGGAGGTTACAGAATGTTAAGACGGCAAACTCTGTGTACCCACACAGCCAGTGTTTCTCTGGATATAATCAAGAATCTTCCTTTGTTGCAGCCTAATGTCTAGTCTCATCCTGTTTTAGCATCTCCTCGGAGGAAAAACAAAGCTCCGACTGCCAGAAAATGTTCTGAGTAATTTGTTGATAACAGATAACGGCGGAGGAAGCCCTCTGGTTAATGTTTAAACACGGGCAGGGGTAACATTTAACTCCTCAGCAGTTACGACGCCCACCAGAAGACTTCAACGTGTGCTTCCGGGGCCCCTGGCTCGTGAGGAACACTGACTGCTCCGTTCAAGTTCAGGAATGTCCCTTCAAAAAAAAGAAAATCAGAATGACGCCTGAAACGCCTTCTAATTACCACACTGCTCAGACTTGAACTGATTCGTTTCCGAACAACTGCAATGTGCAATCCCCCAGCTTTAACAAGTAGATTCCAATAATTTCTACAGACATTAAGCAGAAGAAAGGGGAGATCGTGGTAGAAGCAGGGTGTAATTGAGAAGAATGCATTTGTTCTTGAGTTGAGATGATACTTTAAAAACCACAGCTATTAAAATACGGCTTTGCCATGAAAAGAAAGTCTCCATTCTAAAATGTCAGACGATGCGCTGTGGATGATCTGCCTGTTATTATAGGTGGACTATATACACACACGCGCACACACAACACTTCTAATGAACTTTGGCAGTCTTTGTCTCCATATAATTAGAAGTTCGGCTTTCTGGCAGAGAGAGGGAGGGAGAGGCAGGGGCATGGGGGAGAGGGAAGGGCCCAGCTCAGACAGGACCCACACTGAAGGTCTGCTGCTGGTAAAGAGAAGGCGGACATGGAGCGAACCTCCTGGGGGGAAGGCTACTGGGGGAGGGGGGTGGCTGACCACAGCCAGCAACACCCAAGACTCGGACTGAAGAAACAGGGGTCAGCCCTGCCCCCGGGCTTCGGGGCTCCAGCTGCAGAAGGCACCTCTCTGTGGGGTCTCGCCTCTCAGCTCAGCTCACTATTGGGCCCAATGGCCCGGGGACAGTCGGTGAGGATCCCCTGCTGCCGCACGGCTCCCGCACCCTCACACCACCGAGCTTCTGACCCTGATGGCAGGGCCCTGGTCTTCTACAGACAGATGGCATTCACGCCAAACATAGCGGGAGCCAGGAAAAGCCAGGTCCCCTCCACTCAAGCAGATCACTGATCAAAGATCAAAGAGGCAAGTGGTTACATTCTTACTCAACAATGTTGAGCTGCTGCAGGGTTTTTGTGTTGTTGTTTTTTTTTAATTCAAAGCAGTAGAGACCTTTGAGAAGCAGGCCTCGTTTTACAGGTGAGGAAACCAAGCCCAGAAGAGGGCCATGCCTCCCCCAGCTCAGATAAGCATCAGCTCCACCACCTCCCATGGCCCCAGGCACACCTCCCTTTTCTAGGCTTTCATCTTTGCTTTCAAATAGGTGCTCAGGGATGCGCACAGGCGGGTGGAGCTGAGCTGGTCCTCTCTGCACAGGAGCAGGGTAAGGCCATCACCTGAGCCCCAGTTCCAAGGAGCCACACACAGCCCCGCCCTTCCACAGCCTCTGCTCCAAGTGGGCCCTGGGCCTGGGGTACAGCCTGCACTTGTCACCAAATTCAGGTCCCCCAGGCTTTCCATGGTGGAGCCTCACCAAGCTCAGCGTGTCCCCATCACGCCTACTCTGACCATGGAAACCTCACCTGTGTTTTGCCAGGTGACCAAAGCTTAGCTGTTTCTGATCACACATTCACTGCATGTCCAGCCCCGGGGAACTGGACAGGAGGGGTCCCTCTGTTTTCAGCAGGACTGCGGAGGTATGACAGTTCCCAGGTACGGTGTTGGATCCGAGTCTTTTCCACTGTAGTGTTCCTAGCACCTGGCATGGATGGGCGGGCTTCCTTAACCAAGCGCAGCCTCCTGGATGTTTCCCCTTCTGTCAATTCACACATCGGAAGACCAGTGCTAGCTTCAGGGCAGAATCCGTGCTGCACTAATAACAATTTGCATTAATAATTCCAGGGTTTCCCTAGTGCTAATTGCAACCCAATTGTGCTACTCTTCAAACTACAAACATACTCACAAAACCACCTCTCCACTTACTGGGGAGATTCTAGCTCCCCAAGGTGGGAGGAGGAGGAGAAAGGTTACAAAAAGAGTGACTGGATGGACTCAGTTTCTCAGACTGGTGACATTCCACAACAAAAGGTCCTTCAACGTCTGAACATCAGCGCAAGATTTATCTAACCATTCAGGAAGCAGCACAAGACTCTGCTGACAGCTCTAACCTGGTCAGCCTGATGATGAAAGAATGAAAGTGGCATCCTGGCAAAAAATATATATAATTTCTTACTGTCCAGAACACCCTAGAATGTTGCACTGAAATGATGACTTCTTTTCCTCCAGAATGGTGCAGACTTACTCTGCAAGCATGTCAAAGCACAGGTGCAGGACCAAGGATGAGGACCCAGACCCTCCAGCCAAGCCCCTGTGTCCTCACCTCCTGCCCCCTCACCCCTGCCTGCTGTCTGCATTCATCACTGAGAAGCCAGGGTCTCCACTCAAGCAAGACCTATGACAACAACCGAGCCACACCACCTGGGTTTGCCAGCAGGAGTTGAGAGCTGTTTCCTCAGTTCTGGGTACGGACATGCTAGAGAAGACTCCTGAGAGTCCCTTGGACTGCAAAGAGATCAATCAGTCAATCCTAAAGGAAATCAACCCTGAATATTCACTGGGAGGACTGATGCTGAAGCTGAAGTTCCAATACTTTGGCCACCTGATGCCAAGAGCGACTCATTGGAAAAGACCTCTATGCTGGGAAAGATTGAGGGCAGGAGGAGAAGGGGACGACAGAGGATGAGATGGTTGGATGGCATCACTGATTCAACGGACTTGAGTTTGAGCAAACTCTGGGAGATAATGAAAGACAGGTAAGCCTGGCGTGCTGTCGTTGATGGGGTCACAAACAGCTGGACATGACTTAGCAACTGAACAGCACCAACGAACAATGGGTATGAACACGGACTGAACAGAGAGGCTTCTGCTTCCTATTCTGGTCCAAAGTGCTCAGTGTGACGGTTCCGGGGTCCTGTGGTCAGAGAGCAAGAAGCAACCAACACACCCTCAAAAGAGCAATCCATTCGCAGACTCGGGGAGAGCTGACTCACTAACAACACACCAGGGGCCCCGGGGCACATCTGCAAAGGTGTGTCTGGTGTGTCCCTTAGGTGACCTGCCTGGAACCTGCAGGATGACCTGCATGGTGGTGAAGACCAGGGTTACTATCACTCCAACCTGACAGATGAGCAGCCAGAAGCTTGCGGTCTCTTGCTCCCAGATCTTCCAACTCCTTACGAGGCCCACACTTAGGAAAGGGCACAGCATTGGTCTGGAGTCACTCCACTACTTCGGAAAACAGCAGGGGCTATCAGCAGAACTGCCCAATACGCCACTGGCTGGTACCCACTGCAGATGCTTGGCCAGGAAACCATCTCCCACTAGCGAGACTGTATGTGTTTCTAGATCTGTTTGTCCTTACTCCGTCTGATACGAGTTTATAACTAAACTAAATCTTAAATGTTAGCAAAACATTGAGTTTTAGTCTAGGAAAACTAAGTCAAAAAACATGGAAAGAAAGATTGAATGAAGGCAAGTAACTTTAAAAATGGTTGCGAACTAAGTACAACTTTTGAAGACTAGATGAAAAGGGGTAGGGGGAAGGCAATTTCCAGACGCTTTGTATCAGAATTTCTGATAGCTTTGCAGGTGTTTTTAAGTTTTCCCTTTGCTTAGAAAAAAAGCCCAGAACTGTGAATTTTAAGTGCTAGATCAAGAGGAAGGCTAAAATAAGGCTTTGAGGAATACAAATCAGTGGTCCCATTCACAAAAGCTTGAGTCTGAATGTCTGCTTTTAAACTTTTAAAATCATTCCCTGCTTCAAGAGAACTGACCTGTTCAATCACCCAGCCATCCACAGGTCCTAACAGTATCAGCTTATCACAAAAGGCACACACTGTGTGGTCACCTGTCAACTAATTTCAGTCGGTGGCCAGTGACATCTTAGGAATTTCTGGGCCCTCACACAGGGAGAGGGCTTAACATAGTTTAATTCCCATGTCTATAGGAAATATCCCTCCACAGAAATTCATCAGTAGCCTGGTCGACCTCAACTCAGTGATTAACCCTAAAACATTTCTAAAACAATGGTTCTTCACTACAAGCAGTTTTGTGCCACTCCCCCCGCGCCCCACACATACACACACATCTGGAGACACTTCTAGGTGTCATAACTGAGAGGGAAGCCTGTTACAAGCATCCAGCGGGTGGGGAGGGGTGGCTGTTCAAGGTCGTCTGATGCATGGGACAGCTTAAAACGCCGATGGGGCCGGGATTGAAGAAGTCACCTTGGAGAAAAGGGTTCCCAGACCCATAGGTTCTGTTTACATCATCATAAAAGCCAGCCTCTGGACAAACCAAAGGAAGAGTCGATTTCTTCTCTCTTTACTCAGACAGGACTCAAAGGCCACCGGCTTCCTGGTATTCCTGATAAAACTCCCAATCTCTTGGCAGGAATTTTCAAAGACCACAATTTTCGTGTGCGTGGCGAAACAGCACAAGAAAGCTGGTCAGTTCTTTTTTCTTTCGCATTCCATGACACCTCCAATTATCTCATGGATGGGGATGAAAATGAACTGAGAAGTTTGTCCAGAGCTTCGTTTTTAAAGACTATAAGCAGATGGAAAGGTGAAATTGGTTTGGCTTATTGTGACAGCAGGCCTGTGGAGGAAGCTTTCCTTTTATATTGCTTTCCCATCCGCATTCTAGTATCTAAGCATCTACACAATATAACCACTTAAAGGTTGGCAACTATAGTGCGAAAGAAGCCTGAATGCATCCTGTATTTTTTAAAGCCAGTTATTACAGCCATGTTGAGACACTTAGAGAAATTTAAATATGTCAGGTTCACAGGTGTGATGATGACACAGTGGTTAGCAGCATGTCCTTAGTCTTCACTGGATGTATGCTGGAGTACTGAGGGGGGAAAAGTCAAGGTACTAGCATCTTTTGAATGGTATGGCCAAAACAGGGAAAAAAAAAAAATTCACCCACAACAATGTGAGCAACTGTTAACATTTAGCCACACTCAACTATTCATTTAACTTTTCCATGTGTTTAAAAACTTCTAATAAGAGTTGGGCAAAAAAAAACCTAAAGACCAAGATAGAGATTAGGGAGACTATCAAATCACAAGTATTGCTGGATCATGGGTCCAGACCAAAGAAAGGTCTCCGAATAGAATCAAACTGGAGATGGTGGGCTTGGCATCATTATTAAAAATGCTGCATAACTGCCTTCTACTGTTACAGCGAAACTAAACAGGTACAACCCTGGAGCAAAAGGCACACCCTGCAGATTCACAACACAACCCCTGTCACAGACCTCTCGGCATCCTGGAGGCGCCACAGAGACCACGGCAAAGTCAGGTCATCTGGACACACACACACACACCTAAAACACCCTTAACCGGGGAAACCAAGACTGAAATGAAAATTTGCTCCCCACACACAAAGGGAAGCGGAGATGCAAAGCCGAGTGAAGCAAAGAGAAAGGAGGAGGCCGGTTTAAGTGCAGCAATCCATCCACGGTTCACTTCAACTTTGCAAAGTTTTTTACACGTAGATTTTTACACAGAAGTCAAAATAGCTTAGGCTTCCAAGATCTTTCAAGCAGGTTTACAAGCAAGAGCAAAGGAAGGCCTTTCAACTGAAAGGGTTATACAATAAGCTGACTTTGTCAATTCCTGTGAGATTTCCCTCCAAAGCACAGGTTCATACTAATATTCCAAGAAATTGGAATTCCAAGTGACTTGTTTTACTTACTTAAAAACAAATAATTAATTAAAAAAAAAATACTGTTCAAACTAGAGATCTTTAAAACCAACCAGACATTCTACCAGCTGGCTAACTGTCCGCTCTACAGTAGTGTCCTCTGTTGTAGGAAAATGTATAGTCTCTGAGCCTTACAACACCCGCAGGCCACATCACCAGGCAGCAAAGGTCAGGACCAGGCTGAGGAAGAGCAATGGGCTCTGGAAGCGGGAGGGGACAAGTCATTCAAACACAACGGGTTCCCAAAGCAAACTCTATGGCCCAGGTGCAACCTTCTGGGTTCTCCTTTGAGGACCTAAATAAAGCATCAAGATCCCTGGGTCTGCTCCAGCTTGAGAGAGAGAGAGACAGATACCTGGATCTGAAAGTTATAAAAAAAGAATAAAAAGGGAACCTCAAATAACCCTGTCACGGCCATTAAAACATCTGAGCACCTACCAAATACATGTGCACAGGTTTCAAATATTAAAGACACATCACATGAGCAGATGGACAGATATGTGATGCAGCAAGTACAGTACAACGTTAACAGTAGCTTGTGGGCATACTGTTATTCATTATAAAACGCATTTTCTTTTCTTCTAGGTCTGAAAGTTTTCATAAAATATTGGGGCGGGGGGGGCTTTCGTAGAAGATGGGAGAAATCTGATTAATAGTTTAAAAAAAGGATAGAAACCTCCCAGTCGTGCTATCAAGGAGCTTACAGACAATTTGACTTGCATGGACAGAGGCCTCTTTGGGGTCAGAAGACAAGGTAGTCTAGAAAGATGGCAGGATTTGAGCTTGAGTCACAAGCAAGAACACAAGGGAAATGGATTTGGGGACAGAAGAGAAACCTGCTTTTTACACGTGCTGGCTTGAAGTGCCCATAAGATGCCAAGGTGAGTATCAGTCACCATGAACTCCGCCTGGCTGAGCACCTCAGACCCCAGTGATCCCGACCTCTGATGGGGGAGAGATCCCGGGAAGGGGCACAAGGTCCAGCAAGCTGGCCCACTGTGGCGGTCTGCTTTGCGCGTGCAGCTCTGCGTCTGTAAGACAATGGAGCCCAGCGATGACTTCACTCCTGGAGCTGTGCGGGGCACAGGCTTTCACCAATGAACAAACTGGCTTACGCTGGGAACACTCCAATCAGCCACCTCTCTGTGATTCTCATAAAGACTTAGAGGACGTTCAGGCTTAGGGTGCTGGGAATCCTGCGATTCTACCACATTGTTGGGACCACCTCCCCAGCAGAAAGCCCTGCCCACCAGCCTCAGGCAAGCCTCTCACATCCACCGTGGAGGGGACGGATGAGCAGCAACAAGCGGAGGTGGGGCCCAGAGCCCCCTGCCTACTCTGGTTTGTCTCCCACCTGGTTTACCAGGTGTGCTCCCAAAGCTGACTCACCCACCAGAGGATGAGGCTTTCAAAAGCTCAGGAAGGCCACTTGGGAACAAACCCGACCACCCCCAAGAAAGGGACAAAAAAATCAGCTGCTCCTAACAGAAAGTTTGTCTTTTCCGGAAAACTGCGGCAAGTCCAGCTAAGCAAACTCTCCCTACTTGGCGCATTCCTGCCCTCCCCGCCCCGCCCCCGCCCCCCCCCAGGCTTGGAGCCCTCCAGATGCCGGGTGCCCTCGGCGGCACACGCTTCACCTCTCTAAACAAACAAGGGGTGTCTTTGTTTAAATTAAAAAAAAAAAAAGAAGAACCTGTCTCGCAGGCTGCGATTACATCAGCAGAATCTCTTTCTCTGCATCAATCCGGGCCGCTCGGCGGCTTTGAAGCGCCGAGCGCGCTGTGCCCTTTGATCTTGAGGTTCCCGCCCCGGGGCCAAGCCGATACCATCGCGCGCCCACGCGGGGAACCGCGGTCCACACGGGGGCCGCAGATCACAACCCAGCCCCCGACTCGGCTGCCAGGGCCGGGACACTAGAGGTGGCTTACCAAGCGCAGCGGGGAGGGGACTGTCCCTGTGTTTGGGGAGGGGAGGAGACACCGCTAACTCAGAGGTAACCTCTTGTGGGAATAGCGCTGAGGTGATGTTTTTACAGACCCACTGTCTTTTAGGGAATATTTACAGATTTTTCAATATTTCCAGATTAAAGAACCGTACGGGCTGGCTCTGCTTCAAAAGAAGGGAGGGGTGGGGGGCACGTGGAAACAGGAGGGGCGGGGAGCTGATGATGGCTTCTAAACCAGGTGACGGTACAAGTAGAAGATTGTCTACAATAAGAACTTGAAAAAGAAATTAACCTCTTGACTCTTTGCTATTTTAAAGAGTTATTCCTCATAGACTTTTTATTTTAGGAAAGAAAACAGCGGTCTGACACGGGGATGGGGTGAGGGTGGAACACATCAGACTTTCCAACTCTACCCCCAGGGCAGTCGCTGGAGCAACCAGGGCATACGTGGCTCAGGGGGGCCAGCCTCCCCAGTGCCATCCCTGCAGCAAGAGGGGCGCAAGAGTACCCCTGTCAGGAGCTCCTCATTGGTTTAAGGGCCTCAGCCTTCTTTAAGAGAAAGATGAGAACCCATCTCTCCCCAAAAAACACCCACAAACACAGGACAACCTGGAGGAGATACCAGCCCTCCCTCCCCTAAATCCATTACTTACAGAAATCAGATCAAAAGCAGCCCTTGGAGTAAGTACTCGAGGTTGCTCTGTTTGGACCACTCCCTCCCTCAAAGGGCTACAGGTTCCTGTCCAGTCACTGGCCTCCCAACACCACCACGGGGGCCGGGGGTGCACAGCACATCTCTGGGTTGCCTTGCAAGGCCAACCCTTCTCCTTTCTAGCGCTGCAGCCTTGGGTAAGCTGCCTAACCTCTCCCAGCTGGTCCCTGCATTCTATCAATGGAGAGTTATTAATGACAACCCTCTTCTGTTACACGCTTAACTGGAGTGTAAGAAATGGTGGGAGGGTGCAAAACGCCAAGAAGGAAAATGTGTGTGGGGACGCAAACGTGATTCTACTGGCTACTGTAGCTGAACAAGCCACACACAGGCCGGGCACAGCAGAGTTAACTTGGAAACAGAGAGGGTCCAGGACTGTTAGGTGTGTTCAAGGCCAGAACTTCAAACATACACAGGCCAGAAGGCAGAGCAAAGGGCTGGGAGGGAATGGACAAGGGGAAATAAACCCTCTCCATACAGGTGGACCTTTGGGAGCTCAAACCGGAAACTCCAGTGAAGACCATCAACCCACCATGCAGGACTTCAGAGTCCAGGACACAACAACCAAAAACTTCGGAAAGGGTCAAGGAAACAAGATACAGTATCATAATAGCTGAAAAGATTAAGGGTATTTTTAAGAGAAGAATACAACCGTAATGGTGTGAGCAGAGATCCCAGAAGTGAGTTCGGGGGGAGAAGTCATCAGAACCCTGAAGTCAAAGCCTAAAAATAAAAGGGCAACCAACCGGGGGGAGCAAAACTTCGACAGCAGATTAAAACTGCACACGCTTAATTAGCTTTCATCCTGAAAGGGTCTAACTCCAATAACCCCACTCCAGACTGGTTCCCAGTAAAATCACACACATTTAAAAATGTGCAAAAATTCCCCCACTCATTCAAGTGCTTTTCTGATTTAAAAGCATATTGATTCTGGCATAGGAAGATCTCAAGGTCTCTCTGGCACCAAAAAACCTGTTAATTATTTTGGAAACTCATTGATCAAGTCTTTCACTCCTATTAACAGAAAAAGTTAAGATTGCAGTCCCAGATCCTTATGTACCATCCAACCCAGACCCTGCAGAGTGCTGGTGCGACACAGGGCAGTTCAGAAGGCCTGCCTCTGACCTCAGTAGTCTTGCAATCTAGTAAAGAGGCAGACACCCTCCTGCACACATGCGTGCACGCACACACACACACACACACACACACACACACAACCTATTATGAAGTGACAGAAGCATGACCAGACCAGGCTTTTTCAAGTTCAGGAGTAGCAGAGATGGTTGGGTGCAGCCATGGTCCTAGAGAGCTTCCTGGAGGTGGCAGGCTTGAAAGATAGGCAGAGAGCAAGCAAAGAGGCAAATAAAGTCTGTTTGGAGGAGGTGAGTGATTCTACAGTAGGGTATCAAACTGCAAAGACAGATGGAGAGCAAAATGCCAAGGGTTTTAGAATATTAGGGTAACACAGGGTTTAGACTCCATCCTACAGAGAGTCAAAAAGCTCTTAAAGACTCGTGAAGAGGAACGTGACATCTGGCAGCCGAGTAGCAGAGTCAAGGAGGGGATGCGGGGCCCTAGCTGAAACAGGCCACTGGAGGGTTGGGGGGCTTCCTGCTAGAAGAGAAATGACTGTCCCTCAATGAACCAAAGAGAACCATGTGTTCAGGCTGCCAGTGTGGCTTTGCTGGGTGGGGGTTAAACAAAGGGGTGAAGATCAAAAGAAACTGTTTGCAAATGAGAGCCCTCCTACTCCTCTGACTTGTCATTTCTAGTCCTTTCATCTACTCTCCTGTTTGAAATTCGGGTGAAAAGGAGAAGCATGTGGCCAGTGGCCTGCTGGCCTGGACTTGGGTCTGGCCCCACGTGCAAATGAAGGTAAATCACTCACGCTTTCCCAGCCCTCTCCCTCCTTCACTGAGGAAGGTCAAGGATGGGATCTCAGGTCCCTTGAAGTAAGTGCCAAGTCTGGATCTCGGCTGGGGTAAGACCAAAAGTTTACAGCGAAGATTCCTAGAGGTACACCGATGCCCTACACCAAGACCTTCCGCTGAAGGAAAGCCCCCATTACAGAGCCCTGCAACCATCTTCCTTCCTTCCCGATGACAGAGAAAACAGCATTTCTGTTATGAAGACAACAGAGAGAACTAGAAAAGTTTCTTCTCAAAAACCACAAGTGGGAAAAAAGTATTTAATTCAAATACAACCGATCAGCAAGAATCAACAGATGAACATAACCATCAGAAGGAATGATTCAATGTCCTGCTTCTTTCCCTAAAAACAGTTTCTGACCAGGCTTGGGGCACTGAGTTAAATTTCAACCTTCAGCATTTAGTGTAACTTAGAGCAATGAAGAGTAAAGGGTTTAAAATCAGCTTGACTAGGTCTATATTTCCATATTTGTATCAGAAGGGAGTAAGACCTTGGATGAGTCATTTCACTTCTTTAAAGCCTCAGTTTCCTCATCTATAAAATGGGGATGAGGGCACTTAACAGCAGAGTTATTATGTGAAATAAACATGGCCATCTGTGTTGGGTGCTTAACATCATGCGGGCATATCGTGATCATGTCCCAAGGCAGTGATAAATGTTAGTCCTGTGATATTTTAAATCTGTGGCCCTCACCCCTTGTCTAAGGGAGACAGGAAGTAGTGTCATGAGAAGTAAGGAATCCATATGATAAGGGCACCTCCCAACAAAGAAAGGACTGCAAACCCCACTTCAGAAAGAACTTGTGTGGCCCCATCTGTGGGGAGAAACAGGTTGGCATTCTTCCCCTAGAATCTAACAGCTGCCTCTCCTCCCATCTCACCCCGACCCCTCCTCGGCTGCAAATACTCAAGGATTAAGTCGACATTCAAGCTTTGTTCGTTCCATCTCATTTCTGCTTCAGCATTCCCTTCTGCCCTAAATGCTGTTTCTGCTCGACAGCAGCGGGCCCTGCACTTCACAAGGGTCTTGCACTTTCTCAGGGTGCCCTCGAACCTTGATTTCCACGGATCCTTACCACACTGACATCCTCGCGGCAGGAGCAGGAGCTGCCAGCCCCACTTTTTGGACAGGGACCCCCGAGGTTAAGAGGGGTCGGGGCATCATGCTGGCTCTGAGCAAGGGGTCCCAAGTGTCGGAATCAGAACCTCTCGACCTGAGCCCGTGGGTCTTCCGGGCTGCACTGCTCCGATCTGAATCACAGGCAGGATCTGTGGCGGCTGTCCCACCCCCACGGGGGGCAAGGAGCCCGGCTCAATCCTTGAGGACTTGGTGGAAACACCAGGGTTTCCCAGAAACCCGGACGCCACCCCCACTGGAGCAGCCTCTGGGAGCTGTGTGGTCAGAGGGGCTCCTGCCTGCGCCAGGAGCTGCAGTCTAGCCATCTCTCTTGGGGAGAAACACTCTTTTTGCAGAAACTTTAAACACAAACACGCGTGCGCGCACGCGCACACACACACACACACAGCCACATCCCCGCTGCAAGCAGTGAAATGTGTGAGGAGACTCAACCCACTGGCCGGTCACCAGGAAGGCTGGGGGCTCGGTCCCTCCCCCACAGACTCCCCGGGAGAGACGTGCGGGCAACAGGCCCCGCTCCAGGTTCGGTTCTCCACCAGGTTTTACCCTCCACCGCTTCTCCCCACACTTCAAAGGAAGTATTTTTGTACAGCCTGGGGAGGAGTGTAAACTGGCCAGCTGCTTCCAAAGCAGAACCGTTAACCCTGAGAGGGCCATGGGGGCCTGGCGGGGTCGCGGGGAGCCGGCTCAGCCCGCACCCAGGCCGGCTCCCCACCCCTCCAGCAAGGCAACGCGTCTTCCAGAGGCAGGGCTACATGGGAACTCCCGCTAACAGAGCAGGCCTCTCTTTCTCTCTCTCTCAGTCCCTCCCTGAGCCACACGAGGGGCTCAAGGGCTCAAAAGCTAGTGCCAAGTCTGGCCCCCAAAGTCTGACCCCTTGAGGCCTGGAAGCCTGGGGAGAGCCTGCCCACCCTTGGCAGCATCCTAGCAGCTGAGCCTCTTCTAAGCACATGAGGCAGCGCCCTGAGGAGGCCGCCCCTACCCCAGGACTCCCAGGGACCGCCTGGAAGGCCTTCCGAAGGGGCAAGGGAGGGAAGATTAAGACCCCAGACCGAGTCAGCTCTCCTAGAGAGCTTTCACCTTCTCTCCAGATTCTTCACCATTCAGAGACTGTGTGGACCCAGAGCCAGAGCCACCATCCTCAGTGCCCATGTTGGAATCTGAAGGCTCCTTTCAGGAAAGAAGACCTGGACACTGCGCTGGGCACACTCCTGCTCACCAGGGACCTAACCTAGCAGGCTTCTCCATACAGACCACCCAAGGCACAGCCACCTAGGGGCTGCAGGTAGAGCAACGAGGGCTTCTCTCAAGAGTCTACATACCTTGGCATCTCTTGTGTTTTTACCCCCACCCACACTATCTCCAAGGACCTACTAGAAACCCCAGGGCTTCCCAGGAGGCCCCAACTGCACCCAGGTGGGCCTCCACTCCCTCCACCTGGCTGCCAGCTTCTGGGCAGCCCTAGAGTGGCAGGCAGGTGGGTGTTTGTCCCGACCCACTGGCAAGAGCATCCTGTAATTTCCTGACACTGAAAAGGATGCTATAAATAGTTGGTGTTGTTAATGTCATCGGGCCTCCAGAACAGAGGGGGCCCAACAGCTGTGTGGGGCCGAGGTTCTGGGCGTCTCAGGGCAGCAATTTGGAAACCCTGGGTGGTGCAGTCAAAGTGTCTTCAAAGAAAGGAACTCCAAGAGTGTTGAGTTCCATCTGAGAGGCTACAGGGGAGGGAGAAGGTCAGAACCATCCCTCAGGATTTACAAACCACTACTGAGCAGAAGAGTGAATGGCACTGAGGACCTCTTGGTGGAAAGATCCACAGTTCATCAGCCAAAGAGGAGGCGGCTGGAAAAATCCCCAAACCCCAACCTGCCATTTCTGCTACATATGGGCCTCAGAGACTCAACAGGATACTCCCGATTAAGTAAGCACAGGATGATTCAGAGGCTTCATTTAGTCATTCGACAAACTTTAAACTTCACTCTGCCACGTGCTGAAAATACGAAGAACAAAACAGGCCTTTTGACACTTAATTTCTGGGGGAGGAGATGTGGACAACAAGAAGTAACACAGTCTCCACAAGTGAAGAGGATACCTTATAATCTTAACTCTAATTACACTAGAACTTGGCATAGGAGTACGTACCTAAAAGGAGTTATATTCAAGTAACTGAGTTACTTCGAGGCTCTCCAGACAGAAATTACACTTCAAAAGAATAAACACATCTCTCCATTCATTTGTTTCTTTGAAATACTATCCCCACTGGCTTTCCTAAAACTGAAGTATAAGGAAGGACATGAACAGTGAATAAGTTTGGACCCTGAGTACTTAACTCTCAACATCAATGCCCGAGTCAGAAGACTTAGGGTCAACACTGCTCTCGTGAGGGGGCGTGTGTGTACATTTGTCAACGGCCAGACCAATTCAGGCAAGATTAAAGATAAATAGAGTAAAGTTGCTACTGAAACTTGGCTCTAATTTTAGCCTTTAAATTTTTTCCAAAAAAAATCATCAAAACTATTTGCTGGAGCAGATATTAGAATTAATTCCACCTAGAATATAGCAAGCAGTCCAGGGTACTCGACACTGTATCTTCTTAACTGAAGCAAGTCTAGAAGACTCCCAAGATGGTCAAGGATCTCAAAACCATCTCGTGTGAAGAATAACAGAAAGAACTGGGGTGCTCAACGAGGAGAAAACCAATGTTATCGGTTTCGGCGTTGTTGGGTGGCGGGTGGCAGGATAACCACCTACAAAGATCTGAAGGGCCGACATGTCTTAGTGGCTCTACGTGTTACGGTTGAATTGTATCTCCCCCAAATCTCTATATTGAAGTCCAAACCCCCAGGACCTCACAGTATGACCTTTAAAGGGGTGATCAGGTTAAAAGTGAGCTCTAATGCAGTATGACTGGTGTCATTTTAAGAAGGCGAAATCTGGACAGACATGATCACGGAGGGAAGACCAAGTGAGCACATGGGGAGAAGATAGTGGGCTGTCTGTGAAGCAAAGAGAAAGGCCTCTGAAGAAATCAGCCCCACCGCCATGTTGATCTTGGACATGGAGCCTCCAGGAGACGGTGAGAAGGCGGATTTCTGCCGCATGAACCACCTAGTCTGTGGTACCTTGTTCTGGGAGCCCGAGGAAGCCAACATACTCTAGAAACCAGAGCCAAGGCGTGGAGTCTGGGTCCGTATAAGGAGGAACCTTCGGACTGCAGCACCCCTGCAAAAAGAGGCTGCTTCCTTGAGGGGCATGTGTGTGTTGGGGGCGGTGATGGGGGAGCTGAAGAGAGGCTGAGTCCCACCCTCAGGGCCCCAGCAGAGGCTGGGACCTCATCAAAAGCCACTGAGGCAGAGGGAGGGATGCCCCAGGCCAGGGAGAGCTCAGCTGCTGACAGTCTCCGTCGGGAGGGTCAACCCCACTTGAAAAAGTTGAAAAAAAGAAAAGAAAAGCCCTAAGTCAACACTCTGTGAAATGTGACACGTAGTTGGAAGAGAGTTTAAACTCCTCTGGAGTCTCCTCTTCACCGGAGGGGAGAGCAGCTAGGCTCTGCTCCTGTTACCTTCTTCCTGCAGGCAACTAGAGCCAGGAGAGCGGGTGTAATCCTCCTGCACCTTAACCAAGGTGGACAAACCTGAAAGATGCACATCCGTCCCACTCAGCCTAGCGCCTCCGAGGCAGCTGGGCCCCAAAACCCAGCCGCCAGATTCACAGCCTGAGGGTCAGGAGTTGGGGAGGGTGGCCAACCCCAAATCCAGGATGTGAACCCAGTCCAGGAGCCGAGAGCGCACTCCTTCCAGAGGCTGAACACACATGGCATCCAACTCTGACACGCCAACCGCGGGCCGGTCTGAGGGGCTGCTCCACGTGACCGTGGGTCAGACGCAGGGCCGAGCCCGACAGCCGAGTCATTCAGGACATCTCAGCTGCCAGGCCGCTCCCGTCTAACCGCCCCACGGCTCACTCGGCTGCAGCACACTCACTCCTTCCTACCCCTGACGAGTGCCCAGAGGACAGGCTACTTGGACCTGGTGCTGGGCTCGCTCTGGTATCACTTCCTACCCGCTTGGAAGGTATCACTGCTTAACTCTTTCACAAGTCTCCCCATGCTGGTAGAAATTAAGTCTTCAAAGACAGGAGCTGTCTCTTGGTTCCTTATACACTCTGACCCCAAACCCATCCATCACCCAAGTCCAGAGAAGACCACAAACCTGCTAAGCTCATATGGAAGAAAAGGGCCCACCACAGCTGAGAGGCGTTTGGACCACTCTTGGGGGGATGACCATCCCAGGGCCCTGTGGGAAGCTGGAAATCAACACAGTCTTGGCCTTCCATGCTCACGATCCAACAGGGCACTGACGGGATGAATGTGGTCCCTAAACCAATCTAATGCCAGCCAGCTGGAGTAGAGTTTTCCCAGCACCTTGGGGCCTTTGAGAAAAGAGAGCTGTAGGATCAAGGATACTCGTGAAATGCCAGCTTGAACAGAGTTCAATTCCTTTTCAGCAGGGTTTCTCTGAGCCATTAACTCACTACTAAGCAGTCTAAGTCTCCAGGACAGAATGATGATAAATAGCGTTTTCAAAGTTAGCTCACCGTGGAACCCTTTCCAGAGCATTCTGCAGGACTGGGTATCTTTCAGAAGGTGCCTTGAGAAAAGCTCATCTTTGAGGCCTAATTCAGAGAAATCTGCACTGGACTTTAGAAAGGGTACCTCTGTTTTAATACAGGCCCTAAAAAGTCACAACATTCCCAAATCAAAATAAACCAAGTTGGCCAGTAAAAACCCAGATCAACAAACGTGAGACAGCCTCAGTCTTTCTGCCTGGGAGCGTATGCTCTGCACCTGACATCTATCCTAGGGACAGAGAAGCAGCTTTTGGTGAGGAGGAGGGCTCCTTGATCCCCAGATGTGATCCAGCATAGCTCAGAGATAAGGATCAAGCTTTTTTTTTTTTTAAAGTGACTTAAGCAGAAAGGAATAAAGGTCACAAAAGAGCTGAAACTATGAGAGGCAGGGAAAGATGAAAACAGAAAATTAAACATTCTAGAGAGAATGCCGCCCAGACTAGCCCCGGTTCATTCTGCACCTCTTGCCCTAAATTAAAAAGCTGACACGTGCTTTGGTCCTGGCTAGAGCAAGCAACAGCTCCTGGAACAGGCTTCACCTTGGTTACATATTTCTACTTTAAACATTCCAGAGCCGCTCACGGCCTCCCAGGAACAGATGCTCCTGCTTCTCAGGAGGGAGTTAGTTCCTGTGGAAAGTGTTTGTTTAGTTTGATTACAGCTTTGAAGAGGGGCTAGGAATTCTGGCCCAAAAGAATTTAATGGTCAGGCCCTCCGCTTACATAATTTGTAAACAAACAGAGTTTATTCTAGTGTGGCTCATTTGGCTCAGTGGCTGGATTTAGAAAAATATATTCCTCATTCATGTGGGAGAAGCCACAGTCAGGCCTGTCAATAACCAGAAAAATGTCCAAACCCAGCCTGTCTGTCACTCGGATTGCCTAATCCTAACGGACGTCGGAGTCGCTCTTCGGAAACCCAGGACTGTCAACAGATGGAGCCCCAGCTGAAGGGTTATGGGCAGAACCTGAGAGGCTGCTGATGAATCGCTCCCCCAGAAGTTTCTATGCATTCGTGGTATATTAAAAAGAAAGAAAGAAAGAAAACTCTCAGAAAAAAAGGGCCACAATAGCAAATTTCCCCAGGGTGTCATGAATGGTTGAGAGTACGGGTGGAGAGCAATTTGTTACTAATAACAGTTAAAGGCCAAAGTTGGCATGTAATTTATTTATCTTTAATAAAGTGAATTCAAGGTTTTCACTCGAATGTCACTTACTCCCTAACATTCCAGGCTGTTCTCCTTAGGAGAGGAGAGCACAGCCCCCATCTGAGCCTCTGGGCGGCTGTGATTACAAACCCTGCTGCTGGCTAGGGAGCCTGGAGCAGGGAGAGGTCATGTTATCAAAAATCCAACTGTGCAAAGGGACCTCCCGA
Source organism: Antilocapra americana (assembly GCA_007570785.1). Lineage (NCBI taxonomy): Eukaryota > Metazoa > Chordata > Mammalia > Artiodactyla > Antilocapridae > Antilocapra > Antilocapra americana. Next base: position 2,203,788 of record ML661378.1, read on the forward strand.
CAGCACGGAGCTGTGGAACCCATCAGCAAAAAGAGTCAAACACCTTCGCTGGCATTCAAACCACCCCCCACCCCTCCCCCTGCTGTCCAAGATCCATCCCTTGCTTGCCCTCTGAGGGTCATTCCCTCCCTAGTTCTCCAGCTTGGGTGACTCTCCCCTTTCCTGCTCCCGTCCCACCCATGGGCACACAGATCTGAGCCCCTGGGAATCTCGCCTGGCCCCCATGCCCAGTTCATGGATGTGGGCGCTGAGGCTCAGAGGGGCTGGCTCTCCTGGGGCCTCACTTGGAGTCCTGTCTCCAAGCAGTGCCTCAGCTTGTCACCTGCACATTCCACACCAAGGGACCTCCTGGTCTACTTGTGACCCCCACAAGCTCGGAAAAGCCCTGGGTCTCAGCAAGGAATGTGCCCCACCCACCCCCTGAGATTCAAGCACTGGCCTTTAAGAACCCAGATGGAGGTGAGCCCCCAGGAGCTTCAGAGCAATGCCAGGCACTTTCCCGCAGCCCTGGACACGCAGTACCCAGTCCAGCCCTGCCACCATCTCAGGAGCACGGTCTGGCTTTCCCGCTGGCCCAGAAGCACCCACCCCCCACCCCTGCCCCAGTCACTCAGAAGGAGGCCCGCAGTGGTTCTGTGCACACTACCCGGAAGATGTCAGGCCAACATCCATCAAACCGCTCCAGGAAAGGGGGCATAAGCATGGCTGGACACACCCTTAAACACCCGAGGCTTCCTCACAGCCATGCCCAAGAACACAGAACAAGGCAGCCTGCGGGGACGAGACTGGGGCTGCCCGAACCCACAGAAGGCAGCGCTGTGTCACCTCACCTCTCTTCTCGTTCCATTTCAGACCTGAGGTCTAACGGAGAAACTGAGGCTCCCGGGCACAAACCAGATTTCATCAAACTCGTTGCGTAAATGAGGAAAAGACATGAGCCAGAAGGAGGCCCTTTCTTCCTTTCACTGAACATTTCCAGGAACACGAGCCTATGGACCTGACTTGCAGAACCATCCCCTACTAGCAAGAGCAAATTTTAGTTTATTTTCTAAGAAAATCAGTACGAGTGAAAAGCGTCCTGGACGAGAGGCAGAGTCCACAGCAGGGTGGTGAACGAGGCCAACAGGAAGCCCCCAGGACAGTTGGGCCACGCTCGGAGGCTGTCAGCTCCTAGGGGCTGCCCATCCCCAGAATACAAGTTTCCACAGAGACTTAAGACAGGGCAGGGCTTCGGAGTTCTGGAAAGTGGTTCAAAACCAAAAGAGCTCCTATAAGCAAGCAGGCCTGACAGGCCCACTGGAGACACTAGGCCTGGCCTGAGAACCCGCGGTCCCTGCTCCACCATCACCTTCCTCTTTGCTCCCCGCCCGGACAGCTCTAATCCCCAATTACAAACACCCAGACTGCCAGCAAGGGTCCTGTCACCGTGTTATCGGTGCGGACTTTCCCTTCTGATAAAAACCTTGTGAGCAAAACCACACAGCATCCTACTGAGCACACAATCGGTCCAGCTGAGCCAGAGGAAGGGGTGTGACGCACAGTGGGTTTTGCTCCTCGTTTCGACAGCCAGAGAGGGGGCAGACACGCCCCACAGGGCAGGGGGCAAGTGGATGGTCCATGAGTATCACTGGAGAACACAAACACGCCACGTTCAGGCCTCGAAGGGACTAAGTCAACCTCCCTACGCTTCTTTCTGTCCAGGTTGGCCAGTGACGCCCACTTCTCTCCAGAATAACCTTGCACGCTCCCCAATGCTACTGGGAGGGGTGCTTTCAGACACTGCTGCTCCGTCCTCATCACTGATGTGCACCAGGGACCAAGGACAGAAGGATGCCACCGAGATGCCCGAGGGAAGGTAAGGGAGCAGGCATTCTCTGGAGAAACCTGGGCTCCGCTCAATCCTCATGGACACTGTAGAGCTGACCGGCAGCACATTTTAGTCGCAGGCCACCTCCTCTCTCATTCACCCTTCTTCCAAACTCTCCTTTCGACCAGTTGCTGACTTGGCTGCGTGGACGCTACGTTGATGGGAAGCTCGTCTACTATTTAAAGAAAGCAGGGGCCCCCCCCGTGCTGAGCAGAGTGACCCACCCTGGTGGGTATCTATAAATGGAGCCAAGTTAAAAATTAACGCTATTTTCATGGTCTACCAGTGCATTTACAAAACACCCGCCTCCCACTGAAAGCTTGCTAACTCAAGTAAAAGGCACCAAAATGACCCGAAATCTGTTTTAGGAAAGAAGCTTGACCTGGGTTCTTAAAGTATACAGAAGACAACAGCAACCTCCTTTCCACTGTATCATGTGTTTGATTATACTTTTTTTGTTAAAAATATGTAATGTATCTTATTAAACATGTTATTAGTCAACTCAACAAATGAAAGCTAGGAACCACCCACTCCAGACCATGCACGCAGGCCACCATCCTTGCCGCTGGCAGAGGGGCGGGGAGGTGAAGAATGGCACTTGTGTTTACAGAGACAATGAGATGGAGCAGAGAAAAGAGTTACAGAGTGCCGGTAATCAAATCTGAATATGGCGCTGGGTTGGAAAACCAAATCAAAGCAAACCCTTCTCAACAAATCCCCAAGGAACCAGCCCATGAGAAGGCACAGCCACCATCTGGGCACTGCGTGTAACAAAAGGATCACCACCTGCTCCCTCGGCAAGTCGCCTGTACATTCTCAAGGACGGTGCCGTTCTCGTGTGTGAGACCAGGAAAATTAGGAGGAAAATTAGATGAGGTTGAAATAACAGTTGAAGGATAACACAGATACACTGTCAAATGCCCCCGTTTGGCACTTTGGGGTTTCATGTTGAAAATGACTTCAGGAAACCTTTCTCCAGGCGGCAATTAACATTTTAACTCAAGCTCCCCCAAGGGAAAGGGAAATTTCAGGAGAGGAGAGGGGAGGCTCCCTTAGCACAGGGCACTCAATCCGCAGGCGCTGAGTGAGAGAAGGCAGAAACCCATGCCCGTGACTCCATCCTGGGCGCCTCCTGAGCACGAGAACATCTCTGCTGCTTCCACCACAGTCGCCAGCTTCACCTGACTGTCCTTCCAGCAGGACTGTGGACTCCTTGAGGGCAAAGGTTCTACAGCAGCAAAGCCAGGGTGCTAACGTGTATTAAGCACTTACTGTATGCCTTACATGAATTAGCTCATTTAATCCTCACGATCCTCTGGAGATACAAGCTATCCTGTCCCGGGTGAGGGATGGGGAGATAGCAGTTCTCGGAGGTGGGGTGATAGCAGTTCCCGGAGGTGGGGTGACCTGGCCAAGCAGACCACCGTAGGGTTTACTGGCCTCAAACCCCCTTACGGTGAGGCTGGAAACACAGTCCTGCGCGGTGTGCCAGCTTCTCCAGTCACTAGTGGCGTTAAACCTCCCCGCACCTTAGTGCCACCCAGGGACACAGGGATGGAACCTCTTACTGCTCGGAAGTGTCCTGAGGATCCAGTGGGACCAACAGTGTAAAGCCCCCAAGGGCAGTCTCTAACATGGTATTCTTTCATTCATTCAAATATTTCACCAACCACCTATGTGACCTTCAGCCCCCAAAGCCTCCCATGCAGGAGAGGGCAGAGCCAGGGGTGGTAGAGCCAGCCACACAAGGTTCCAGGCCCAGGTTAAGTGACTGCGGCCAAGAGGTAATCACTTAGGTAGTTCCACAAGCAGAACATTTACCCAGAGTCCAGCCTGGGAGAAATCACTGTCCTCTGTCTTGTCACTGGATCTGACTGGTACAAAGTTTCCTTTTCCTTTTCCTTAATGGTTTAACAAATCTATGTCGCAGCTCTGTTTTTCCCATTCCCGAGCCTGAGGTCTAAAGGTTCTCTATTACTTTCGGCCAGGAAGTCCAGCAAAGCCAAATGGAGCAGGCCTGCAGAGAGCAGGACAGGGTTCTGTCTCTCTGTGTTTCCTGCCCCAGCTACGATGGTCCTTGCCAGAGTTACAGCATAAATCAGAACGTGCCGAGGCCCGGTCAAGAAGCACAGGCGGAGCCTGGTCATCCATAAGGAGACACCTCCGCACACATTGCCCAGGTCCGCACGGATCTGAAAGCCCTCAGGTCAGCCAGAGAGCAGATTCCTGAGCCAAATCAGAAAAAAAAAAAAAAAACTCAGCTTCTAGAAAGTCAAGGGATAGCAGAAAAGTGCCCTAAGCAATGTCAAGCGGGCAGGATGGTACAGAGAGGTGGTCTTTACCAAAGAAGCAAGAGGAAGGGTCAAGCCCGTGTGTGTGTGAATGTACCCAGAGAGCCGCCACTAAAGCTGCAAAGGAAACAAAAATAAACCAACAGGATAAAAGGAAGGCTGTTGCATGAGGGAGAACTTTTGCTCCAGTTTTTTTTTAAAAAAAAAAAAAGAGAGAGAGAGAGAGAAGAAAAGAAAAAGCACACACTGAAATGATCTAAAGCTGCCTATAAATATTTGGAAACATCAAAGGCGGTCCTGTTAAATTAAAAATGCTGTCACACAGATAGGAACTAGCCTCCAGCGCTCTGCCAGCTTCAACATGTGAGCCTGTGATCTGAGGAGCGAGGCCTCAGCTCCTCGAGAAATCTGATTCACTAAAGAAAAAAGTGAACGAGCAGTTGAGTTTTAATAAGGGCATTAAATACCTTAGGAATGAGCTAATTAGAGTTTAACTCTTTCAAGATTGTCCGAGCTCTTAAGAATGCTGTAAAGTGAGCTCCCTCCAGAATCTAGTTAAATCGGTCTTGAAACCTGCAGTGTAAAAGAAAAGTATTAAAATAGCACCTTAGGACTTCAAAGCTGGTAAATCCCACCAGGTCCCCGGCAGAGGCTTCAGGAAAGGAAGGGAGGAGGCCGGTGCAGAAGGTGAGGCCTTCAAGGTGAGGTTAGGTTGCTTGCTTATTTAGAGCCTGCTTTCCTCCCCCCCCCCACCCCCACCAGGTAAGGACGAGCTCACCTCCTAATACCAAATGAATTCTCCCTGCCCTGTGAGCAGGCCCTTCACCTAAACCCCTTCATGTCCTGACCCGGCTCGCGTGCCTTGCCAGAGATGAGGGCCAAGCCCCTCAGTCACCCAGCAGTTTCCCAGCACACACTCAGGGTCAGGGTCAGGGTCAGGGTCCTAAAGAGTTCCCCCATTAGTGAAGTCCCAGCAGGACGGCAGGTCCTTTCAGGAGCCAGATTCTCTGGACGTGAAGTGGAAAGCAGCAGTACCTCTTGGAGAATGCAGAGAGAAAACACACCTGCGTGGAAGAGAAAGGGGCGTCTTTCCATCACCCTGTCTCAGGAATGTGGCGAAGGGGGCAGGCGAGGTGGAAACTACCGTCTCCATTCAAGGAGAGGAATGCACTGCCCAGTCTCGGCCAAGGGGATGGGGGCAGTTATTTTAAAAAACAAAAATCCACAATGCACTCCGGTCATTCCCATTTTTAGAAAAAAGTCCATGTGCCTAACTCGGGGGCTTCAGATTAATAAAGTATTTGCTTTGGCATAACTGCACACCGGACCAAACCAAGAGTGGAAGTCACTTGTGCCTGCTGCCTCAGGTCCCACATAATAGGCCCCGAGAGCATGGCCTGCATGCCTCACAACCTCCCACGGGCCCTGGCCCGATCCAGAGCAGCCAGCCACCACCCCGCTTCCCTTTGGAGCAGCCGTGCCCGCAGGCAGGCCGAGTGGCCTCAAGGACAACGGGCAGGCTGGTCGAGAAGCCTCGCTGTCTGTGCACTGGACTTGCAGTTCACACGTGCCCGTGCCTGTGGGTACGTGTGTGTGAACACAGGCCCAAGTGACAGAGCTCGGAGCCTGGATGGTGACCGAGAGGTAGGGCCCAGCCTTGAGCAGATGGAGCTGCAGCAGAGCTTCCCCCCAGCCCCCAGGACACAGAGCCGAAAGAGGGATCCAGGGATCAGCAAGGCATTGAACCCCACAGCCCCTCACAGACACTCCCAGGAGAGAAGAGCCACGGGTGCAAGCGGTCAGGCACTGAGTGTGTGGGGAAAAGATCTACGATACGGTCGCTTCTCCTGTCGATGACCAGCATCTTTGGATTCTTTAACCTTGATCAACGATGAGTTCAGATTAGACAGTTTTAGCCACTTGGGAACAATACCATGTCAGCAAATGTGAGGAACGTAATGCAAATATGCGTATTACTTTCTTCATCATCCTCTCATCACTAGAGCAAAGTGCGTATTGTAACTCAACTCCATTTTACAGGTAGGAAACTGAGACCCAGAGAGGCACGGTCACTTTCCCACAGCAGGTAACTGGCAGGGTCAGGTCCAAGCCTAGGCAGTCTGCTCTGCTGCCTCTCACATCAGCAAAGGAAATCCAGAACCACCAACATGTACGCACGGTTTAAGGAAGCTGACAAGTCCTGGGTGTCCGTGTAGCAGAGGTGCAGACAAGGCCAACAGTCACACCAATGCCCCAAGACCCGGAGGAGCCATCCCGACGCCTCTCAAATACGGCTGGCTCAAGGTTATAAGACAGAACCAAAGAGAACTCATACCCAAATCAGGTTATAGGCCGAAAGGCAATTTTTAAGTTGGTTCCTAGGAAGGGCATGTGTATCTTCTCCCATAAAACGGGGTGGCATTTCTGCTCCACAGAAGGCCTATCCGTTTAACTGGAATGCACCCAAGGCCTGAGGACCCCACTCCAGGCAGCCCAAAGCAAAACAACAGACAAAGCAGATGTTAAAAATCCCTGTACTAAACTCCTGACTCGCCCTGGGATCTTATTTCCTAACTTTACACTCAATTCTGGCAAATGTGGCTCCCTGGTTTTCTAGGAGTGGACTACAGAAGACAGGGGGGCGCAAATTGCATTTGCTGAGAGAGAAGCCTTGTGGGGGAGGAGAAAGCGAATGTACAGACAGGTGCCTCACGACTGCACAACTCCAGGGGGCGCAGTCCACTGCTGGAGTCATCCTGGATCCACGTTAGGGCAAAGGGACACAGGTATCTTGAGGAAGGGGCGGCTTTCCCTCATTCATACAAAGGGACACTACGAGTCAGAGTGGGTAAATGTCAAAAGGTCGCGCCCCCGCCCTGCCCTGAAGGCAAGAACAGTCTACTGGAGAGTCGTATGGGCAACCCCAAGTCTGTGGTCACATCCCCTTCTGCAGCAGTAAGTTTCCATTCAGAGGGGTGGGGGCAGGCCCTCTAAACCATGGGGCCCCCTGAGCTGTTGAAGCTGCCCCAGCCCAGCCTCCAGGCACTCGGGTCTCCATCTGCAGAGGGGCCCTAGTTCCAAGGACGGTGCCCTGGAGTCCCATCCCACCCCACCATGGGGGCCTCCCATCGAGCTTACTGGGCCTGATCAATCCCCTTCTGGATGCTTCAGTGCACAACACCAAGCACCAGAGAATTAATTCTGCGGGACGTATTTGCAAAGGGGGAGACAGCATCCCAGGGCTGGGTGGCAGGGACTTCACTCCTCTCCCTATCCCAGCTCTGAGTGCCCAACCTTGAGAGCTGGACAGCCCGAGATCCCACTTATGAGCAGGGGGGTGGCACCTGCTACCATGGTCTGTGCTGAATATACCGGATTGGGAGGAGAAGGACAAGGCTTCTTGAAATGGGGAGGGAGGAATGAGAATGAGGAGCTCAGGGAGGGGGAGTCCCTTATCCATCCCACCTCCTGTTCTTTCCCTTTCCCTTCCCCCATCACCCCCACCGGATCAGAGATCCCAGAGGGCTGGGGATGTTGGCAGGAGATGGGAGGGAGGGATTTGCAAATTTGAAGAGTCCCTATTTACCCTGGAGCAAGTAGGGTAGGCTTCCCAGGTGGCTCAGACCATAAAGAATCTGCCTGCTAAGGCAGGAGAAATGGGTTCGAGACGATCCCCTGCAATCCACTCCAGTATTCTGGAAACGGCAATCCACTCCAGTATTCTTGACTGGAGAGTCCCATGGGCAGAGGAGCCTGGCAGGCTACAGTCCATAGTGTTACAGACAGCTGGACACGACTGAGCATACAAATACACAAGTAGGGAAGACACTCATCCCTGAACTTTGACAAGTTTGCAAGGGGGCAATTAAAACAGCCTTGAATAATTAAGAAAATTAACAACTGTTATCTGAGCATGTAGTAAGAATTCTAGGGTTTTCTACATCTTCTTGTAGGAGCACATAACAGGGAATCGTTCCACTTGGAATATTCATTCTTACCCCCCATCCCATAGCTGTTTCAGAGCCTACCCCTTCCAAAAACAAGGTTGGCATGACAACCAGAGCACCAGTCACTGTGGTCCCTAACCACATCCGCCAGGGCCTGGCGTGCTGAGGCGTGTGCCAGCTCTGTTGTCTGTAGGGCACTCCTGGCCACAGCACGCAGGGAGCTATAATCAAGTCGGAGACCGCCACATTCGCATAGAACTCGGCTCCACATAAATATTCATTAAATGTGAAAACCTATGGTGATGCAATGTTGAGACTGCAAATTTAAACACAAGAGTCAGGAAATGCAAAAATTACCACTGCCAATGGAACCTGAATCACCCAGACGGCACACTGAATGCCAAGCAAGTTTGTGTGTGTCCTGGAGATTGAAACCCAGTAACACCAAAGCTTCAGAACTACATGCTGGCTGCTCACTTAACTCCCTGGGTGAGGCCGACGATTACCTGAGGGGCCTCAGAACATTTCTGGAGTGGGCATGCCGTGAAAAGGCGTGACTAGCCTCCAGTACAATAACATGTCACAGATAGACTCTGAAATATTTCTGAAGGTCCCAGCACCCATATAATAGCCACTGTTCCACCAAAAACAATAAATAACCAAAAAACCTCAACATGCCAACACGTACACAACAAAGCAGTAGCTTAATAATTCCCAAATGTGTACGGTGGGCTGCTCAAAGACTAGAAAATCATGTTCTTTAAACTGAAACTCTCATTTCTTTCACTCACAGTCCGCTGGCCTCTTTTAACATTTATTTCTGTGTATTTATTATTTGGCTGTGCTGGGTCTTAGCGGCGGCACTCAGGGTCTTTAACTCTTACAGCACGTGGGATCTAGCTCCCTGATCAGGGATTGAACCCGGGCCCCCTGCACTGGGAGCACGGAGTCTTAGCCAGTGGACCACCAAGGAAGCAGTCTCTGCTGGTCTCTTTAGAGTAGAGTACTCTACTCTCTTTAGAGTGGTCCTTTAAAACTGCTTCCCGGACTTCCCTGCTGGTGCAGTGGATAGGAGTCCACCTGCCAATGAAGGGGCCGTGGGTTCAATCCCTGGTCTGGGAAGATTCCACGTGCCACGGAGCAGCTAAGCCTGTGGGCCGCCACTACTGAGCCTGCATTCTAGAGCCCAGGCTCTGCAACGAGAGAAGCCAGAGCAGGGGCTTCCCTGGTAGCTCAGTGACAAAGAGTCCACCTGCCGGTGCAGGAGACACAGGTTCGAGCCCTGGTCCGGAAAGATCCCACACGCCTCCCAGTAGCTGAGCCCACGGGCCGCAGCTATTGAGTGTGTGTGCTAGGGCCCGGGAGCTGCAACTACTGCAGCCTGCGTGCCCTAGGGCCTTTGCTCCACCACAAGAGAGGCCACTGCCAGGAGAGGCCCGAGCGCCGAGACTAGAGAGGAGCCCTCACTCTCTGCAACCAGAGAATGGCCCGGGCAGCAGTGAAGACCCAGCACAGCCAAAGTGAATAAAGAAAGAAAGAAAAGAATTTTTAAGAAAAGAGAAGCCACAGCAATGAGAAGGGTACACCCCGCAACGAGAGTAGCCCCCGCTTGCCCCAACTAGAGAAAGCCCGTGTACAGCAACAAAGACACAGTGCGACCAAAAATTAATAAATAAATTTTAAAAAGTGAAATACAGCTGCTTTCCATCCAGCATCTAAACACAGCCTCAGCCAGAACTTCCAAGGCCAGAGGTGGGGCAGTGTGCGGGGAGAAGGGAGCTGAGAAAACAACATGGTACAAACTTATGTTAAGAATGGGTAGTTCTGGGGCTACATATAACTTTTACTATTTCTCAAAACACCAGCTTTCTAAGTGACACCAAAATATTGCACATTTTTTAAAAGAAACATACTCCCTAAAAGTCTAGGCTGAGATGTCTCTTGTCCAGCATGCTCCAAACACTGCACCCAGGCACCCTCGCCAGCCAGGCAGGAGTTAGATGGTGCTACAGCCTTATCCCACTTCCTCTTTCCAGGCCCAGAGAACAGAAGCAAGGGGAAATTATTTTGAGAGTCTGGTCCACCCCAACTATTTGGAATAGCCCTAGGACACACCCACATCTTGTGAACAGTTTCTCCAATCACAGAAAGCTCTCCCTCAAAAAGCCAAGTCTTTTTTTTTGGCTCCACTAACATCTCCACCTCTACCGTATCCCTAAGTATCATGATCTCGAAGAATTTCAGTTCAGTAAATATTTAAGAGCTTTACTGCAGGGCAACAGGGGGGATGAGGAAGTCACAAGCCCTCTCTGCTGGGAGCCGTGACTTTGTGGGGAAAAAGAACTAGTAAGGTAGTTCTCACTTTCACCAAGGAGTGCTTGGGTAGAAGGAACCCACCAGCAGAATTTGGGAATGCCTCATGGGAATGGCTGGAAGTTTGACCACAGGTGAAAGCTCTGGGGAGAAGGGAAAATGGAATAGGGGACAAAGGTGGGGGTTGGGAACGTGAGAGCCGCAGAAATGTATCCCTGAGGAAGGTCACAGAGGGAGGGAAGCCCAGGACCCATTCAGTATATAAAAGTAGGAACACGGAGGACACAGGCCTGCGTCCCAGGCCAGCTCTGCGCTCAGCACAACTGGGCTAGTGCTGAAAGATTCTGATGGAGGGACTATCAATATCAGTGGTTCTTTGAGAGAGATGAAGCCAGTGTGGAAGGGAAGAGCTGCTCGGGGGAGACAGACAGAGGCAGGGAGATGCTGAGGCAGCATCTGATGACGTGAAGGGGCAAGGTCAGCAGGGAGGGAGCAAGGGCACCATTTCCTCCGACTCAGCCACAAGCTACCTCGATTTACATTTTGCAAATGGCTTTGCAAGTCACGCTTGCAACATTCTTTACATGCCATTAGCTGCCTGCCTACCACCTACTCCAAGACTGAGGCACTTTCTGAAATGATGCCAAACCTCCGGGTACCCAGTGGTGGTTCCAAAAATCGCATAAGGGTGCTGAACACACAAATAACGAAGGCGCTTAAGTAAAATTAGGTACAAAGAAACATCAAGTGTGGGACAAGCCTTGGCAGCTGGGACAACCTGAACGGCAGATGGCCCTCTGGGCAGAATCCAGGGAAGGCGCTCGGAGCTGGGAGGACGAAACCAGGAATACCGGTGAAAGTTCATGGGGCGGGGTGGGGGTAGGGGGTGCCCTAAAAGCGCATGGAAAATTTGCTGGAACCTGAGCATCGGAGAAGGATGCTGCTCCAGGGAGACCAGCACCTGGACCGAGACCCAAGTTCTAACCCCAGCTCCTCGTGCCACCAAAGGCTCAAGCCCCTTGCCCACAGCACCCTCACTATAAAAGGAGATCGGGGCCATGGCATTCCAGGATGCCCTCTGGTTCAAACAGGAGCTCTCATAGTCAAAAGAAACCAAGGAGCAAAAAGAAGGGACAAAGATCGTGATGAAGGTGTGAATCAAATGGCTCCAGGGAACAGAAGCACCTTGTCAACTGAGAACACTCTGGTCAGGGGGACATCCCTCGTGGTCCAGTGGCTAAGACTCCGTGCTCCACTGCAGGGGGTGCAGGCTCGACCCCTGGTCAGGGAACTAAGGTCCCTCGTGCCACGCGGTGCAGCCAAAAACAGCAGCGGCCCTCCGTGGGAGCAGAACTTGAGGCTCACAGGGTGCGGCGAAGTGTCATCAAGTGACTGACGGCCCGGCCGTCTGACACACAGATGGCAGGGGAAAGACAACCGAGATCTGCCAAGCACAACTTAAAAGCTTTTGGCTCCAGAACTTCCAGCAAGAGAAAGGATGGCAAACACCACTGCCTACAGGGGCCCCGGGCGCTGGTAGGCGTGGGATCGTTACTCGTGAGCGCGGCAAGCCGCCTCAACACGAGGGAAGCTTGTAAACCCGGGCCTGCACCCCATCTGAAGAGGGCAGCTGCTGTCTCACTGGAGCAGGCTGTCGCCAAGTGGGAATGTGGACCCAGTGCTGCCAGATCTTTCCGTTTTTCGGGAAGAGCCAAAGCTCCAGATTTTTATGTAAAACTTCTAGATTTTTAACAGGGATCAAACGAAACAGCAGGAAGCCGTTTTCGGCGTGGCCTGCTGTTTAGGGGCACCCTGACAGTCTGGAGCTGGGCTCTAATCCACCTCTGCCTACCACGCGCTGACAGCCGTGCTGCTCTGGGTGAGGGGACAGGGAGGGAGGCGGGGCAGAAAACATCACAGGCAGCAGCAACCCCCTGGCTGCAATCTGCTGCCACCCGGTGTGCCTACCACGAGGCAGTCCCTTCCGTGAGGTCTTCTCTAGGCCTCAGAGCGTGGCGTCCCTGCCCAGAGCCCTAGGGCGCCTGCTCCTGGACCGGGCTCAGACACACCCGCCGAGGAGGGACCCAGACACCAGGCCAGGCACCTTCCCTTTGATGGTGACAGTCGCATCTCAGACCCTCGTGGCAGAGGGGGAAAGCCAGTACTTTACCACTTACTGACAGGAATACCTGGAGCTCAGGTGGTAGAGAATCCGCCTGCAATGCAGGAGACCTGGGTTCAGTCCCTGGGTGGGGAAGATCCCCTGGAGAAGGAAATGGCTCCCCACTCCAGTATTCTTGCCTGGAGCATCCCATGGGCAGAGGGGCCTGGCGGGCGACCCTCCCCGGGGTCGCAGAGTCGGACACGACTGAGCGCTAACACACATACAGGAGTACACAGGCTTTCACTTTTGCGCTGTTTTCCAATGGGCTGCTGTTCAGTCGCTCAGCCATGTCAGACTCATGGCGACCCCATGGACTGCAGCACGCCAGGCTTCCCTGTCCTTCAGTCTCCCGGAGCTTGCTCAAACGCATGTCCGTTGAGTCGGAGATGCCATCCAACCATCTCATCCTCTGCAGTCCCCTTCTCCTCCTGCCTTCAACGGTATTTGTTCTGTTTTTTAAGAAACTACCCATTGTGAGCCGGGGTGCATGGAAACACAAATGCCGACCTGGGGAATATAAACTAGCCCCACTCTTTTGCAAGGGGAACGGACAACACACAACAGGAGCAGGGAAAGTGTTTATACCTCTCCACCAGCAGTCCCAATCCTAGAACCTGTGAGGATAATCAAGGGATAGAGAAAAAAAAGCTCCCCACAGCATCACTTGTAATAATGGAAAACAAGACACTGAAAGTGTTTTGGAATATTTATTAGTTAGGAGGGAAATATTTAAGGTACACAAAGGGTCATTAACACTATATAGTGTTTTTCCAATTTTCTTAAAGATCTAAGCACATAGGGAAAAAAAAAAAGGAAAGGAAAGCTGTCCCAAATCACAAAAGGTTAACAGAGGTTATGTGGAAGCAGTGGGGCTGATTTTCTCTTTCATACTTTTCTTTATTTTCCAAGTATTCTACAATAAACCTGTATTTTTTTTATAATTAAAGAATAAATTACAGATGATCTGTTTTTTTAAAGGAAAATGTTGGCTCTGACAAGAGGTAATGTAAAATCAATCTTTCTAGCCTTTTTGCCCAAATCATATCTAAATACACCCAGGTCCTCAAGCAAGCAGGTCTTGAGGTTTGTCTTCAAGTGAGCCACGTCCAATCCCAGTTCTGTGGCCCTGAGAAGCTTACCTACACTCTCAGCCCCGATTTCCTCTGTGAAGTGCAGATAATTCAACGGTTCACTGTGCATGGGAGAAATCATGAAAATGACACCTGCAAATCACAAACTGTATAGTGGGGCACGAAGCTGTTTCTTCTCTAGTCTGTCTCCACAGCAGGAACTCAAGAAATGTCTGCTGACAAGTCAGCATACTTGGTTTAGGTAAAAAAAAAAAAAAAAAAAATCACATTTAAACTCTTACAGCACTGAAGGGTTACACACACCTGATCGAGCAGCGCTCTCAACTCTCTTGTTAAAAAGGCAGCAGCTTCTGCACCAGGAGACCCATTCCAGAAGCTCCCATTCCAACATACATTTTCCTGTGAAACTTCTAGAACTATCAGAATCTGTCTTCACCAAATGAAGCTACACACTGAATTTCTAAACAACCATATCACACTGGCTGCTGGGGCGAGAAGGGGGTTAATGTCAAGTCTTACCACACATCTGAAGGGTAATAAAAATAAAACGCTCTCCCTTGAACCACAACAGGCCGGCTGACCTCATTCTCTTCACACTATCATGAGTCAACAGAGCCACTCAAAGTCAGAATTTCAAACATCTCATTCAAGCGGCAGATGGAACAAAGACCCTCTACTCTTTACAGCCTCCCCGTCCTGTTTGACAGGTATAAAGGCATCTCTCTGCAGAGGGGTTATCAGCTTTTAACCTCAAAGGTAGGCAGAAAACAAAACGAACAAAAAAAGGAGCAGGAAAGGGCCAAAAGGCACAAATGCACGTACTGTGCCATTACACACACCTGCCTCTTCTGAGAGGGCCGCCCAGGCCCACTTGCCACCCCTGGGCCAGGTGCACCCCGGTTTCGCACAGCTGTGTCCCACTCGAGAGGCCCTGTGGTCAGCACGCCGTCCGCCCCCTCGACTCGGCCGCCTGCGGGCAGGGCCAGTGTCCCCCTCGCCCCCACCCGCCGCCTCGCCCCGCACAGGGTCAGGGGCACCGCTGGAGTGCAGACCCACAGGACGTTTTAAAGGCCCGGAGTTCGGGACGAGCGGAGGGAAGCCACAGCTTTAGGTTCTGACCATCTTTGAAATCAAATTTCAGATCACAGGGGACATGCAGACGGTGTAAATAAAGGAAGAAAGGCGATGAACATGGGACAGGGCCTCTCTGGAGAAAGTCACAGGCTGTGAAAGGGCTCTGAAAAGCCAGCTACAGGAAGGAGGTGTGTCTCACTTCAGAGATCTTTTTTTTTTTTTCAGAGATCTCTTTAAATGCCAGAGCACCACGGCCACTCCAACTTCCCCGGAGCCAGAAAACAACGGACATGCCATCAAGCGACAGCGTGTACTTCAAGTCACTGGACCCTCTTCCCAACCTTGGCGGATTAGCTCTTCACGGAAAAAAAACAAGGGAGAATGAGGCTGTGTGACTGAAAAAAGAAAGAGAAAAGGGGAAGGAAGGAAGAAGAGGGGGAAGAAAAAGAGAAATCTCTAAGGGCAGAGGGCTTTCTCACTTGAAGTTACCGGCTCATCTTTTGGCCCATCAGCCTGGGTTTACAATGACTCTAACTTCCACCATCAGTTTCCATAACCTCATCGCAAGCAGAACAAAGAGCCAAGTGAAGCAGTCCTGTGAAAACAGAAATGGCTAGGAATCACACAGAGCTAGGTTTTAATCTGAGCCCTGCTACCGACCTGCTCAGCATCTTCCACACATGACCTTAGCTCTCTGAGCTTAGTTTCCTCATCTGAAAACCTGGGGCATCCCATTTCCCTCGTCCACTGTATAATTTCAGGTGCTATACCCAGTGCCTGGCATGCAGGAAACATGACAGAGGAAGACTGAGTGAAAACTCAAAATTAAAGGAGAAAAGCAGCCACTTACACCCGAGGTGCAGCTTTACGAGACCTGGCTTTCCCCAGACACCTGATCACTAAGCTCGCATCTGCGTTGGCTCTCCCTGGCACGCTTGGCTGAGGTACAGCTGAGGCTGACAGGAAGGCCCAAACCCGGGAGCCGGGAGACCGAAACAGTTCTCCAGGGTTATCTCAACCTCACCACGTGCTGCTGGTCCTTCACTTCCCTGGACCTCAGCCTCCTCATCTAAAACATTAAAGGGCTGAGTCTGGTTCTTCGGATTATCGAGATGGATTTAAATGTCCTTTTTATCATGAACTGTGAATCTGCATTCTCCAGACTTGTGCAATGCCATCAAAAAGCAAAATTTTCATATGACACAATATTCAGGGTAATGATAATCCTGACTACCAAACTTTTACACTTATGCCCAGGGACACTAGGGGCTGGCCATGAACTGTTCTTCATGTGTCTGTCCATCCCTAACAACTGTCCACATGAGGCCTCTCTCAATAATTGGTGTTTTATCATGAAAAGAATGTCTTCAGACCTTCACGATGCCAGACACCCTACCCACGAACACACAGGCACGCGTGTCGCTGTCACAGAGCCTGGTATTGCATCAGCAGTGGTTCCAACCAGAGCCATTCTTTCCATCTAATCAAGCAAGTTTCTGTAAACAACAACCAAAAAGGAAAGCGGATCCCAGAATGTATTAGCCAGAGCAAATGAAGTGGTTCTCATCAATTCTCATAAAGATCCTCTGCCCGCCTGGTGTCCACCCTGAATCCATCCTTCATTCACTGAATATTGAGTGTCTGATGAGCAGCAGGCACTGGGGACCAGGGATGAACAAAAGCAAACGGGCCTGTGCCCTGGTCCACAGAGAACTAGTGAGGGGTTGCTCTCAAGGCATTTCAACATCGACGGATGCTCCATTTTATCTCCCAGTGAATACTGAAAAGACACGCACACCTGCAGTCCACATTCCCACAGTCTGCATTCAGAGCCTCATCTTGCTTTTCACCATCCAAATGCAGAAAATTCTTCTTTTAATTGAAATAGAACTGACCAACAACATTATGTTAGTTCCAGGTATACAACATAGTGATTCGATATTAAATGTAGAAAATTCTTGGAGTAACTATCTTCTCATTTCTCCCAAGGATAATGCATTTCACTACTATAGAGAGATGAACTGGAGAGAAATTAATCTATTAGAGATAAAGGATGCCTTCAGGACTAAGGGCTCCACTGTGTGAGGAAACCCAGTCAGGAAGAATTATCATTTACCCACACAGATCTAAAGGAACGCAATACAGTATCTGGTACAGAACAGGGCTTGAGTAGAAATCCATCAAGTGAACCTGCTCAACAGAGACACATAAACCTGTAGACTTCTCAACAACTCTTGCTAGCATGAGCCACCTTCAAATCCCTGGGGATGGATGACTTGATGATGAGTACTGGAGGACTCCTCTTTTTCCTCTCAGAGAGGAGGGGCATCAGAGAACCCACCTTGGGGAAAAATTACACATCTTCTCAGAAAAATAAAAGTGCACATACATGGGATTGTATGCATAATTTCCGGGGTTCACAGGCCATCTCTGGAAGTCTGTGACCCTGAGGTTAAGAACCCCCTATTCTAGACTGTTAAAAATTAGACTTGAATAAACATCAGGACCTAACCAGCCAACTCCTATTTATTTAACGGTAATAGGAACAAAGGAGCCAGACAGACCTGGGTTTCAACCCAAGTTTTATCATTTGCTAGCTGTGTGAATTTGCAGAAGTCAAACAGCCTTTCTCAGCCTCAGTTTCCTCATCTGTCAAATGGGTCAACAACAGCTGTTGATTCCATGTTAAAGACTTAGATGAGCAAACACATGACGAGCTTGGCATAATGCCCTATTCAAAATAAATGCTCCTAAAGAGAAGCCATCATCACCCTCTCTAGTCCACAGGCTGCACACTTATCACTCACTCCCATCTTCATCTCCATTCAGAGCTGTAATAGTAACTCCCATGGCATCTCAGACAGAAAGTAAGAGCCCCTAGAGAAGTCACAAGGTCACAAAACACAGCCCTGATGTCTTCCCCTAAATCAAATGCTTGGTTTTAACCTATGAAGGCCCTTCTGACAAGACAGTCAGCAATCCCTTTCTGTGTAAATCCAGGTCAGCTGTCAGCACGCAATTGTTCTATTAGGTCAAGTCAATTTTTAGAGGCAGGCCTGTTAACTTAACTTAAAATGGAGATGAAAAGAAAGTGTTTGATCAAATGCTAAACTGCAGAAACACACTGACAGGGAGACAAGGCAGAGGAATTAGTTTCCTAAAATTATTCTCTCTGATACCCTTAGTTAACACTGGCTATTTAAGGACCTCACTCAAGCCTTTCTGACCCACCACTCAGCTCTCCTCCCAGCCCTCATGGCTAAAGGCACTGGCTTAGTTCTTAAATGTTCTCAGCAAGCTCTGTTTTCAAGACCATTCAACATTTAATCCACGATCCAGAGGCTGATTTTAAAAAGTTACACAAAACCTACCATTCAGATTTCTCCTACAAATGAATTTCTCAAGCGTTTCTAAATATTTGACTTGGGGCGGGGGGAGGGAATGCATTTCCATTTAAAACAATCTTTCACCTCTAGCTATGCAAATTTTCTTTGTTTGCTTAACCAATTCACATACCACTAGCCAGTGTTTAATTGGGTCTTTATTTAACATCACTAACCATGTGAGCTGAACAGCCAAAGTCTGAAAGTTTCAGATAATGATCTCATTAATAGCAACAAATTGGTTCAAAGATGAAATATGTATCAATACGTCTAAGAACCCTTTAAAGTTCCACACTTCAGAACTAAAAGAGAAGTGTAATTACTTCCTCCAGCGTTCACGCTGTATGCTTGACACTTACAAACAAATGGGCTGTAACGCTGCATGAATAAATAAGATACTAAAAGTAGTGAATAGCACTTCATAGCCACATATTGTTTCCACAACTTTCACAGAGGAAGATGTCAAAAAAAAAAAAGAAAAGGGGTCTCTCTTCTTTCAGAGCACAGTGATGACCTTGGGAAAGTTATTTAAGCCTAAAATGCACAAGGAAAGAACCAACACTCCTAGTGACTAATCCCAAGATTTGAATTTCCCTCTCTCTCTCTCTCTTTCTCACTGTCTCTGTCTCTATCTCTCTCACACACACACACACCCTTCTTTACCAGGCCTCCTCCTACCCCAACCTAGCAGATGAATGAACAGGTATTCTAATTAGAGGTATCTGGGTAAACCAGACTATGATAAGGTATCTACTCTATAAAAAGACAGACACAGACACATACTTTTATTGCATACAATACTGAGGGGAAAAAAAATCAGTGATACAAACCAATTTCCTATCTTAGAATTCTTAAAGGAAAGAGTCTCAGACAGGTTCTTTTCTCCCCTAAAGCATGAAAAACAGTGCTACAGAATCCCATGGCAACAAAACCAGTGCTGTAAGTGCTACGATTTAGGTTTAGTTAAAGGAAAATGAACTCTGCTCCAAAGGCCATAAAATATTAAATACCAAATTATGCAAGTGTTTTTTTTTTTAAGATAGTAAATAGAAGGAGGCTTGAAAAAGTTCAATAAGGGCACTTAGAAAATCTGATTAATCTGAAGCTGAAGAAACCGAGTTGTTTCTTCTACATTCTCATTTCTCACGCAAGATGTGACATTCATTCTCTCTCGGCAGCTCTAAAACACCAGCTTCCCTTACAAAAACCTTCTTTGGGGCTGACCAGGGGCCACGCTAGTTCCTTCACTCAGGAGTATTCCAAGAACTAATAAAAGCATGCCAGCCTCTGTACACACACAGCCCTGGAAGCCACACCGATCTCACAGGTTCAGCAAGTATTGGCCTCACAATAAAGTTATCAAAGATGTAGAGAACACTAAGAAATGACTACTCAGACAGCTCAGACAAACTCACCAGTGTTATTGCCGTTATAAGGGAATTAGGACACTTATTAGTGATTGCTTAACAGGTAAACTTATTAAATACCATTTAAGTCATTTTTCTTTACTTAGCAGTTGTTGACTTTTTTTTTTTTTTTTTTTGGTGAGGCTAATGGATTACAAAGGAGTTAGATAAGCACTTCAAAGTTTCAAAAGAGAATATTCCTTCTGCCAAATTCACACAGTATCTCCCCACTCGCAAGGATAAAATAGTAACAAATGGTGTGTTTAAACTGCTAATTTTGTATTAAATGGCGAACCCAAGATTATCTCCAAAGCACTGCACTACTCATAATGGATAGCTGGCCAGACAACCTACCAGGGAGAAAGACTACAAGTTAAAACACCGCAGATAAAAATCGCAAACTTCAAAAGTCTCCTTCAAAAAGTGAAGTGCCATGATTAAAACATCTTTTCTCTTAGAAAGCTGTAAATCAAACATTTTCTACAGGCATCAGGCCACAGTGAAAGCCTCAAAGAGGAACAAGAAGTCACAAGGAGCAGGCATTAAGATTCAAACTGTGCCTGAAGGCTGCAACTCATAAGGCTGCAGGATCCTTCAGCAGACCGTGGTCTCTAAAGTTTATAAATTAAAGACTTATAACATTATTCCCCCAAAAGTCCAAAAGCTTTTAACATATGTGTAGTCACAGAACTCAGACAACCTGTGTTTTTCCCCCTGCTATCTGTCCTGCAAAAGTTTGAGATGGGGAGGTAAGGACACACCTCTAAGAGCCAAGCCCCACTGTCCCCAGCCCTAACCCTGCAGTTTTCAGTATGCACCAGGGGAGGGGAAATGAAAGGCTGCTTGCAGTTAATTCCATTCAGTCCCCCGCTCTTCATTCATAACTCATCCAAGAGTACACCGCACAAGGCCCCAAAGCTTGGAGCCCCTGCAGCCATCCCCTCAGCCGCAAAAGGTTCAAAGACAAGCCAACCATTTTAAATCACTCCCATCCCAGGCACGCATCTTCACCGCGGTAAGTGCGCTGGCTGTCTACTAATAACCTGATAAAATCACAGCCAAGGAAGCAGGAAGGCATCTTACCCAGTTCACCATCTGCAGAGGCTTGGGCTCAGAGTCCCTCCTCCACAGAGCGGGGGTCTGCTTAAAGCTCGCTCTCCACCCCCCTCCTCCCGGATCCCCACTCTGCCAGCTCCCTTTGGAATGCACACCCCTTTCATTCGGAGCAAGGTGGAGGCCCTGTCAGCGAGCGACCCTTTTCCCGAGGTGCAGGCCCTCTGCACCAGTCCTTGGCCGAGGAGCGGGCAGGCTGCCTCCCTCCCACCCCCTCTGTAATCTGAGGCACGCAGCGAGGGCTGCCGCTCCGGCCACTCCGGGGCACCAGCGATCCCCACTCCTCGGCCAGCTCCCGCTGCCTCTTCCTCCTGCGGCCGCTGGTCCAGCGCCCCCGCGGGAGGGTCGGCGCCCAGGTGAGGCTGGCCGCAGGTTCCGAGGAAGCCCCTCGGACAAGCCTGGCCGCTCCCTCACAGAACCTGCACGGATGGGAGGGCACAGCCTGCGACCTGGAACGAGCCACCCCATCCTTCATCACTTGTCTCGCCCAAGTTGGCATTCAACAGGTAGTTCCCGGGACTTCCACCTGAGGTACACGCGAGCGCCCCGACCGCCTGAGGGGGCCGCCTCCGCGTGCGCGCCCGGACCCGGGGTCTCCCCTCCCGCTCCCGGAGCCCCCGGAGGCCGAGCCCCCACGTGCGCTCGCCCCCCGCCCCACGGCGGCGCCCCGGAGGCCGCGTCCCGCCCGCCCGCCCGCGCGCGAGGGATGCCGCCGGCCTCCTCGGCGCCCCTCCCGCCCGCCCGCCCGCGGCGGGGTCGGCGGGCGCAGCCCCCGGAGCCATCTTGTGGCGGCGGCGGCGCGGGGCCCGGGCGGCGGGCAGCTACCTGCACGATCTCGCCCTCCGCGCTGAGCGTGGCCCCGGCCCGCGAGAAGCGGCCCGTGAGGCCGGTGGTGTAGGTGGTGTAGTCGCCGCTCGGGCTCGACTCGAACAGCACCACCTCCACGAACGCCCACCACTTGGCCCGCGCCGTGCCGGGCCCCGCGGCCGCGAGCAGC